>JAHRHZ010000032.1:5945472-5965840 GCA_024137785.1 Ginglymostoma cirratum
GGATTTCACACGCTTCAAATTCTCCCCTCCCCCAACCGCATCCCAAAAACAGCCCAGCTCATCTCCACCTCCCTAACCTGTTTTTCCTCTCACCTATCCCCTCCTCCCACCTCAAGCCATACCCCCATCTCCTATCTACTAACATCATCCCGCCCCCTTGACCTGTCCGTCCTCCCTGGACTGACCTATCTCCTCCCTACCCCCCTACCTACACTCACCTTTACTGGCTCCATCCCCGCCTCTTCGACTTGTCTGCCTCCTCTCCACCTATCCTCTCCTCTATCCATCCTCTATCCGCCTCCCCCTCTCTCCCTATTTATTTCAGAACCCTCTTCCCCTCCCCCATTTCTGATGAAGGGTTTAGGCCTGAAACGTCAAGTTTTCCTGCTCCTATGATGCTGCTTGACCTGCTGTGTTCATCCAGCCCCATGTTTGTTATCTCAGATTCTCCAGCATCTGCAGTACCTTTTACCTCAGTAGAGTTGTAAGCCATGGAGAAGCCTTAGCCTTAGTCTGGCGTCAAGAACATTTTAACAGGCTAAGTTTAAAAAATGTTGATAACATCACGTTATAAATAGACATATATGATAAGGTACATTTGTTCTAATGCAGTAACTGATAATGGGATTTTGTTTAAGAGAACAGATATTACCATTAATTTGACCAACTTGTGAAAATGAAAAGTCTCCAGAGAATTAAATGGTCTCCTGTATTCAAGTATTTAGATTTGGATTTTAATATGTCAGTAAGATTCTGTGCTTTGATCATCACATTTTCAGCTTCTGTAACAATAGAACAGAAAGCTATCTGTTCCACTAATGCAGAGGCTTTAATGTATCCAGATATGGAGGTTTTGTTGACCCAGTAATGCAATGGAATCTTAACATTGATACTTGGCTGAGCTCCAAATATGACTGATGTAATAAGCTTAGTGGGGGTTGTTG
Organism: Ginglymostoma cirratum; assembly: GCA_024137785.1. Taxonomy (NCBI): domain Eukaryota; kingdom Metazoa; phylum Chordata; class Chondrichthyes; order Orectolobiformes; family Ginglymostomatidae; genus Ginglymostoma; species Ginglymostoma cirratum. Next base: position 5,946,417 of record JAHRHZ010000032.1, read on the forward strand.
ATACAGCTGTCACAAACACTATGACCTCTGCTTTAATAGACAGTTCTATGAGCTCCTAAGAGAAATATTCTTTTAAAGGGATTTCGAAATGGCAGTTTGTTTATTTTGACAATTTTATGACAATTTAAGAAGATTTAATTTGTATTCTTGTAGAGATTAAATGCTGCGTTTTTGGTGAATTGCCTTGTGAGCTCCTAAAAGGATTTTTTTCAAATCCAATTTAACTGAGGACTCATTTATATTTTACAGTTCAATGGGCATCTAATTTTATTGGGCTCATGAATTTCTGCCCATAGTATATACTGGGTGAAGTGTCATTGGCTGGGTGGGGGCTAAGTTATGAAGAGGACGCGGTAGTGAGAGCTATGTATCTAACATTCATGAACTGACCTGGACCAATGTCCCAGTGAATGGATGCATGCTTTCTGACTTGCCTATTGCAATACCTTCCCATCTCAAGCCGCCCACTCCAGGTTGCCTCCACCATGAAAATAGCATGGGTGGGTAAAAGCCAGGCAAGAAGCAGAATTGTGAAGTAATGAAATAGCCCAACTCACAAATCCCACAATAAAGCACGAGGCCATTCTTATGTTTGGAGCTACCCTCATCCAGATACATCAATTTGGAGGAAGAGTAACTCAATCCAAGACGTTAACTCTGATTTCTGCACACAGATGCTGCCAGACCTGCTGAGATTTTCCAGCAATTTCTATTTTTGTTTCTGAAGCAAAGTAACCTCCGTGGTGCAGGAACAATTGTAAGAGTTCCCTCTCTCTCTTAAGAAAAAAAGCAGGAGGCTGCTGTCTGTCTAATTTTTACGGTAATGGTAGTTTACTAAAGGCCCAGGAGAGCTCTGATTTGTTAAACTGATTCGAGAATGAAGTACAGTCCAAAATGCTATAGAATAAAAGGTTCTACGTATATTTAAGGCCTATCTTTGTACAATCATTGGTCAATATTTTTGTTTTCTTCAGAAATGGTGCCAACAGCCAGGTGAAACAATTCGTAGGAAGATGGCAATACAAATGTACAGAATGTGATTTCACTGAAGCTGATCTAGTTGAAACACTTTGCACCAGTCAAATCTTTCCAAAGGCCCTTCTGGAAAAACCCAATGATTAATGCCATTGTTGCATTGCTAGATTAGAGTCATGAAGCCATAGAGTCATGCAATATGTAAACAGACCCTTTGGTCCAACTCACCCATGTTGACCAAGTTTCTCAAACTAAACTTGGGAGAAGATTGGGGGAGTAGCAGAAAGCATAGGGGATTGTCAAAGAATACAGGAGAATATAGACAGACTGGAGAGTTGGGCGGAGAAGTGGCAGATGGAGTTCAATCCGGGCAAATGTGAGGTGATGCATTTTGGGAGGTCTAATTCTAGAGCAAACTATACTGTAAATGGAAGAGCCTTGGGAAAAGTTGATGAGCAGAGAGATCTGGGAGTTCAGGTCCATTGTACCCTGAAGGTGGCTGCACAGGTGGATAGAGTGGTCAAGAAGGCATATGGTATGCTTGCCTTCATCGGACGGGGTATTGAGTATAAGAGCTGGCAGGTCATGTTAAAATTGTACAAGACTTTGGTTCGGCCGCATTTAGAATACTGTGTACAGTTCTGGTCGCCACATTACCAAAAGGATGTGGAAGCTTTGGAGAGGGTACAGAGAAGGTTTACGAGGATGTTGCCTGGTATGGAAGGTGCTAGCTATGAAGAGGAGTTGAGTAGGTTAGGATTGTTTTCATTAGAAAAAAGGAGATTGAGGGGGGACCTGATTGAGGTCTTCAAAATCATGAAGGGTGTAGACAGGGTTGATAGAGATAAGCTTTTTCCCAGGGTGAGCGATTCAATAACGAGGGGTCACGCGTTCAAGGTGAGAGGAGAAAAGTTTAAGGGGGATACACGCGGAAAGTACTTTACACAGAGGGTGGTAGGTGCCTGGAACGTGTTGCCAGCAGAGGTAGTAGAGGCAGGCACGGTAGATTCATTTAAGGTGCGTCTGGACAGAGGTATGAGTAGGTGGGGAGCAGAGGGATACAGATCCTTAGGAATTGGGCGATAGGTTTAGACAGTGGATTTGGATCGGCGCAGGCTTGGAGGGCCGAAGGGCCTGTTCCTGGGCTGTAAGTTTTCTTTGTTCTTTGTTCTTTGTTCTTTGTTCTTTGTTCTGAACTAGTCCCACTTGCCTGCATTTGGCAATCCCTCTAAACCTTTCCTATTCACGTTTCTGTCCAAATATCTTTTAATTGTTGTAACTGGACCTGCATCTACCACTTCCTCGGGCAGTGCATTCCACATACAAACAAGCGTCTGTGTAGAAAAAGTTGCCTCTCAGGAACCTATAAATCTTTCTCCTCTCATCTTAAAAATATGCCCTCTAGATTTGAACTCCTGAATCCTAGGGAAAAGACCTTTGCTATTCACCTTATCCATGCCCCACATGATTTTATAAATCTCTATAAGGTCGCGCTTCAACCTCTGACACTCTAATGAAAAAAGTCCCAGCATATCTTTATAACTCGAACTCTCCAGTCCCAGCAACATCCTGATAATTCTCTTCTGCTCCCTTTCCAATTTAATTATATCCTTCTTATAGCAGGTTGACCAGAGCTGTATGTAGTGCTCCAAACATGGCCTCACTAACATCCTGTACAGCCTCAAAATGACATCCCTACTCCTATACTCAATGGACTGAACAATGAAGGCAAGTGTGCTAAATGCCTTCAGGACAGTTTCTTAAAGAAGCCTGTTCCAAAGCCAACCAAGAGAACAGGCTAATTTAAATAATTCCTTTGAACTAAGAGACAATTACACAGGTATGAGAGAGTTGGGATGGCTAAACATTTTCTTAACCATATTGTGTTAGTTAGATACAGGTCGCCATCCTGAAAATGCAACCCCCACACCCCATCCTAACTCTCTCATACCTGTGTAATTGTCTCTCAGTTCAAAAGAATTATTTAAATTAGCCTGTTCTCTTGGTTGGCTTTGGAACAGGCTTCTTTAAGGAGTTGTCCTGAAAACACTATGAACTCATCTTCCAGGTTACATTCGGACATCTGATTTGTATAAACTCTATGTTGATTATGATAATAAATTCAAAATCTTCACAAATGCCAATCTGTTTTTTAAATGGTGATCTATCCTTTTGTTGTGCCTGTCTGGGTTAGCGCATTGGAAATCAAGCCCTGCTATTCTCAGTCATCACAAAAGTAAAATGTGTTATAAAAGGTACATAAAATTCCCTTATTTACCTGTCATTTTAAACACAGGTTGACAGAAAGCACACACCAGGTTTCTATACTTAACAAGAATTAGTATTAACTACAAATAAATAGATTCTAGCTACAAATAAATAACAATGAACTGCTGACATATGACTCCACTAGTTAATACTCTAACCCAATCCTTACACATGCGCAGATAGACACAAAGAAAAAAAAATGATGTTATTGGTAGATGGTAAAAGTGGTTGGCAGTTCAATAGTTCCTGTTCCCTGCATTTGCTGAAATGATCCTTTGGCTTGCCAGGATTTGCTGTTTGTTGATTTCTCTTTTCCAGGTATTGCTTGAAGGAGGCACAGAGCAACTAGCTCACAACACATAGTCTCTGACTCCTGTAAGCAACAACTTACACAACCTGACGGGGGAAGATAAACTGACTTTTTTTTAGCTCAGGCATTTTCTTTACTGCAGAGAAAGGGCAAACCTTCCTGTTCTGGAGGTCCAACGGCCTTCTTGTTCACCCACAAGTTGTTTAGCTAGCTGGGAGGCAATCACATTGTTGCTAGCAGGCAGAGGAACTTTGTCATCAATAACTGGTCACTATTCCACAGACCAATCAGTTACTTGTTACTGGCTGAATCTCCCTTCATATTCATTCCGCTGGTTTCAGTCCATCTGCAGTAGAACATGCTGACTTGTTGAACAACCAACGGTCTGAACATAACTTACAATAAGTGCTGGGAGCTTGCTTTTAAAAATCTAGCAATTTCTTCCATGATCTTGGGTTTCCAAAACAGTCCCTTTCCCAGTTGAGTCTGTAATGAAAGATACAGAAAAAATTTAAAAAAAATGCGTCTTTACACATCCTACAAGGCATGAAAGGATCAGATAAGAAATGAGAAACATATTGTGTGCATAATTTTAACACGCAAGGCTTGCAATTTACTGGGCAATTGTAGGAAGATAATAGCATTTACCAGTGTTTGATTCTGCAGCAAACAACTCAGAAAGGTCAATAAAACATCCAAATCTTGTACAAGGTATAGATTGTCTCACCCACTAGAACAGTATCCAATATTTGGTGAATTCTGTAAGCTATGTTCTACAAAAGGACATTAGGCCAAAATGTGCCAGAAATCTAATTGCTTGGAGAAACCCAAAGTGCAACACAATTCTCCACAGCAGCATGGAAAGTAAAGCCAACCAAGGAACAACATCAAGGATGTTCCCAAAATTCCATCCATGGTGTACAGGCATATCAACAAATTCTAAGCTGTAACTGCAATGTTACAGCTTGCAGGCTCCAGTCAGACAGTACATGAGATCAGTTTGACAAAACCGCATGGACATCAGCAGAAAAATTGATCCCTTTACCAAGGTCCAAACGGTATATCCCAGAAGAAGTGGACAACGTATGCTATAAGTCAAGATTGACACTGGCACAAATGAAAAAAAGTTACTGCTTTACATATCTTACATGAGATATTCAGGAAAGCAGAACACTGTGGTGCAGTCAAAACGTGATAACACACCTCTTTGGAATGGACGCCTGAAACTTTTAAATTGTTTATACAGCAATGCTTTTGCTCTTCCATGGTCAACATTTACTTTTGGTAGTCCTCTCCTTTTTCATCACTTGATAACTGTTTACAGCCTGTACTGAGTCCCATTATTGAACCCCAATTTCCATGTTAAAAGTGATATATTGCCTGAATCTGTCAGGTGCTTTGGACACTCAGCAGTAGGTGCCTTTTAGTATGGTACCTTCTGCATTTTTGATGTTAATAGGATAGCAAGGATACCACTCTCATCTTAAGCTGTTGCAAAGCTATTAACACAGGGGAAGGGAGTTAAAGTTGATCCTCTTGTGTTAGTGTCGCTGATGTACAATCAGTTAATTCTGCAGTTATGACATTCTTCAGTTAGAGGTAGGTATGACCTCTGGCATTGAATTGACAGCCAGAGCAGGAATTCAGTGAAAAGAGGGAATTTAATGCTGTTTGACTGCTTGATTGCCATGAAAGACAGGGTTTCTGTATTTTAGCCTGGAGCAGATTTAACATCTACATCAGACAATACCCTTTACTGCATTCTTCATTGAACCATCAGAAAACTAAACAAACTAGTGCACGATACAAAGAAATGTTGCTTTGCAGTCAGAGGTTACTCTGACACAGGGCCAGTGTTGAAAATTTTTTATGCAGTTTTGTTTCCCTGCCTCACTGTTGTAGTGAGCTTTGCATGCAGTATATGTGTGCTGAGGAATGGAAATTTCCACTAGTGCAGAGCCTTCAAAACTGCCTGGCTTCTAATCACAGAAACTCTTTTCCTAAGCCTCATTTCTCTTACCATGTTTAGACACTTCTTTTAAATCTATCCTTTCAAACATGTTTCAAGCCGCAGCTCCTGGTTTCTTACTCAGTCTGTCTCCTTTGCCTGTTGTGAGGCTTGTTGAGATATACCTTTATGTTAAAGGTGTTATAAAACACAGATTACTGGTCTTACAGATTTGTTGAAAGTGTAATGTGGCACAAACCTTTATTGCTTAAGAAAGAGTATGCCCACATTTCCATTACTTATACAATGGAAATTGTTACAAAAGTTGCCAGGATTTTCAGTTGTTTTTTAAGGAGAAATTATATGCCACTGTAATTGTGCACCGTATATGCACTTGCACAACTATTTATACAGTTGACGATTTTTGTCATGTTCATCAACTCTTCACTTCACCAGATCGATTCACCCTAACATTTAGATAAGACAGTCAACAAGACGTCCAATATTTCTTTACCCAGAGTGCTGAGAATTTGGAATTTGCCACTGGGGAGTGGTTAAAGCAAATATTATAAACACATTTACAGTGAAGCTAGAAAGGCATAGAAGGGAAAAGGGAATAGAGAATAATGATGATTGATTTAATTCAGAAAAGATGGGAACAGTTGTGCATAAATGGATGGATGGGACTGATATCCCTTCTGACCCTTCTCCTAGGGGTCATTAGCCTCTGTAATTTAAGCTCCATTATGTCCCCATTTCCCATTTTATGCTCTCACTCATCTCCCCTCCTCCATCTTTTAAGTTTGGCCATCTCACCTTCCACTGACCAACCAGTTCATGCTGACCTTCCCTCATCCTCTTCCATTCAATCTGACTCTCTGCTCCTCTGTTCCTCAGTTTAAGCTTGTCTTCTTTTCCTCCTGCCCTTGAGTCAATAATTCATTTCAAACTGCCCCACCCTCCTGGTCCTCCACATTGCAAGAATCCCTACTCACAATATGCAGTCATTCTGTGCCCAGCTCAGTGGCAGAAGTTAGGACTCAGGATTGGCATGAGCAAGTATTGACATGGTGGGAATTGTTTTAATGAGAAAGCTGGAAGTGGAAATGAAAGCAGACCAGGGATTAGTGCAGAGCTTCATCTGTTAATTTGAATAAGTGGACACTAGTGAAAACAACTTTCCTCATGGAACCAGTTTGTTACTAGGACCCGTAGATTTGAATAGAGAATGAAGCATTGCAGGACTAGTCTTCAGCAAAGTTACAGTGGCTTGGGATTTTTGGGGTTGGACTGCTTGTGCATGTGACAGGAAAAGACAAAGGGTAGCAATAATCCTAAAGTGGGAAGGATGATCCTGGCCTTTCTACCTCACTTTTCTTTCCCAAACCTAAACTAGCATACCTTCATGACACAATATCCACCACTCTGATAGTGTATCACTTTTCTCCCACCTCTGATGAGTTTGGATTCCCAATTGGACATAGCATACTTAGGATAATCACGGTAAGTCAGGGATGTTGGTTGAAAGATGGGACTCTCAGAGCACAGCTATATAAGTCTATTGATTGATTAGTATTTGGGACAGCTCTCTCAGGTTTGAAGTTGATCTCTAAATGTTAAAAAAAGCACTTTGTAAGTTTAACTGGCTCGGGATTAAGTGTATTTTGTTCTGCTTCAGCACAGACTTGAACTTTTGTGATTGATCTGCATATTTTTATGTGAATACTGACATCTACTGAAAATACATACTTATGGCAGCTTCTATTAAACATGTAGTGTGCAGTTAGTCATTTTAGACTAAAGTGAAGCTTGATTTTCTCCTCTGCTTCAATTTTGTTTCTTTATTCACTCATGGAATACGGGTGCCTCTGGCTAGGCCAGCATTTATTGCCCAACACTTCCAACTACTTCAGAGGGCAGTTAAGAGTCTGTGGGCCTGGAGTCACACGTAGGACATGAGTGAACCAGATGGGTTTGCCCGACAATTGACAATGGCTTGATGGTCATCGTTAGATTCTTAATTCCAGATTCTTCATTGAATTCAAATTCCACCATCTGTTTTGGCTGAGTTTCTGCATTAATAGTCAAGTAATATTATCACTAGGTCTTTACATCCTCATAAATAATAATCACAACTGTACAAAGAGTGAAACCAAATTGTAGATGGGCAGAGATCATTTTTACCACATTTCTATCCATTTAGAGCCATTGAATTTTCTGTTTGGGTTTAGTATTGGTGCCGGAAGTTCTTACCAGTCTCCATATTAAAATTAGGCTTGACAGAGTCTTTTAAACACCTATTCAAATTCCTGGTATTTGTTCCAGTGTCGTTCCTGGCTTCCAAAATACCTTATTTTTAAAAAGTCCATATTAACTGGTGGAATTTTGAGGCTATTTTGCAACATCTCGTTATGTGTCTCTGACCAATTTTCATTCAATTAATCAGAAAAGCTTTTGCCAATAGTTTTGGCACTGCCATTTATCGGTGTGCTTTTAATGTTTTGACCTTTGGTGTTGCAACTCCTTGTCAATCCTTTCAGGCCAGATTTGTCACTTCATTAAAATTGACTTTACCTTTTCAGTTCGGTGCAGAATGCAGCAATTGCTTCTAATGTCCTAATTTTTGAGAGACTCAGTAATCGCTTCACAGGGTTCCATGATACCCTTCTGCTTTTCACCCCAATGTGACCAACATTCCAGTTTTTTTCCAATAGAGATGTCTTGGCCAAAACAAAGGCATAGAATCAGACTATTTCAACCTCTGCTCATTCAGCATATGTGCAATGGAATGCATCTCAAGTGCATGCGCGGTGAGGGACATACACCTTGCACCAAATCTCTGGGATATTATTTTAGAATGATCAGACCTGTAAAGGTGCATCAGATACATCAGACCTGATACATTGAGTGTTACATTGCCCAAAGCTATACAACTACAAGGGGATCCTGAATCCCTTCTGAGATTTAAGAAAATAATTCAAAAATATTCCTTTAGCTTTTAAGGGATTCATGCCATATTTAAACAAGGTAATCATATGGCAGCCTACCTTTGTCTGAGAAACTTGATGGGCTTTTCTTTTGGCTTTAATAACGTGATGCCAGCTTCCAGCTGTTGAGAGTTCTGTTGAGGCTTCCTCACAAGAGCTAATTGTACTGTAATGTATTATAATTCTCGTGATTGCTTAGATGAGCACCTTTGTTGTGAGGGAACTGGCAACAGTTTCATTCATTCTTCCATTAAGCTTTTACTGGACAGTTTATTTAATGTGGGATTTTGGCAAAACTAGCACTTTCCTGTTGGGAACTGATTCTAATTTCAAACTGTTTTTTGTGTAGATTTATGAACCTAACTGATCTACCGTAGCAATCCTCCTTCATAACCTGCCAGGTTGGTCTATCCATTTAGTTCAATGCCTGGATGTTTCTAATGAGAAATTAACCTAAATATATATTGAGGTCAATCAGTATTTAATTATTGTTTGGGGAAATGGACTTTGAAGACTGGCATGTTCTTGGATATTTCTAGCTCTAGGAGCAAACACTACAGCATAGAGAAACCACTTTTCTCTTCTTTATGCATCTTTGCATTTTAAAGAGAACCAACTAGAATATGTTGGGTGGAATATAAAGCCTAGAATGTGCTGTAAAGAATGAGTGGAGAGAATGTGCTGGGTGGAATTTAACAGATGGAGGGTAACAGATGCAATGTAACAGATGCAATTCAATGATTTACATAAGTAGGTAGATATTATTATGCAGGACATTTCTGTTTACATTGAAGAGTTTGGTAGTCTTACTGTTCTGCCCACTGCCTTGGATGAAATGAGAAAGTTCTAGATATATTTCACCGTCGGTATCCTTAATATTTTTATGCTCCTGTTATGTTAGTGGACCCAAATATATCCCATTGGACGCAGTAACAAGCCAGCTGACAATATTATTGTTTTTATGGAATTGTTTTTGATTGTTGCAGTATTTTTTGTAGGATAGATTTCTGTGGCAAACCTACAGTGACAGCGTTGTGATGTTTTGCACACGGAAATAGTCTAAATCTCTTTAAAATGTCATCACTGAAGATTTATGTTGCAATGACCTGCTGTTGTATAATTACAGTGAACGTGAATAATATATAAAGACTGGAAACTTAAGTCAGCATGATTCATCTAAATATGTATATGTCACTGATTGGCATGATTTCCGCTGCTGAACTACCACAAGTGAGACTGTTTAATATCAGGATTACATTTAAAACAAGTGTTTTTGAAACAATCTCTACCTTTCCTTACTTTTGTCAAGATAATGCCTTATAACACCTCCCTAACTCTAACTCTAATCCTAACCCTAGCACTTGGATGTCGTAAGATTGATATCAACATCCTCCAGTACCTGACCTTAGTGACCAATTTTCATTTGGGCATGTAGTACTCAAATGTTGCCAACACAATACCACCAAGGTCAATGTTGGCCTCACCTGCTATTACATACTTGTATATCAGCAGCCATTAGAAATGGCAATGGGAACTTTGCCACCCCCATGTGGTGTCAACTTGTGAGAAGTGGTCTTACAAATGCACATACCTAGCAAAGAACTTCACAATCTGCGAATGCACAAGGAGGATCTCTGATGTGCTCTCCACAATTCTATGCTTTTACAGATGGAACAGTGTTACTTTAGATAATGCAGCTGAGAAAAGGGATCACAGCTGGGATTTTCCTGTTCAGTAAGTCTCAGTAGCATTAAAGAACCATAGAAAAGTAACAGAAATGTAAAAGGCCATTCAGCTCATTGTAGCTACATGCGTTGAATAAACTAGTGCTCATTCTGATCCAACTTTCCAGCACCTGGTCAGCAGCCCTGCAGATTACTGTGCTCCAGGTTTCTGCCTCAACCAATAAGCTGGGTAATGAATTCCAGACACCTATCACCATCAGCGTGAAAAAGATTTTCCTCACATCCCCTCTAATCCTTCTGCCAATCATCTTATATCTGTGCTCCCTGCTAACTGACTAGTCTGACATTGGAACCAAGTCTTTCTGTTTACTCCATCCAAGCCCCTCTTGCACAGCTCAATTGTTACAACCAGTCTCCTCTGTTCCAAGGGAAATGATTCTATACTATCCAATCTTCCCACTTAGTTGCAATTTTCAAGCCCTGCTAACATTTTTGTAAATCTCCTCTGTATTCTCTCTCAAGAGCAACTATTTCCTTCCTGTAACGTATTGTACACAAACATCCAGCTGTGGCCGAACTACTGTCTGAAGTAATTCCAACATTACATCCCTACATTTGTATTCACTACCTCATCCAACGAAGGAAAATATTTCATATGCCTTCTTTACTACCTTTATCGATGTTACCTTCAAAGACTGCTGGACTAAACTTCAAGATCTCTCCCTTCCTCTAACCATCTCAATATCCACATGACCACTTAATGTGTGTTCCCTTGTTCTGTTTTCCTATCCCAACTACAATAACCTCATTCTTCTCTGGATTGAATTCAATTCGCCACTTTTCCATCCGTTTGACTAAAACATTGACTTCATCCCAAAGTTGACAGTGATCCTCTTAAATATCAACCAACTGGCTAATTTTTGTGTCATCTGAAAAGCCCCCAGTCATGCCTCCCACATTTAAGTCCAAATCATTAATCTATACTATAAAAACAAGGTATTCCTGACACTGAGCCTATGGAACACCACCAGAAATCACCTTCCATTTGCAAAGCCTTCATTCATTGTTTTCGATTATTGAGCCAATTTTGTATCCAACTGACCACATTTCCCAATATCACATGGACTTTAATTTTTTTTGATGAATCTGTCATGTGGGAACCCATCAAATGTCTTACTAAAGTCCAAGTAGACAATGTTCACTGCACTACCCCTCTGCAATCCTTATGGTCCCTTTCTTGCTCTATTTTAAAATTGCCAGTTTACAAAAGAGACTAAACAAAAAGAGATGACTTTTTTTAAAATGAAAAATTAACAAATACAAATGTAATGGCAGAAAAGCACATTGTTTTGTTTCATTACAAAAGCAAAATCCTGTGGATGCTGCAAATGTGGAATAAAAACAGGAAATGCTGGGAATCCTCAGCAAGTCTGGCAGCATCTGTGGACAGAGAAATGCTAACCCTGTTTCTCTTTCTCTGTGGACGCTGCCACACCAGTGAAATGCTTCCAGCATTTTATATTTTTCCTTTATTATATTTAGTTGTCTGTAACAATAATTATGATCAGGATGACGCATGGGTTTCTCCCCTCCCCAGGCAAAAGTTTGCCAAATACATTTTCATGACGAAATTTTATTTAAATAAAAGGAACTAAAGGACTTCTTTATTTTAGTTGGCTGCAGGTTTAACGTGCAAGTTGTCAACATCAAACAACACTCTTTATCATGCACTTCACTGATCCATTACAAACCAACTAAAGCTGGATATGAACCGAAGCAGTGATTACAACAGAAGCTGCTCTTACGCAGAACCCTCTGGAGCAGTTTTAAATTTCTGTTCTCATGTTTCAGTGAATTTTGCATATCATACCAGGAAATGGAAAACTTTCCATGTTGGAGTTGATGGCATGCATTCCTGAATCACTTATAGCAAAGGTTAGATGAAGGGCAAAGCTATGCTGCTTTAACATTGTGCATTTAATCCAAGCTCCATAAGGCACTCCCTGCAGTCTTATGACGTGGTATGCCTGCACAGCTTTAGGGAAGGCCAGCATTACAATGTATTTTTGTATTTATTCATTCAGGGATGTAGCCATTCAAGGTCAGCATTTATCACCTACTCCTAGTTGCCCTTGAGAAGGTGATGCTGAGTTCATTGCTTGAACCATTGCCTCAATGTTGCCAGCTGGAAAAGAAACAGGATTGTTAATGACTGCTCTCGGAGTAATCCTAATTGGTGAAAATTAGCAGACTATTCAACTGCAGAGATTGTCACATTCAAGTTTAATATTCTCAATGCACATTTGGACACACAACCTTTCCAGCAAGAATATTTGGATAGTGATCAGAAGTGGAGCTCTTGGCTGCTTATCTTACTTCCAATGCTGATTCAGTGGAGGAGAATAGAAAGGGAAGCCCGTCCACCCGATACTTCCAAATTACTCACATCACTCCCTGACAGCCACCATCAAGCCACCTCCAGGCACCTTCTTGGCTTAGCCCATGGTCTAGAGAATGTTTAGAGATGGGAAAGTCAGGAAGGTATTGGCTCACTGACTGAACACCAAATATTTCTAACTTCCCTCCTGTTCTCATCTTGAGGCTCAGGATCACAAAATCATGCAAATGATGGAGGACGTTCAGCCCATCATTTTTGCACCAGCTCTCCATACAAGAATTATAATTTAGTGGTAGCTTCCTACATTTTCCTCATGACCCTGTACATTGTTTCTGTTGAAATGATCATCCAGTGCGCTCGTGAATGTCTCACCTGAACCTGCCTCCACCACACTTCCAGGCAGTGCACTCCACACCCTAACTGCTCACCTGAGAATTTTATTTTCCCACATTGTATTTGTTTTCTCCCCAATCCCCACCCACACCACAAAGTCATAGGAATTTAGGATTTAGGAGCAGGAGTAGTCCATTTGACACAATGAGCCTGCTCTGCATTCAATAAGGAGGGATTGTGCACAATGTCAAAAACTATCACAAGTTGGCTTATACTAGAACTGCAGCAATGTGTAGAGTACGTTAGTGGTCATTGCACTGGATTTGTTTACTAGATGATATTATCTCTAAATCCCACCATGCCAAATTTTGAAAGTAAACTCTATAATTTTGGAACTAGTACCAGAACAAATATCTATAAATGCTGCTGGGTTATGATATAATCCTAAATAGCTTGCTAATCACCTCCATACAAAGCAACTTAGTTACCATGCCCACTTGCTCTGTGACTCAGTCCCACTGAAATAGACTCTCAATTGCACAGCAGTACACGCAAGTGGTACTTAGACAACTAGGAATGAGTAATAAGTATCACGTTCCTGGTGTGGCCCACGTGCTGAGAACAAGTATGACAAGACACTAATCGGGCTAAGGTTACTCATAATATTTATTAATAATTTAAAATATTATAGATGAGGGGTAATATTTCACACACACATAAAACATTGTCATCAGAAAGATAACTGCTCTAACAATTATTTTCAGCAGACATACGGTTGATCTGCTTGTGTAGAAATTCAATGGCTATACCCACATTTTTCAGGCATAATTACAAGGCATCATATTAAAGATAATGTTGGTGATTTGCAATGTTTAAATGTATTTAAAACTCTAACCTGATTTATCTTCTTTTATCTACCGCATTACCCTATATCCGCAACGTTTGTTTATAAGTCTACGGCAACATATTTAGCATAATATTAAAATTCACCATACATGAGTGGTCTATTTTACATTGATTGAGTTTCCATGTTATTTGATGTTGTCAAGCATGTTTGAACGTTATAAAATGGACAATGTTCTAGTTGTAGGAACCTAGAGATAAGAATTCAATTTGAAGCAAGGTTTGGTACGAACAGAACATTTGACACCTTCAAAAAATAAGCTTCTGCAACTTTCAGGGACTTAAAAATATGAAATTTTCACTAGTTTATACACACACTTGAGTTTCACCATTGCACCACTACATTCTATTAATGCTGGATTTGCTAACCTGCTTTGTCACTTTAATTATTACATCACCATTTCAGTTTGCAGGGAGTTAACAATGTAATTTCCTGTATATTCAGCACAAAGACATGACATTAGACACCAAGGAAATAGACAGCACGTTGTGTTGGTAAGTTATGAAATGTTCTCTCTTGTATTTTGTATTTTTAATGAGTCAAATCCTGTTTTCACAGGTTACAACAACCAGAATTGTTCTTTTCTTAAATGGAAAAAAACCTTTTCTTTAACAGTTTACCCCGAGGGACTGCAGCACTTTTGCAAAAACAATGGGCTTTGACACCATCTGACCTAATTTATGTTATTAGAATCATATTTTAGAACTGAGCAATTGGCAACTCCAACGGCAGTGTGGCCTGCTTGGAGGTTGACAATACCATCTAACCATTTGAGGGAACTTGTTGAAAAAGTACTTTTTCACTTCAAAGCAGAACAAATAAAGCTTCTGCATTGTTACAAAGAGGTAGTTCTAAATATCTAAACAATTGTCCAGGAGGTGAATTGGGTAACTGACTACAAAGAACCAGCATTTCATTCTTCATAAATACCAATAATATAAAATAAAATTTTCATATCTGTGACAACAATATCTATTTTTGCAAACTTGATTAACTGACTTCCAATTGGAAAAGAAAAATAGCATGCGAAGCAACTCTTTAAAATATAAAATACTTAACAGAGCTAATGTGGGGAAATAGCAGAACTCCTTATCTGGTGCTAGTACCCATCCATATTTTACTCTTTTTATTTCATAGGGGACTGTCATTACAGGCTTCCTCTCATCCTGAAAGAAACAGGAAACTTTCACACTGAAAGGAAGACCAACTCAGAATCGTCTGAAAATCCAGAAGGTCAACATATTTTGCAGCCTCAGATCAGGAGGTACCTATTTTTGAAAGTTGCAGTAATGGACTGAGGGTAGGGCTTCCGTTTCATGCGCAGGCTTTTCCTAGAAAATGACTGTGCTCTGGCATAACTTATCACTTCTCCCTACAGGCCTTTAAAAAGCT
Organism: Ginglymostoma cirratum; assembly: GCA_024137785.1. Taxonomy (NCBI): domain Eukaryota; kingdom Metazoa; phylum Chordata; class Chondrichthyes; order Orectolobiformes; family Ginglymostomatidae; genus Ginglymostoma; species Ginglymostoma cirratum. Next base: position 5,961,617 of record JAHRHZ010000032.1, read on the forward strand.
GATTGTGGTTTTACTAACACAGGGAAATACACAAACAGGCCTTTGAAATCACTTCAATGGGAATGACAACACTGCAATTATGGTTCTATTCTGCTAAGAATAAATCAAGTATGTTTCAGACTGAACCTAATTTACAGTTTACTCCTCTGAAAAGTAGCCTTCTGGACAGACCCATCGGAAGTATTTTAAGCTGTCTGGTCTGTTCTAGGCTCTTTGGAATGACCAGTTCCATACTTGCCCTCTTTCTAACTATAATTCTTCATTTCATTTGTGTAACTGTGCAGTAAGTTTACCACCTTCCAGTCAGTGATATGAGCACACTATGGCTGACTTGCTGTATAATGCTACATGATTTTGAAATTCACCAAGCTGTAGAATTTCAGTTTCATCTTCATTCTTGAAACAAAAGTAATGAAAATGGAATTCAGGCTGCTTTATAGTGTGTCATCGATAAAAATTAGAAACAGTTGTGATTCTAACAGCAAGCTCTCAGCACCATATTTAGAACATTTCCCCCTTTGTCATAAAAACCCAAACAAACACTTGTTTTCTAGCTCACTGGCAATTCATTACATATTTAGTAATGTTTGTCTTGGATTTGAGCCTTTCACTTGGACATTTATCATCGCCATTATCACCATCAGTCCCTCACGTTGAGAATGATGCCTGCAGGGTTATATGACTGGTGCATTCTCAGGTGACTGAACAAGCCAATCCTAAAGGCTTCGGGCAGAGAGGAGAAGAATTGCTCTGAGCAAGAAGAGGGAGCTCTGGAGACAGGGTTCTCCTCTCTTTTTCCATTTCCATCGCTTGATAGAGATTATGCACTCAGTTTCTGATTGTGTTGTGCCATATCAAATAAGGCAGCTCCACATGGCATGATTTGTGGCAACTTGCCCCCAGTACTGATGTCAATTTGTCCCCTTTGCAACAAGAACTTCAGAGTTTCTCTGTCCAGCTTGAGATCAGGTGCTATCCTTAAGTTGTGAAAAGAAGATCTGCTTGGGTTTGCAAATTTGGTGTCCAGAACAGTGGATCTGACCTCTCATGATCATGGTTATGATACTGGAGGAACTGGCTTTTATGAGGATACCGGTCCCACTTGTCTCTGGGTGTCCTCAATGACACCGCTGAAAAATTCACCGGCTACCCGTGCCTTTGGACAGTGACCAAAGTCTCACTGCAGTATAGAAGGATAGTGACAAAAACTGCATTGTAGACTAATGCCATTATCCTTCTAGGAGTGTTGAAGATCTCATTGTGTAATGTTTGGAAGGCTGCTTTGGGTGCCACTGTGTTAGATCTGTACTTAGGTAGTGACCTTTTGAGAATTAAAACTGCATAGGTATTAGAAGGGTTCAGTGACTTTTAAATTACCTCCATTAATAACAAAAGCTGGAGATACAGATATTGTCTGCAGGAGGCCGGTGGACAGTCTTGATACAGTGTGGAGCTGGAAGAACAGAGCAAATCAGTTAGCATCGAGGAGCAAGAGAGTCAACGTTTTGGGCTTAGACCCTTCATCAGGACTGGTCTCGGCCCGAAACATTGACCCTCCTGCTCCTCTGATGCTGCCTGACTTGCTATGTTCCTCCAGCTCCACACTGTATCATCTCTGACTTCAGTATCTGCATTTCTTGCTTTGTTCTGGTGGACAGTCTTGTTCTTGTTGATGTTATAGAGCAGCCAGTGATTGCCATGTGGTCAGATATCGTCAGTACTAGGTATACGGGATGGGCATTTCAATCTTGGCTCTGGGTCTGTCAAGGTTGAAAAGCTTCCCTTCGAATAAAAACGGAATCATCACACCATCTGGAAGCTGAGTTAAATTGTGCCAATTTTATTCACAAGCACGTGACTTTCAAAAACAGTTTTCTTTTGATAAAAGGCTAGGATATGCAATATAATTTGACTTCTAACTAATGTGTCTGATTTATTCCAATGTGTTTTATAAAATGTAAGTGAATTCAAGTTGGTATCCAATAAATATTTGAAACCTGCTTTCTAAATGCCCAGTTAATCAGCATTTTTCATTGGGCATTTCCAAAGTTAAAATGCATAGAGGCTATGACCTATGTTGGTTATCAAAAGCAATATTTAGAATTCCTATGTGTATGCATGCCTTCAAAATACAACACTGTCCAGCCTGCAAAATATTTCACATGAACAGACTGCTAACCATGGAATGCATATCCTCAACAGCTCAGTAAAGGCACTGGAGGTTAACAGTATTGGCAGAATTTCTGTGTGTCTCATTTGCTGTTGAAATACATATAGATTGCATGACACATGCTTTATTCTGAGAGTTGTTGAAAGGTTCTCCAATATACTGTACTCCAGCCTATGACTTTGATGTCTTTATCCTGGCACAAACTGCCATCTACTGGTTAAATGGAGTACGGCAGTTATGTAACGTTTGGTATTTTGAAGGAAAAATTATAGGCTCCAAATAAATGACTCCAACAATCTTTCCCCAGACACACAGTTTATGGAGATAATTCATGTTATTATTTTGTATAAACAATAGATGAAAGGAATATTATTCATTTACTGCAAGAAATGTTAAATAAAGACTTGGATTCATATATCTGTTTATCACAACTCCAGACAAAATCTTCCGTAATTTCTACTAAACCTCCATTAGGTAAAATCCCTAACTTCTTTAAAAAGAAAAAGAGACCCAGTCTGTCAGTCCCGTCCTAATATTTATACCCATACATTTCTGGTGCATCTTTGTAATTTTTATCTGTATCCTTATTTCCTTTTAATAACATAGTGATGAGAATTGCATGCCATACTCAAGAATGGTCTAATTAAGGTTTGATACTGGTTTAGCACAACTTGCCTACTTTTCAATCCTATCCCACCTTTTTTTTCAGTGGGTCTTTCTAACCTACTACGCAACTTGCAGTGACTGGTGTATTTGTACCCAAGATCCTTTATTTCTTTCCCCACTGAGACTCACTGTTCAAGCAATAAATAAACTCCCTTTTCTTTCCCTACCAAAATGTACTATCTCACATTTATCTGTGTAGAGCATAATTTGCCACTTATTTGCCCATTTTGCAAGTGTAATAATTTCTGTAATTTGTTTGACAGTAATTTGACTGTAATCTGTCTCAAACATTGGCAACTGCAAATTTAGGAATTGGATTTTTGGTTCCAATCTTTCATGTAACTTATAAACAATTTTGTACAATTTATTACAAATTCATACCATGGTAGGTTTGCCTTGTCTTCTTGGAGGTACCCAACTACATCTTTATCAGCATGATGAGATATGGAAATTCTCTACTTTTGCTGGCACTAGGTCAGAAATCACGTGACACCAGGTTATAGTCCAACAGGTTTATTTGAAAACACAAGCTTTCGAAGCATCAGTCCTTCAGGTGTTAGTTAGAGAGGTAGTATCAGACACAGAATTTATAAGTAAAAGATCAAATTGTCATACCACTGATAAGGATGTATTAAACAATCTAAGATGCTGTTAAATCTTTAATCAGTCAGAAGATTTCATTTGATTAATATGTATATGTTAATCCCCAAATTCTTTTTATGTCATTCTCCCCTGAGAACTAAATGTTTTATTAGTGTAAAGAGGAGGTGACGTTTTAGGTCAGACAATGCATGTTAGGTGTGAGGCCTTGTTCAGAATCTGTTTGGTTTGGAGTCAGACTGGTTTTATTTCTAAAGTAATAATTAATAAAACATTGATTGACTGTATATAAATTGTGTGCTTTTTGAAAAAAATAGAATGCATCTGCAAATACAAACTCACCCATTGAATTTATGTGTGTGTGCGTGTGTGTGAGAGAGAGAGAGAGAGAGTGAGTGTGTATGTGTATGGAGATGAAAAAGAAAATGAGTGTGTGTGTGATTTGAAAGGACTTCAGGGATTTACATATACATATTAATCAATTAATATCTTCTAACTGATTAAAGATTTCACAGCATCTTAGGTTTGTTTAGTACATCCTCATCGGTGATGTGATCCTTCGATCTTTTACTTATAAATTATGCGTCTGATACTAACTTTCTCACTAACACCTGAAGAAGGAGTGAGGCTCCGAAAACTTGTGTTTTCGCATAAACCTGTTGGACTACAACCTGGTGTCGTGTGATTTCTGACCTTGTCCACCCCAGTCTAACACCAGCACCAGCACCAGCACCAGCACCAGCACCAGCACCAGCACCAGCACCAGCACCAGCACCAGCACCAGCACC
>JAHRHZ010000032.1:5965850-6129346 GCA_024137785.1 Ginglymostoma cirratum
GCACCAGCACCAGCACCAGCACCAGCACCAGCACCAGCACCAGCACCTCCACATCATTGGTGGTATTAGGCTTGCTGCAACTGAGTGCAATTTTAGCATAATGCATGAAGTAGAAGCACAGTGAATGTTTTATTTAATTTAACACTTGTTTTCCCAAACTCCTCACTAAAATTAAATATGCAATTAATATTTGGTAGTTGCAACACTGAAGAATGGGACACTTAAGTTTGTTGCTTTAATCAAAAGAAGTTTTCTTAGTTATTTATGGGAGCACACTAATTGTTACATAACCTGCAAGGTGCACAAGAAAGTAGGCTTCTACAGGTCTGCTATAAAAGCAGCAAGGGAATAGATCATCCTTTCTGGGACATTTCAGTAAAGGTTGGCATCCAGATTCCTTGCCCATTTTAACTGTCTCCAGTAGGCAGGTGGAAATGAAACCACTCTTTGCATCAACATTCCAGACTGAATTAGCTAGGCAGATTTAAGCAGAAGGAACTGATGTGACACGAGAACAAGTAGACTAAATATAATTAGGACTATCTGGCCATGTTATGGACAAATGCCAACAGTCTCTGGTTGAGTTTTGAATGGCTTAATTCCATGTTTTAAGTTCAATGCATATACATATCCATTGCCAAACACACTATAGCGAACTGTTGATTGATGTTCATATTCCCGTTGCATTGGGACATCTAAACTGTCAGACGCCACAACAGATATAACAGAGAGCCTGAAAGAATAAATGAGGTTGTATACTTTATGCATCTCTGCCACGTTCTTTATCTGAGTCTGCATCCAAGCCTGAAGCTTTATTATTTCTTATCTACACGACGGCATCTCACATTTAGGTGACCAACTTTTGCTGTTGGAAACTGTCCAATATATTTGAAAGACTTCCAATGTCACTCTGTGAAAAAATATTGACAAAACAAAGGATCTGACTGCAGTGCCAAACATAATGAAGCTTCTTTTGGAACATTTTCAGGAGGCTGTTTACACTGTTACAGCTTTAACCATGTTCTTTACAAGTAATAGCACTGATAAAGAAAGACCTGCAATTATCTTCATCTTCCAGAACTTTAGGAAGTCTCCATACAGCAAACAAAATACTTGAACACACGCTCCAACAGGTTCAAGAACAGCTTCTTCCCTGTCATCATTAGACAGCTGAATGGACTTCTCTAATGTCAAATAATGTTGATCTTGCTGCTGGTGATCTTGCTTTGTGCACCTCCTGTGTATTCCTTGGTCTGTCTAAGCACACTATGATCTGTCTGTACTGCATGCAAAACAAAACTTTTCACTGTACTTAGGTACATGTGACAACAACAAATCAAATTAAATACTTTTGAAACATCAATTATGAAGTAGGAAATGGAGCAGTCAATGTGAACATAGCACAAACAGCAATTTGGTAATGAACATAGAACCTGTTATCATGATGTTCATGGGAGGTACATGTCTGGGCCAGGACGGTGAAGCTAACTCCAGTAATGTCTCTGCTGAATAGTGTCATGGTATCTTTTACACTTGACAAAGAGTAGACAAAGCCTTGCTTGAGAATGTTTCCCAGAATGGCACTTTCAAGATTACAGCATGCCCCCCAGCACTGCACTGGAATGTCAGTTTTCTATACACAAGTATCTGGAGTCAGCCTTGAACTCTCAATATAAGATATATCAAACTGAATGATAAGGTGAGAATCAATGATTCATCACCGGTTAAAGGCTTTTAGATTTTATAGGTAGGTTATTGGTTGGTGAACACTACAATAGCAAAGTTTGTTACTGTGAATATGACAGGACTTAAAAAAAGGATTTACACAGATTAAAATTTTATAACTATATTCACTTGTGGTCTATGGGCATGACATGAAAAATACACTGGCATTGGATCATCCTACGAGGAGAAGTTGAGCAGGTTGGTCAATGAGTATAAGCCCAACCTACTCAACCTCTCCTCAGAAGAAAAGCCCTCCATACTTGGAATCAACCTCTTGAACCTTCCCTGATTAGCCAGTATTTCCTTAAGACAAGGGGATGAAAACTGTTCACAGTATTCCAGGTGTAGTCTGACTCGTGCTTTCCTGAGTTTTGGCAAGACCTTCCTATTGTTATATTCCATTCCCCTTAAAAACAAAGGCCAACGGTCCATTTGCCTCCCCCATTACCCAGTGGGCTTACTTTCTAGTTCTTATGATTTATGCCTAAGGATCTCCAAATTCCTCTGTGCAGCAACTTTCTGCAGTCTTTCCCCATTTACATGATATTCAGCTTTTCTATTCTTCTGGCCAAAGAGCAAAATCTCACATTTTCCCACATTGTATTCCATCTGCTAAGCTTTTGCCCACTCATGTAACTTTTCCATATTGCCTGTTTAGAATCTTTGTTTCATCCTCACTACTTGCCTTCTTTTCTATTTCTCAATCATCACAAACTTGATGATAGCACATTTATTGCCATCAAAGCAGGAATGGAATACTGAAATTGCATGATCAGCCATGATTATATTGAATGGGTGGTGCAGGCTTGAAGGGCTGAATGGCCTACTCCTGCATCTATTTTCTACGTTTCAATGTAAGCAAGTCAGTAACATATGTCGTAAATCATTATGACCCCATCACCGTTCCCTGTGGCACTCCATCAGTTACAGAGTGCCATCCTGAAAATGCCCCCATATCTTAACTCTCTGTCTTCTATCAGTCCATTCTACATGTCAATTTTCCAACTGCAACACCATTCGTTCTTATTTTATTAAGTAGCCTCATGTGCAGTAGCTTTTTGAATCCCTTTCGTAAATCCAAAAGTGTTACATTTATTGTTGTCCCTTTATCTACATTGCTTGTTACCTCCTCTACTAAATTTGTCAGGTATGACTTCAGCATCATGAAGCCATGCTGATGTCAGATTGATTCTCTGCTATTCCATCCTAATAATAGATTCTAACATTTTTCTAATGGCAGGTGTTAAAATAAAGACAGACATTGTTGGACTGAAAGTCTGGAACACCCTAACACCAGTATAAGCATACCTGTACCATATGGAGTACAATGGCTCAAGGTGGTTCACCACCAGCTTTCACAGGGGCAATTAGGGCTGGGAAACAAATGCCAACATTGCCAACAATGCCCACATACCATGTAAGATTAAAAATTGTAGGAGGATTTGATGATGTTTCAAATATGGTATATGTTCTAAGATACAGTGGAGCTGCTTATCCATGACAAAGTAATTATCTTATTGTGGCAACATAAACACTTCAACAAATTATTTCATTCGCCCAGCCACATGAAGAAAGATCTCATGAGTGTACCACACCACTGCGCAAATCTCATGATCAAAGTTCATCACAGAATATACTGAAGTGTTAATTAGTAGAGTATGTTTTGGTTTCAGTCCAAACAAGCTGTTGGTATTTCATACCGTAGGAACCTTTTGAAAACTGGATGACATACTAATTGGTTACAGCCTAACCATGTACTGGGAAACATCAAGAGTAAATCGTGGAGCTTTCATTCTTTTCTGTTCATGCAGGCTAATTCCAGAATAAATAACAGTAATGATAGAAAATTTAAAAGGTACAGGTTGAGTGAAACTGAACATTCTTTCACTGCAGAAAGATGCAGATTTTAGAAAAATCTTCCCTGTCGTGCTGAAAGCTTTTAGTTAATTCTGATACTATCAGCTCTGTTTAAGGGTCATAAACCATTTCAAGTTCGCTCTTATAATCTGGGGTGGGTTAAGGTGGCCTCGGAGCCAGGAGGAGCTTGTTCAGTAAATATATTAGCAGTTAAACAGACTATTGTAGAAACAAGTTATGAAGTCTCTGTTTATATTAAGGGGAACTTTATTACACAACATTACCATATATCCATAAATGTTATTTTAAGAGATATCCAAACATTTATCTGGATGACTGTAGCCATAATAACCCTCAGGAACCTTGACACCAGCCAGGAAAGTGGTTTGTTTTATTGATGCCCTTGCTTTTGAACTTAATATGCACCACAACTATCACCATCACACAGTGGGTGTGCAAACAGTCTTCAGGATGTGCCAACTCACCAAGGTTACTTCAAACTATCTTCCCTTCCAGTGGTCTTTATTACCCAGAAGGACATGAGAAGCAATGTCATGGGAATAGAATTATACCAGATTCCCCTCCTAATAACTCTCCATCTTGTCTTGGATACAACTTGTTGTTCCTCATTGTTGGACAAATATCAGGAATTTTTCACAAACACTATTAAAGGATAACTGTCACCGCCAACACATGCTCAAGGAAAACAGTTTCTCCTGCTTCTTTGAGTTTCCTAAAAAAACACAGAAACTTTGAAAATTTATGTCACAGCAAGAGGCTCTTCAGCTGGAATTAGACCTTGAAAGGGACTGTATATTCTTTGTAGGTAGGCACTAATTTATCTAGTCAATTAGGGCAGACACGTTCCATAGGATATAGAGACCATAGAGGCTCACTGGCCCACCAGCCCCATGAAAATTAGGTACCTTCTCATATATAATGCAGATTCTAGTGGGATCAGTATCAGAGAATATTACTACAATTGTGCATCACAGAATTACAAGGCAAATATCAATTTCTCTCCAAAGACATCAAGAGTGGGAACAGTAGACAGCAGATTACTGTTGTGTTTACGCTCTATGCCATGGGGACAATTCTACACATGATTCCTGATCTGACGATGGGTCTAAGTAATCATTCTAAATCAGAAAACGCTTGGTGATAAAACTACTGCTGAGCACAACCTGGAAGGTGAATTCTGGGGCCACTTTATATGAAATATAGATCCATAAAGGTTGAATGTTTATGAACTATTGGGCACATTATCTTAATCATTAATTGTCATAGAGGCAGATTTGTTATTTGTTTAAGTTTACTGTCATTGTAAATTAGCTTAAAAGTAGAACGACTAAATAATTCTAAGCACCCAAGATACTTTACTGAGCAAAAGGCTAAAACAAGATGTTTAATTGGGAAAATGTATGTTTTAGTAAAGATAAAAGAAATTACCATTACATCCTAAATCAGGGGCAAGGAACATTTGTTTCTAATGTCTTAATTTAGTGAGATTTTGCTGAAGTATAATGTGCAATGACATTTGGCAGTCCTTTGTAATTGAGCAATTTATTAAACACTAAATAATAACTACAAGTAACACATTCTTAAAATGACTATCAAATGGCAGGAACAAATAAAAATTTAATTTGAAAAATTTGATTCTTCTTCAAGACATTAAAGTCCACAGCAAGAAAAATCTTAAGGTATTAAACCTCTCAGCACATTACAGGATACAAGCACTATCAGCAATTTTATTGTATGACTTCAGAACATGGTCCTTTTAAATTCATTTCTCTCAAATTTTAATGGAGATTTCCACTTCCACTAAAATATCAGAAAGAAATCTGGTACAAATATTTGCATGATATTTGCTTATAGTTATTTTTACTCATGTTCTTTTCACTGTACTAATATTAGCTCATAACTCAGTTTAATTCAGGTAAAAGATGGGGAGTCTTGAAAAGTCAGTAAGATTTGACACATTGGAGCTTGCAGTTGATTTAAAATGTCAGTGGAATTTAACGGAAGTACACACCAGGATTTATTAAGAAATCATTAATTTTCTGAGATGTAATATCCAGTTCATTTGTGTTAGCATATTTAAGAAGGTTAAAGCTCTTCACAAAGTAATGTCGGAGGTATCTCTGTAATACACATTTCTGAAGTTTCTTTACCAACCGCAGAAAGCATTTCTGGAAATTTTTCCAATCTTTAGAGCGTGGATATTTCTCACAGGTCCAAAACAAAAGTGTCTGGGAAAAGGGAAAGTAAGCAGTTAGCAATTTATTGATGCAGTTATATCATTGCATAGAGCTAATGAATGAGATTTCAAACACACTTTGAACATGGTTTGCTGTTTTTGTATTCAACCTATTGAGGAACTGATGCTATCTCCAACTATTCTCTCCATCAGCTGAGCAAAATTATATTACTGCTACTGGCAACACTAGTGTGTGATTTTTTAAAATTTGCTGATGCACTGGGATCTGAGAGTCCTGAAGTCCGGGTTTTCCCACAGGTTGTGGAACTTAACAGCATGTGATTTTTGCCCCCCTTTTGGCCCGGTCTGGGAGCCTACAATATGGACTGGGGGTGGGGTAATGGAGAAGTGAACTGAGGGCATAAAAACCTCCAACGGAAGGTTCAATCCACAACACTGGAGAGGGATTTATCAGACTCACTCACCCCTGTTGAAACTTCAGGGATAGTAATTATTACTGACTCTCCTGTTTAAAAAGATGGGCTACAATTATGGATTACATGTCAAATTATTTAATCAATTATTATTTTTCATGACAGAAACAAAGGTAACACATCATCAACCTCATATTGTAACAAACATATTGTAGCTTGGCTCAAATATTTTATGTCAATCAACTACAATTTTTAGTTAAATATCACCTTTACTGTACTAAAATATCCCAGATGTTTTACAGGGGCATTACCAAACAACATCTGACTCTGAGTGACATAATGAGTTATTAGGACAGATGACCAAAAGCATCCTCAAAGAGAGAGATGAGTTCTGATGAGTGCCTTAGAAGAGAGAGATAGGGAGGTGTGGAAAGTTAGAATTGAAGATCCTCTAGCTTTGGCAGCTGAAGGCACAACAATTAGTGGTGAAGTGATTAAAATAGGAGGATGATCAAGAAGCTAGAAATAATTTCATGTTGACATCTCGGACGGCTGTAGGACACTATAGAGATATGGTTATTTTAAATCAAATTTTAACTCACAACGAATATAGATCAATGAGTACACGAGTGATGACTTAAGATATACTGTATATATGTATAGGTCTCAGAGAGTATAGCAGTCATGACACTATCTTTTTCTCCAATGGCATGAAGGAAACTGTATGAAGATTAAAAGGCAAATTTTGATAAATACAGGATTAATAACTGAATTTTGGCCAAAAGAAAATGTAGACGTAGAACCAAAGGCCAATTGAGATCCCTAGTGCTTGATCCTGACTCAGGTGCGACTAAAGATTTGAAGAAAGGAAGAGAAACATCTTGACCATCTCATAGCTGTGATGGTTTTACCATGTATTTTCAGCAGTGATTCCAATATTATTGGCTTAGCAATAATTAGTCCAGAAGCCATAGCTCAACCTCGCTTGCTCTATAAATCGACATATCACAAAGCTGTGAGAATGTTATAACAATGTAACACTAATATCATAAATGATCTACTTGGTAAACCAGAGCATATTTCTTACCTGTAGATGATAGGATGTGATGACTGGTTTATTTCCAGGGCACCAATAATCTTCTTTCAGCTTTCTGATGACCTGTAAACACTTTAGGCGGCAGCCTCCATCTTCATCCATATCCTCTAATAGTTCTTGCTCAGCACGCGTGAATGAAAGCTGCCAGTGGTAATTTGATCTTGCCAATAAATTAAATCCAAAGGACTACCGAGATAGAAAGCATTGGTAAGTGAAAACAGCAGATCACTAATAAGCTTGCTAAGCAGATTTTAATATTCAAGTATGAGGATTTTAACTTCACTCCCCTGTTATATTTACGGCAGGAAACAAAAATCTGCTTCACTATTTCTGAATAAATGTAGAGAAAGGAACAATCACAGAAGTATTTGGCTGGAATTTGGTTCCATGGTCCTGATCTCAATGAATTCTGGGTCAAGAATGCAGATCTCCAGCAGTGGCTTCATAGAAGCAGCCACCTTATCCAATTAAGGTCAGTCATGGGTTTCCAAATAAAAGACCCTCCTAGAGTTGAGAGATCGGCAGGCCCACCATCAGAGGTGGGAGCTGCCAACACAGGTGAGTGAATATGAGGGCACCATCAGATAAAGTGCACTCTGAAGACTTCCTAAAAATTTAACACAAAAAGAGGCCATATCTGCCCGGCCATCATAGTAGAGGGAGAGGCCTGCTAAAAGGTGACCTATGGTTAAGCTGTAGCCTTGTGGCTATTGAGATTACATAGGTTATTGATGGAGTGGTGGATTCTGAAACACCACTGTAGTTACTACATGGGTATTTTCATCCCAAGTTTCAGCTCAAGATTATCTACACATCTCCGAACACAAAGCTTGTCATAGGTCACAGCCTGTCACATTATTCACATGTTTTGAAGTATTTCTGAAAAAGGATGTTTTGAAATATATTCTTTTACATATTGAAAAGTGGTGGCATATTGCAGTTCAATTATTGCAGCTGACAACAGATTTATTCCAAATAAAAACAAGTAACCTAATTTTAAATGACTGAAAAAATAGTTAAAGTTGCCATAGTCCTGCCTTCTCATTAGAGAGAGACAACTGGTGGTGAATTCAATCTGAAGGTCACTGCACCTCAGGCAAGAGGTGAGGTGTGAAGGCAGAATCTTCATGGTAACCTCAGCTGGAGTGGGAACTGAACCCATGCTGTTGGTGTCACTTTGCACTGCTAAACAAGCCATCCTGCCAGCTGAGCTAACTGACTCCCTTTTTAGAAAACATATCGAGGCATTTCCACATTTTAGAGGGACAGAGTGAACAGTTTTTAAATAAACTTTGAAATAAAAATGCATTTAAAACCTTTAAAACATTTGCATTACTGTATCAGCACCAAATAAATCTGCATAACATTTAGTCTCCTCAAAGGTCTGCAAATTAATACAGCTGGTGGAAACTCCCAATGGTGATTAATTATCCTGGATAGGGGGCCAGTTTTACAGTCAAAGCTAGCTTCTATCGTAATATTTTTCAAACCAGCACAAATGATTGAAATTTATTTCCACCGAGCATAATTTGTGCTTTAAATTTTGTGATCTTTTGCAGGGGTTCCACCACATTCGGGCAAACTGCACCAAAATAAATCAACTTAATCAAGTGGAAACCTCATTATATTGCATTCATTGAAATTACAATACGATGCACCATGTAGATCAAAGCATTAGGTTTACAAGTAAAGGATTTGCCAGGAAAAGCACTATTTAACCTGCAAGACCCCAATCCTTCTTCAATTAAATGCATTTTCCATGAACTAATATTCAACAACATTAGTTATTTCTACATAAACAGAGACAGTTTCAAGGGATGGACCAAAGTAGAAGCGAGAATCTGAGTCAATGCATACAACAGATAAAACACAGCTTTGTTAACCCTGTGAAGTCTTCCTTACCATTATCTTGATAAAAACCAAAAGAACTGCGGATGCTGTAAATCAGGAACAAAAACAAAGTTGCTGAAAAAGCTCAGCAGGTCTGGCAGCATCTGTGAAGGAGAAAAGAGAGTTAATGTTTCGGGTCTGGTGAACCTTTCTCAGAACTGTTCTTCAGTCCTCAGTTCTGAGGAAGGGTCACCGGACCCGAAACGTTAACTCTCTTTTCTCCTTCACAGATGCTGCCAGACCTGCTGAGCTTTTCTAGCAACTTTGTTTCTGTCACCATTATCTTGGGCCTAGTGGCATTGAAAAAATTGGGAGAACTTGCAGACTCATCAAATAACATCCTGATTCTGTTGATAAGTATGATTTCATAACTATGACCTGACATTGCAAAGACTATGGGCCCCAACAACGTGGCAACAATCACACCGAAGACTTGGTTTCCAGACTCGCCACTCCCCTAACCAAACTGTTCCAGTACAGTTACAACATTGGCATCTACCTAACAATATGTAAATTGCCCAGGTATGACCTGTACACAAAAAGCAAGACAAATCCAACTCAACCAAATACCGCTCCATCTGTTCACTCCTGATCATCAGTAAAGATATGGAAGGTGTCTTCAACAGTGCTATCAAGCAGCACCTGCTCTGCAATAACTTGCTCAGTGGCACCCATTTTAGGTTGCGCCAGGGCCACTCAGCTCCTAATTCCATTACAGCCTTGATTCAAGTATGGACAACAGAGCTCAATTCTAAAGCTGAGCATGGCATCAAGGAGCCCTTGCATATATAGAGTAAATGAGAATTGGGGGAAAACTCTCTGATGGTTGGAATCATATCTAGTGCAAAGGAAAATGGTTGTGGTTGCTGAAGGTCTGTCCTCTCAGCTGCATGACATATCTGCAGGAGTTCCTTAGGGTAGTGTTGTAGGCCCAACCATCTGCAGCTATTTCGAAAATCTTCCTTCCATCTTAAGATCGGAAGTGAAGACAATAGACAGAATGCCAAAAAACGACAAGAACTTCAAATATCTATGATGTGGAAGTGCTGGTGCTGGATTGGGATTGACAAGGTCAGAAATCACACGACACCCAGGTTATAGTCCAACAGGTTTATTTGAAATCACAAGCTTTCAGAGCCTGGCTCCTTATTCAGGTGTTGTGAGAGAAGTGGCATCAGGCACAGAATTTATAAGTAAAAGATCAAAGGGTCGACTTGAATGGTTTCATGATCTATAGTCCTTTGGGATCTTTTGTGCTTTCTTGCATTTCTGTAGAAACTACCAACAGCCGACTCAAAGTGCAGAGGATCTCCAAGAAGATCGCACATATCAACACAGACATCAAGTTTCTTTTACTTATAAATTCCGTGTCTGATGCCAACGCTCTCACTAACACCTGAAGGAGAAGCAGGCTCTGAAAGCTTGTGTTTTCAAATAAACCTGTTGGACTATAACCTGGTGTCGTGTGACTGCTGACCTTGTCCACCCCAGTCCAACACCGGCACCTCCACATCATGGCTACCATCAACACCACCAGTTCAAAGTGGAGAGGATCTCGAAGAAGAACATGCATATCTACACAGACCTCAAGTTTCTACAGAAATGCAAGAAAGCACAAAAGATCCAAAAAGGACTACAGATCACGAACCCACTCAAGTTGATATTTGATCTTTTACTTATAAATTCAGTGTCCGATGCCACCTCTCTCACTAACACCTGAAGAAGGAGCGAGGCTCTGAAAGCTTGTGTTTTCAAATATCTAGATATTGACTGCTGCAGAAAAGCTGAGAAATGTCATCCAATGAGACAATTGCTTTCTTACTCAATTTAGCGATCAGTTAACATAGTCAGAGAAGGAATTCTGGATCCAATCATCTGTACTTACCTACTTGTGTTCCATATGATGAAAGTGGAAGAGCATCTAGAATTCAATAACTGTAAGTGTCATTAGAATGAAAATACCAATGAGAGTAAAGGCATGTTATTTTAGCTGATATTTTAGTCCGAATTTGAATCAAGGAATCCAAAACTCTCTGCAATTCTTTAAATAGTCAGTGGCAAAGATTTCCACAGATTCCTTTTGACAACCTCTAGTGGAAACAGGCTGCAAATGCAGGAATCTGCCCATGTATATTTACTAATTTTTTATAAGTATCTCCAAAGAGTGAACTACAATTAGAACATTAAATAACTTTGACCAGTCAAAATTTGGTATGAATTACAATGGATTGAATCATTGAATAGTACAGTGCAAAAGAGGCCCTTCAACCCATTGAATATGTACTGCCAAAAATATACTAATACTTACACTAGGCCCAGAGTCTTGGTTGTTATGATGTGTTCTTCTGAGTACTTTTTAAAAGTGGTGAGGTTTCCTGCCTCAACCACTCTCCCAGACAGTGCATTCCAGACGACCACCACCCTCTGGTTGAAAAAATGTTTCCTTTCACCCCCTTTAAACTTCCTGCCATTCACTTTAAAAAATACCCCCTTGTCATTGATCTTTCAACTAAGGGGAACAGCTGCTTTCTATTTACTGTCAATGCCCCTCAGAATCTTATCCACATCTATCAGGTCCTCCCTCAACCTCCTCTGCTCCAAAGAAATCAACACGAGCCTATCCAGCCTCTCTTCATCACTGACATGCTCCATCCCAGGCAATATTCTGGTGAATTTCCTCTGCACCCCGCCCAGTGCAATCACATCCTTCCTATAATGCAATGACCAGAATTGCACACACTATTCCAGCTGTGGCCTAACCAAAGTTCTGTAAAGCACTGACATGACCTCCCTGTCCTTATAAACTATGCCATATCTGAAAGGTAAGCATCCTATATGCCTTCTTAACTGCCTTATTATCTTGTCCTGCCAGCTGCAGGGATCAATGGACAAGCACTTCAATATCCCAGTGTTCCTCTGAGCTTCCTAGTGCCTTGCAATTCATTGAATATTCCCTTGTCTTGTTCCTTCTTCCAAAGTGTATCACCTCATATTTTGAGGGCTAAGTGCCAATGTGTTACTGATCTGTCCAACTATCCAATCCATTCATATCCTCCTATAACCAAAGGCCTTCCTCCTCACTGTGAACCACCGGCCAATCTTTATGTCATCTGCAAACTGACCAGTCAACCCTTCCACATTCTCATCTACATCATTTATGAATATCGCAGAAAATAAGGGACCCAGCGCTGCTCCCTGTGGTATGCATGACACTCCTGGCTCCATTCACTCAAACAGCTGTCTACCACCACTCGCTATCTCCTGTCCCTAGGCTAGTTTTGAATAGTCCCTAACATTCCAGCTCAATCAGGCACTATTTGGAATGCATAGGAACTTGCCAGTTTATAAGCATTGCACTTTCAAAAACATACCTGTGATTAGATTGCTGATACAAGCTCCCACAGTGCTGGCCATGTTTTCATAAACTGTCCCTTACAGCTAGACAGTTTTGGATATTTCTTCTTCCAAAATGAAACTAAAGAATAGTTTTTAAATCTCATGAGTAGGAGTGAAAACAAAACCAAAATAAATCCTATTTCAGAAATGTCAGACATGCCATCTATTTATTGCTTGCAAGAGAACTTAGTTTTATTCTCTCACAGGACATGGGTGTCATTGACTGGCTAGCATTTATTGCCCATTCCACACAATATCATCACCATGCACGAAGACCCTCTGAGCATTCTCAAACCAATACTGGAAACAGTGGACAGGCTAATAGCCATGTTCAGATAACATCACCAACTGAGAAAGCTGCATATTACAACGGCACATACTACGCAAATGAAATGCCTATGTGTAAAAACATCTTCAGATTGATTTTTGGGTGATAGAATGAAATATAAATGTAAGATCATTGAATCATATAAACAAGCAGTACAAAAGAGGCTACCTGATCCATTGTGTATGTGACGACTGTTTAAAAACCCAGTTAGGCTTAGACCCATAACATTGCTTTTTGTCCACAAACCTGCAAGTCCCACATCCTCAATGATAGGTACAAATCCCTTTTAAAATCATTTATGCAATCAACTTCTGCCATCTGTCTAGGTAAAGAGCTTCAGATCACAATAACTCTGAAATGAAATAAATTATTCTCATCTCTCCTTTAGATTCCACTAGCAGCAACAGTAATGATTTGATGTGATTTGCTTTATTATTGTCACATTGTACCCAGATACAGTGAAAAGTATGGTTTTGCATGTGAACCAGATAAATTATATCCTACATAAGTACATCCGTGTAATAGAATACAATGCAAAATATAGTGTCATAGCTGCAGAGAAGTTACAACTAATATATGACAGGTCCATTCATAAGTTTGATAACAGTGGGGGAGAAGTTCTTAAATCTGTTAGTATGTATTTTGAAACTTTTGCAGCTTCTACCCAATGAAAGAGGCACCTGGCTGGGAGGGGTCTTTGATTACGTTGACTGCCTTCCCAAGGCAGTGGAAGTACAACAATTACTGTAAAATGATTGGGGAATCTAGAGTTGTTTTTAGTTGAAGGACTTTAGAGAGTTAGTATCAATCCTAAAGGAATAAATTATACTCTTTGGATAAGAAATATTGGTCTGTGAAAGTTAGGAAGTTAATATCAGCTGCTGTGTGGCACATAGACACCATAACAAAGTCAAGAGAAGTGCTGATAGTGAAGAAGGTTCTGAAAAGAAGAGCTCTATTTTGGGGAAGATTGCACAGGTGGAATCCCATTTCTGCATTGCTTGGAGGATTGGTTAGACTGCCAACATCATCAAAGACCTATCCCACTCCAGTAATGCTCTCCTATAACCTCTTCCGTCAGGCAGAAAATGCAGAACCTTGAACACGCGCACCTGCAGGTTCAAGAACAGCTTCTTCCCTGCCATCATTCGACCGATGAATGGGCTCTAACTTGAAGTAATGCTGATCTTGTTAATGTTGATCTTGCCTAGCATGGACACCCTGTGCGGTACATCCTGTATGCCTTACTCTGCCCAAGATTTTTTTTCCATCCTATGATCTGTATGTCCTTGCTTACAATGATTTGCCTGTACTGCTCACAAACAAAGGTTTTCACTGTCCTTAGGTACATGTAACAATAAATCAAATCAAATCAAGAACATGTAATTAAATTCTGTTTGGAGAAACTGTGTGGCTGAAACTAGGACCATATGGGAGAGTGGACTGCCTAAAACCTGGATAAGCCAGAAAAACAGGTACAACAATGACTATGTGATGAACTTTCCCGTTTGCATTTGTTTGCAAGTGAGTTTCATAGTGTCCAGTCTGTCATGCTCTGGGGCACATTTTCCTCACAACTTTCCATGTTTCGCCACATTAATTAGGCAATCAAGCTGTTAGGCAGAGATAAAAGGTACTGCAGATGCTGGAGAATCCGAGATAACAAGCATGGGGCTGGATGAACACAGCAGGTCAAGCAGCATCATAGGAGCTGTTAGGCACATTGCTTAAGACATTCCACCAGGAACTTATAGTAACTCTGCCACTGCACACGCTCCTTATCAAGGTTCATGGAGTACAGCTTGCAGCATTGAATGCCTCATGACCACTCGAGGGCTCACAGCCACCTCATGTTCACAAATTACTGACCCTTCCTGCACTCTGTGCTTCCTATTCACTCAGTGGGGACACTCAACCAGCTCTCCTGCGCACATGTGACCACTAAATGTTTTTGCATCCACTTCCAACGTTCTCAGTCCTTCCCTTTTTCTCATTGCAAGTATAACTGGCCGACCCCTTGAACTGATGTCTCCACAGCACCCTGCCTGACCTAGCTCCTATCCTTGAGCTGCTTGCACTTGACCTGCAGGACTCACTATGACAACCCCCATTCCCTCTGTTGTGTCATCGGCAAAAGCTGACAATGACAGTAACCCCCGACTGACCACAGTCCTGCTTCACCTGACTGAGGACTCTTCCCCTTTGACTTTCACACTTTGCCATTTTCTTCAGCTGCTTCCCAGACAGGTTTCTGGAACATGCTGTGCTCTAACATTCATTTAGCATGGGGGTCAAACAACACTGTATCCAGCCCCTGTCTGACCAACAGATTGACTATTCTGTGCCCCCCCATTGTCGCAAGCTACCTGTCCTCCCTCACTAAAAAGCAAGCTAAACCAAAAGAGCCTGTAATACAGTGCTAAAGTCATTGTGTCAGAAGAAAGCAACAAGGAGTAGATAGAAGTTGGCAGCCTCTACATAAGTGTTAGTGTGAGTGAGAGCTAAGAAATCAAACAGGGAAAATGAGGTGCGTGTGTCCTTGTCAGTGCAAAGGTACTTGTGCAGAAGCATGTGATGTGTGGCTGTCCCAGTGTGTGAAGGGAGCTGGCAATGTCATACGAGTCATAGCTGTCCGTCAACTCCATATTAAAGTGTTGAAAGCCCAATGTTGTACCACAGTTGGTCACCAGAGCATGTAAAACAGGCTTGGTAATGTAGTGAGGCTGGTGGTTTTCAAATAAGGAGTCATAGGGATGAAGGTTTGAGGAAGATGCTGGTCAAAGAGCATGCAGGAATATTGTTCAGAAGAAGTTGATGCATGATGGTTGGCATAGGCATTTGGCAGGCTGCAGCTGGCAGGCACCCACACTCTGCTTTACTTGTTGCAAAATTTGGCCTGACTGGCTATCCAGTAGAGGAGAATTGGAAGTGGGTTATAAACAGGGCAGTGTGGGGCTTTCACGAAATGCCAATGCATAGAAGTTAGTTGGCACGCAAGGCAGAGATTCAGAAGTTGCCACTTAAGGGAAAAATGGGAAATTATTTCTCAATGTTGAAAATCTGATTTCTTAATTTTCAACCATTTTTGTCACAGTACTCACTATTGCCAGAGAGGAAAGTTACATTGAAAGGCAGAATTTAAGTTTGTTCTGACTGTGATTTGCTTTTTAATTCGTGTTGATATTAATTTATGTTAAATTTACAAAAGAGAAATCTTGTTGGGTAACTTCTTCATTCAGGGGTCATTCAGTAAATTTGGTTCATTTGGTTTATGGGCACTGTACCATTATTTATTCACCCACATGCATGAGACAAGAGAGGGACACCAAAACCTTCCATAAAGAATTCAAGCAATTCTACCAAAAAAGTGGTTAGAATGGAGATGTTGATATCATACAGAGTTGAAGTAGTAATACAAGGGGAAGGTGAACATCAATAGAGTTTATTATAAAGGATGTAGTAGCTGAGTATTTAGAAATACATTAAATAACTAAGAAGAGTCAGCATGGCTTCATGAAGGAGAAATCATACCTGACAAATTTACTAGAATTCTTTCAGGAGGTAAGAAGCAAGATAGATAAGTGGGAAGCAGTGGATGCAATATATGCAGATTTTCAAAAGATGCTTGATAAGGTACCACACATTAGGCTACTTTATAAAATAAAAAGCCTGTGGTGTTGGCAGTAGAGTATTAGTGGGATTGGTTAGCTCAGTTGGCTGGACGGCTGGTTTGTGATGCAGAGTGATGCCAACAGTGTGGGTTCAATTTTCTCACCAGCTGATGTTACCATAAGGGATTCAATCTTTCCCCTTGCCTGTGCGGTCATAGCCCTCAGGTTAAATCACCATTAGTCTCTTTCTAATGAGAGAGTAGTCTTCGGGGACTACAGTAACTTTATCATTAGCATATTAGCATGGATAGAGGATTTGCCAACTACTACAAGACAGAGTTAGTATATAAGAGGCATTTGCAGGATAGTGGCCTGCAGCAAATGGAATGCCATAGGGAGTAGTGTTAGGGCCACAATTATTTACAGTATATAATATTGATTTGGATGAGGAGAGTGAGTGTACCTATTACCAAGTTTGTGGATGATTCAAACATAGTTGGGAAGGCAAGTGGTGAAGATGACACAAAGACTGCAGAGAGATATAGACAGTTTAGGTCATTGGGCAAAAACTTAGCGGATGGAGATTATGCACCTTGGCAGGAATAGTAGAGGAGCTGAATATTATTTAAATGAATATAGACTGCAGAAAGCTATAGAAGAGAGGTTTGGGAGTGCTCCTGCATGAATCACAAACATCTAGCATACAAGTTAAGCAGAGAACGAGGAAGGCAGATGGTGTGTTGGTATTTATTTACCTAAGCAAAGATTATTAGCTTTGCAGGCAGTCCAGAGTATGTTCACTAGGTTAATACCAGTTATGGAGAGAATGTCTTATAAAGAGAGGTTCAGTAAGGTGGGCCTGTACCTATTAGAATATAGAACAATATGAGGTGTCATTATTAAAACATATAGGATTCTTAGGGGACTTGATAAGGTAGATATGGAAAAGTTGTTACCCGTTGTGGAACAGTCTAGGACTAGAGAGCATAAACTGAGAATTAGGGTTGAACGTTTATCACAGAGATGAGGTGGAATTTCTTCTCTCAACAGAATCTCATCAGAGGGCTAAAATCAAAACAAAGTTGCTGGAAAAGTTCAGCAGGTCTAGCAGCATCAGTGAAGGAAAAAACAGAGTTAATGTTTCGGGTCCGGTGACCCTTCCTCAGAACTCAGTTTTGCTCCTATGTCTTATGGTATATTAACAATACATAAGGGAGGAATGAATAAAAGGGTATGTTGAAGTATGGTGGGAAGTAGTTACTGAGCGGACACACTAACGTATATCCACGGTTAATATGATCCAAAGAGTAGTGGTATATTAAATAGAGCATTAAATGCCCAAGTAACACTACTAAATTAAGTAAGTGAAAAAAAAGCAGTGATGTACAGAATTAAATGGCAACAAGTCCGAAACCATCTAGCTTGGAGTAGAAAAAGGAATATTCTGAATATCATATAAATGGGAAACACTGGAGATCCAAGGAAATTAAGGGCCTGTGACCACAGATTACTAAAAATCAATAAAAAATTTTCACTAATGTGGCTAAGTGAATGTTTATCTTAATGGCTAGATAGCTAGAATAAAAAGTGAGGGTGCAGATAGGGGCAATGTTTGATGTTACCATGCAAAACTCTCATATCTGGAATACTACACACCAGCCTTAGAAAGGATGTATTAGTCACAGAAGGAATGCCAGATTGTTACTAGGGCTCTAAGGGTTTATTTGTTTGTGAGAAGAAATTATGTAAACTAGGCTTGATGTTTGCCAGAACAAAGGAGGCTGATGGATGACTTAATCAAAGTACTTTGAATGGAATTGATGGAGTAAATGGAGAGAACTTCTTCCACTGACATGGAAGTCCTGGACAAGGGGACACATTCTCAAGGTAAGAGTCAGGCCATTCAGAAGTTAGGTCACAGTTCTTCACGTAAAAGGTGGTAGAAGTGTTGAACTCTGTCCCATTAAATAAAGGTAGATGCTAGCTCTACTAATAATTCTTAATTTGAGACTGAAAGGCTTTTCCTAGGGAAAGATATTAAGGTGTATAGAAACAAGATGGATGGATGGCTTTAAGGTATAGATTCTCTAATTGAATGATAGCATAGGTTCAAGGGACCACAACTGCTGCTATGTTAAGATGAATATTCTGTTTCTGTGTTGTATATAAGCTGAGGGAATTGCTCATTCCAACCAGATCAAAAGAAAAATTGAATAATGAGCCAGAGTTTATTGTCAAACACCAGCGAGACAAATGTGTCTGGAAATGGTGCAGCAATTTGAGGTGATGAGTACATCCACCGTTAAATGGGAATATCTGGAAGTTGTTTCCAGACTGCACCAAGACTAGCTTTGTGAAAATGATATTTCATGTTTATCTCACTAGTAAATGCATTGAATGTCATCAGCTTGTTGTGTTTGCACATATATGATATGAACTAAAAATGTCATTTCTTAATTTTTGACTTGTTTCCTCTCTCTTAAGGCAATCTTCCTCTCACTGTACCTGACCTGGCATTTATATATATTCCTGAAGATTAACCTGTTCAGATGCATTCTTACATGCTGAGAAGCAGGTGGGACTTGAACCTGGACCACTTGCCTCAGAAGTAACAACACTAGCACTGTACCACAAGAGCATCCCTGACATGCTACTGAATTCACCGAATCTACTTGACATGTTGTTCTCAATCCTTGTGTTCTTAACTTCACAATCTTCAACTTGAACTGGCTAAAATGTTATAGGTTGTCTTATTTGCTTGGATCTTTAAAATCTGCTTTTTTTTGCTGTATACTTTGCACTTCCGACAATCTTATGACCAAAAACTTGTTGAGCTGAAAAGTGCAACAGATGGCACGCAGCAGCAAAATCTGAGTTGTGATTGAGTACTGAAACAAGCTCATAACTTTTGTTGCTAATCTGTTATTTTTTTACAGAAATAAATAAAATTCTTGTTCACAAATATGGTGCATTGCATCAATATTGTCTTTGGTTCACTGGGGTCAATCATTCCCATAAACAGTCTCACCACTTGCTCTTGATGGGATTGATTCACATTGCATTATAATAGTCTATATATCAGTAGGACTGAGAAGAATGGGACAATGGAACTCCCTTGTGAAGAACCACTCAGGTACATTGCTTCAAGCTCTGCAAAAATAAACTAAACCAACACTTGTAACTAAAAATTACCTAAGGTCTATTGGCTTTGCACTGTCTGCTCTTCCTTGGATAGTGGCCAATGCTAAACACCTTGATAAGTGGCTACATGCTCACCAGGGGCCCAGGTGTGCACATGGCTAGTACCAATTAAAGCATGCCTGCACCAACTTCAGCAGGTATTGGAATTAGTTTCCGAGTTGGAAGAAATGTGAACAAGAGAGCAGCAGACCACTGAGTGGCCTCACAGTCGCAGTGTTTAGTGAAGGGCATAAAAAGGATAAGAGAGGTTGTCTTCCCTTAGGGAATCCTCGAAACAGAGACTGAAGGAAACAGAAGCAGGTGACTAACAAGGGAGTCTGCCTTGTCCCAAGAGACTTGAATATAATGTTAGGAAACGTTCAATGGCCTCAATGTACTTCCCAGGGATGTGCCATTAAGATGGATTAGCCATGGTAAAAACCCCATGCCGGTTACAGGGACGGGGTGTGATGCTCTTTGGAGGGTTGGTACAGACTCAATGGACCAAATAGCCTGTTTCTGTACTGTAGGGATTCTATGATGATCTGTTAAAATGATATTCTGGGTCTCATTTGTGCTACCAAAGAATATTTGCATAGTCTGCTGATGTAAGTAAAACATTAAGAAATATCTTACTGAGTCTTCATCTTTCTATGAGGCTGCCACAGAGAGCAAGATCATGTGATATTCCATCACTTCCTGTGGTGTTGTATAATACGCCTATTAGCATATCACAATCAGATTTAACCTGTTCTATTACAGCTTGTGTATTGATCGACTGGATGCCTAAGCCCTTCCTCTCCCTCCTATCTGGTTACTAGGGCTGTACCTTCTTGGCTGTCAGATGCTTCCCTCGAAGACAGCTGATCCATTGATTTGGGGCATCAATGGGTGAGTTCCATAAGGTTCCCGGTCACAGCATAGCTGTCATTGTATGACCATTGGATGTGTGTGGTTTGGAAATAGAGGGCACTCATTAACTGTGTATAGAGTGGATATACTTTGTAGCCCAGCATTCATTCTCTGGTTTGTCATGGTGGCTGCGAGAAGGTAGGAACAGCAAATTGACATAGGCTGAAAACACAGTGGCCACTGCCAGAAAGATACCAACATGATGTTGTGTATAGCCACAGATCTGCTACACGTGGAGGATATGGAAACCCATGCAGCTGTGAAACTTCTCGCCATTGAAATGTGGAGCCCTCCACATAAGGGGGTCAGTCAATGATTTCCTTGGTCATTGGGAATACTCGGATTCTGGCCAAGATTCCAATTCGCCTCCTTCTGTCTAGTTAGACCAAGGAGACGTTATGTTTCCTGTTGTACAGACACCTACCCATGTCTAAATAAAAACCGAAAGAACTGCGGATGCTGTAAAACAGGAGCAAAAACCAAAGTTTCTGGAAAAGCTCGGCAGGTCTGGCAGCATCTGTGAAGAGCAAATCAGAGTTAGCGTTTTGGTTCCAGGCTCTGAGGAAGGGTCACCGGACCCGAAATGTTAACTCTGATTTTTTCTTCCCAGATGCTTCAGACCTGCTGAGCTTTCCCACCAACTTCTGTTTTTGTACCCACGCATGTCTCTCACCTAAACGATTCAGTGAAGCACAGCAAACAGAAATATCAGTTTCCAGCCAGAAAGGATTCACTGATGTATAAATTGAGGATCACCATGATATTCCTCACACTAGCATTTGATTTGATAGAGGTGTGCAAAATGATCAGAGGTATAGTTCGAGTAGACAGCCAGAGACTTTTTCCTAGGATGGAGGTAGCTATTGCGAGGGGGCATAGTTTTAAAGTGAGTGGAGGTAGATACAGGGGAGATGTCAGAGGCAGGTTCTTTACTCAGAGAGTGGGAGGGGCGTGGGATGCATTGCCAGAGAGGGTAGTGGAGTCGGCCTCATTAGGGGCATTTAAGCGGCTATTAGATAGGCATATGGATGATAGTATAAGGTAGGGGTGGTGGTTAGATAGACCTTAGAATTAGGGTAAAAGTTCGGCACAACATTGTGGGCTAAAGGGCCTGTACTGCGCTGTACTGTTCTATGTTCTATGACATGGACACAGTATCTGTAGCAACAATGTCCTCACCCCGCTGTATGGCTGCCAGGCTTATTTGTGAAGGTGGCATCATTCAGTAAGCACCTCCTTGGTTACCTGCAGTCATCACAGATACTCTCAGGCTGAAGTAGGACGCATTTTGTGAAGACCCTTGACAGAAAAGACTTTCTGTTGAGAGGCTTCCTCCTCCAGCCCCAGCAAGAAGCATCTCTTCTCTGCTGTTTCTCTCAGACAGGCTGTAGTCTAATAAAAACTACAATTCCACACCGCACACCTGCATTGGGTTTTCTGCTTCAAGTCCTTCTAGAACTATACCACTCCCTCTCGACGGAAAAACTTCTATCATCTGTTCGATGAACAATATGCTTGCAAAAGGTAAAGAAAATCAAAAACACCTCACTTGAGAGATAAACAGCGCTCCATATAATTGGTGCTCGTAGGGGTGGGGCTCCCTTGAACATGTTCAACTATGCATGTTTAAGAGTGAGCATTAAAGTGATCTCCAAGGTCCAAATTAGTAGGACAGAAATTAGAATCTGTCCAGTCTTCATTTTTTTTTAGAGCAAGCCTTTCCAGCCAGTGGGGCATACCTGAAGTTGTTAAAAGTGGGCCCTTGCTATTCTTGTTGTTTGCCAATTCTTAAAGCTCGACACAGCAAAATTTGGCAAGTTTGTTGCATTTAAAAAGTATCAAATATTAAGCTTCTTTCCTTCTATTGAACAATTAATCAGAACAATAATTCTGACTGATTTATTTATTTTTAATCAATATGGCTTGCGACCATTCAAAAATAATCAACAAGTTATGCTATTTCCCTTTTGTGCCAAACAGGGCCTGATTACACTCCCGAAAGACATTTTGGGACATTTTTCATTCAAAGGGGCTAATGTAAATTATTGTTCTGTTTGAAGCTAATTTCCCCCTCTTGTACTCCATCCCTCTCACAGTTCTTTGTTGTCTGACTTATTTCTCCTTCTTCACAACATTTGGTCTTTAAAAGCTAACTTGGCAGTCAGCCCTGTTGGCTTAACTTAATGGAGTTGACATGGCAGCAATGAGTGTCAATGATCCCATTGGTCACAGTAACTCTCGTCGTTTACAACATATCGGTTCAGACAGTCTCTCTAATATTAATCAATATCTACCATCCCAGCTATCGTGTGAATTCAACTCCTCACCAGCTAAGTTTAAATCAACAGGATTTTTAATATGTACTAGCTGATTTCAAATGACACAAGTAGTGAATACCAATTTGAACTGTTCAAGTCAAGGTTTGGGATAGACAGTGAAATACAATGGAATCCACATGAAGTACAAAGACGGAGAGATACGTATGAATGGGAAAGGACTGAAGGAGAAGGGAGAGGAAAGATGTGGGCAGAACAGGACAGTTACAGAGGGAGTGAAAGGGAGTGAAAACAAAGAAACTAGAGATGGAGGAGAGGGAGGGAAATAGCAGGAAGTGATGGGGAATGAAGGGAAAGCAGGAAGAGGAGAGGAAAGGAGAAAGGATGAGGGTGGTAAAGAGAAAGAGGGGTGAAGCAAAGAGACGAGAGGAAGGAAAAAAAATGGCATACTGGGGAGAGAAACTGAAATCAGCAGGAGTAAATTATCTGAATCAAGGGACAACCAGATTTCCAGGAGTTGCAGCAAAGTAAATGGGAGTTGGTGGACTTCCAGTAGGGGAAATTTCAGCAGTTTGGGTTTCATCCCTGATAAAAGGTACTGCAGATGCTGGAGAATCCGAGATAACAAGCATGGGGCTGGATGAACACAGCAGGTCAAGCAGCATCATAGGAGCAGGAAAACTTGACGTTTCGGGCCTAAACCCTTCATCAGAAATGATTTCTGATGTGTACCTCTTCTCATGTGTTTCCAACAGTGCTGCCTCCACAGCATCCTCAAGACCCATTGATAGTACCACCTCACAAACACTGGAGTGGTGGAAACAATCAGAAATGATTTCTGATGAAGGGTTTAGGCCCGAAACGTCAAGTTTTCCTGCTCCTATGATGCTGCTTGACCTGCTGTGTTCATCCAGCCCCATGCTTGTTATCTGGGTTTCATCCCTGTTCAGTTTACAGCTGCTATATCACTTTAAATGTGACCCCCACTGTCTGTGTTACATTTACACTTCTGAAGAAGTCAGACTAAACTTTAAACATGAATTTTGTATCTTCTTTCCAAAGATAGCACCAGACTTGCTGAGTTTCTCCACCATTCTATGTTTATTTACAGAGTCATTGCTGGATGTAAGATGCAACGTTGAGAGTATTTTAATACAAAATACATTACGCTGAGGTCTCACCCCTGGTAGCGTACTCTGAAATCTTTATGACTGACGTATGAGTTTATCCTGATGAAAGAATTTTGTAAATGTTCTAAAGAATATCTAGCCTATTGGACTGGGTGCAGGAATTTTTCACCAGAACCATATAAATTGTGAAAAGTTGTAGATTGGAAAGATAATATATTATTATGTAGTTTTGAGTCACCACAGAAATAAGAAAGATTGCGCAGTTGATTATTTTAGAGAATTGTAGTTTTCAAAATATTAATCTGGA
This sequence comes from Ginglymostoma cirratum, assembly GCA_024137785.1. Lineage (NCBI taxonomy): Eukaryota > Metazoa > Chordata > Chondrichthyes > Orectolobiformes > Ginglymostomatidae > Ginglymostoma > Ginglymostoma cirratum. The sequence goes on from JAHRHZ010000032.1 coordinate 5,990,190, forward strand.
TTAATATCCACAGTCATCTGTAAATTGAACAAAACAAGTAATGGCTACTCAAGGTTTCAGTAAGGACCTCAGACAGAAAATAAAAACAGACTGGTGCTTGAGAAATTCAGCAGGTCCGCAGCATCAGTAGAGAGAAACAAAAGTTAACATTTTGAAACCAAGACTTTTTTTTGTTTCAGATCTCCAGAACGCACAGTATTTTACTTTTATCTCAATATGGGTCAATTGGATTTTTGTTTAAAATGGCGCATAAAGTATTAAATTAAATGCCGTTCTTCATGGAAGGTGATTTTAGGAAGATTTTACTCATTGGTTATAGTCTGCTGATAGCTAGCCAGGCCTGTCTGTGACTGGCAAATTCCTCCCACAGTGGGTGGAAGTGAAGACAGAATCACTGCTGGTGACAACTGAATATATCCTTCTCCTTCTCTTTTTCTCTATCACACTGGTTCTTTGCTCAGTTTCTAAGGTGGGTGAAATACTCCAGACATCCTGACCTATGGCCTATGTTTCCTAATGGTAAAGGTCAGTGTGGCACACAGAGGGTGACTTCTTAAGGTAGCCCTTGAGATGCCTGCAAGGAGCTCCTTTGTTCTGTGGGATTTGTTAACTCTTAATGCAACACAATCTGGGGCAGGCGACTGCTGTCCATCCAGGCAACATGACCTACCCAACACAGCTGGAATTGCAGGAGGATGGCTAGTGATTGTTTCCACCACTCCAGTGTTTGTGAGGTGGTACTATCAATGGGTCTTGAGGATGCTGTGGAGGCAGCACTGTTGGAAACACATGAGAAGAGGTACACATCAGCAGTACAAGACACATGACTCAGCAACATATAGAAAGGTAGTGAGGACTATGGCTTTTTACATAGTGTTTGCTCTGAGTTTCAGGGCTGTGGTTGTTTCAAGGCATCCAAATGCATCATTTGCTTTTGAAAGCCTATTGCCCACTTCCTTGTCCATGGTGGCGTCAGAGAAAATAATGCTCCCCACTTGGGTAATTTGCTGGAAAGCTTTCAGCTTAGTTCCCTTCAAGACAATATTTGGTGGTCTATATTCATCTTGGGCTGCAGGTCCTCCATTTTCTTTAAACTGATTTTTATTCTGAAGAGTTATGCTGCTTCAAAAAAGTGTGGTTATGCGTGGCAGGTCTGACTTACTGTGAGTTAGCAGTTCACAGTTTCTTCGGGAAAGCCTGAAGGTGCAGGAGGTTGAAAACACATCCATCAGTCTGGAAATGAAAATTAACACCCTTTGTACAATCTTCCATTGGCTGCTGCAACATCAGGCTGAAGAAGTTTGTGAATAAGGTCGGGGCCAACATATATCCCTGTTTGTCACCACTGGAGATTGCGAAAGGATGTGGGAGAATGCTGTTCTGCTTGACTTGCCCAGACAGATTTTTATGAAATTGTTTTATTATGGATAGGAACCTGGGTTAGCATCCAAAGCCTATCTCTGCTTACTCTGTATTAAATACCCTAGTAAGGTCTACACAAATGACATACAGGGTTTTGACTTGCTCTTCCCTTGTATTTGTCTGAGTGCAATTATCATGTCTCTGGTGTCTTTGTTTGCTGTGAAACTGCACTGGCTCTGGGAGGTTTTCACTTGCTATGATGGACACAAGCCTGTCAGGTGTATTCTTGCCAGGATCTTCCTGGCAATTGAGAAGAGGGTCATGATAACAGCATCTGGAAAATCCCATGAAACCTGCACTGTTTCCAGCAGACCTTGAAAAACCCATGGAGCTTGGTTATGTAGGGCAGGGCCAGCATGCTGTCAGGCTTCTGAAGGAATTCCATGGGCTTTTTACAAGTGTGTAAAATAAGACCATGTTAGAATCAAATAACAATAAAGGTACATTATGTGTATTATTCCTACATGAGTAACAGAAGACTGTTGCCTATTTTGAGGCTCTAACTATTGTGGCTCTAAAAAGTTACAAAACTGTTGAAAATCTGTTTTTAACCCTTACCCAGCCTGCTGATTTAAACATACTGATAATTAAAGTTTGCACACTAGTGGTTATAAACACTATTAAGGATACTCAGGTGTCAGGAGTAAATTTATTTTTGTAGTAACTGTAAACCTAAAAAAAACACATTAAAAATGGTCATTATGCTTCAATACATTGCTTCTGCTTACACTGTCTTCATATTCGCTATTCCCTCCCTCCTTCCACTCTCACTTTGGCCTTAATTAATGTCTTCCCCACCCAATGTGTTTGAACTAATTTTCTTTTGAATAGGACAAATACAAATGATATTTGACTGGCTGAGAATTTGCTCCAAGATTCAATTCTCAACTAAGCACTAAAAACTAAAAAAATTGTTGGAAAACAACACATCAGCACATAACAGATGATGAGTGAACAGGATAATAGAAGATCAGACTCATATAATCAGTCTTTTTATTTGCTCTTGGAAGGCAAGACCTACAGTGAAATGTCAGAACGAATACCTTGTTTGTTTAGGCATAGCATTAATGGTCTTTTATGCATTACGTTTTCTTTCCCACTAAGAGATAGTCTCAGGGCCCTGAGATTTCATTCATCACTGCAGGACAGCCAACTGTGCGATGTACAAGATCCAATTTGTACATCTCACAGGGATGGTTACAGGATAAATTGTTGTAGCATAAGTAAAAGTCAACAGGTATACTTTATATTTGCAGTTTTTAACTGCTGCGCTCTCTTTTTGCAATTACAAAAAGTATTTAATTTGTTATAAGGCGTTTTAGGACATCCGGATGTTGTGAAAAGTGCCATATAAGAACAAGTTTAACTTTAATTCTTTCTTTATCCTCCTCTACCTTCCTGCAGCATATAACATGGTCAACTATTCTCTTGACTTCCAACTACTCAGTTCAATGAGCCTACCATTGCTTAGTTTCCATGGTTACCTTTCCATTCACAGTCTGATCATCTCCAACAGTGGCCTGTCAGGTTCTGCACATTATCTTTAGAAACCCTGTAAGATCTATGCTTGGCCCCACCCCCATTCCTCACTCACATGTTGCCTTTTGGCAGCAACATTCACAGCTTCCACGTGCACAGTAAGGGCAACCAACTCTACTTCTTCAGCAATACTTTAATTCCCTTACTTTGTATTGTCAGACTATTTTCTCCAATAACTAACCTGGATGAGCCACAATTTGCTGCAACTGAAATATCTTCTGTGGCTTCAGCCACAACTCACCCCTATTCCCTTGTCACCAATTCCATGTACTCTCGATTTTCCTGGTCTCTTGTTCAATAGTCACTACATTAATCCTCTGTGTAGGCTATAGATTTTTTTTCCATTGGTCTTGACAGCCAGGATTTTCAACTGTGGAGGGGGAAAAGAATCCCTAAATGAATAGATGCAGCATTTCACTGGGCTACTGCAGGCCAATGCAAGAATTTTAACATGTTTTCATGAATTGCTTCACATTCTTAAGATACCATATACATTGTTGCAATCAGAACTGAACTTACTACCACCACTGCTGGATGATAATTCTCCGTTACAAAACAGTCTAAATCACCCCTGCTAAGAATGACAGGAATGTTTCAGTAACTCCTAAGCTTGCCCAGTCAGTTGGGAATACTCCTTTGTATTGTAGCTTGTCATTTGTCCTGCATTACTGAATATTTTAAAAACTGAACTGTATTGTCTAGCAAAGATATTAACTCCAGCAATTGCGGCGAACCCATGGAAGTTATCTTTGTGGAAACTTCCATAAACATTAAAAATTGGTGACTTACCTTAAGATCTGGTGAAATCAAGTAAGTTCAACAACAAGTTTTATTACATAGCTCCTTTAACAAAATTCTCAAAAAATGTCTCATAAGAGAATTAAATTCCGATCTCAATTACAATTAGGATAAAATACAGCCACCGTCATCAATTTTGAGTCACATTAGGAATGAACCTGGAATCCCTTTCAAGTTCAAAAAAACTAAGAACTATTTTGGCTTCTTTTGGGTTTCATTAAAGCCCCCAACGTCTTTGCTAATACATAACAAAGTAAACCGAGTTGTAAACATTACAGAACTCAGCACTCCACTTTAAGAGTGACATCAAGGCAGTGGCAAGATTTTGTTTTAAAATAGAAAAAGCAAAATTAGGTGACATTAAAGACAATGTTTCTCACGCTGGCTGCTTCTCATCAAAGCAACCTCAGCAGTGTCACCAGGAGCAGGGTTCACTATGGAGGATAGCAGGATATCATCTGCAAACTTAGCTAGAATGCCCTCAGTTTCTTCATCTAGATCATTAATGTATAAAGCAAAAAGTTGTAGTTTCAACACTGACCCTTGTAGAACACCACTTGTCACTGCCTGCCATTCTGAGAAGGACCCTTTTATCCTCACTCTCCACTTTCTGCCACACAGCCAATCTTCTATCCATGCTAGTGCCTTGCTTCTAACACCACGAGCTCTTATCTTACTCAGCAGCCTCCCTTGCAGCCTCTTGTCAAAGGCCTTCTGGAAGTCCAGGTAGATAACATCCATTGGCTCTCCTTGGTCTAACCTGCTCATTATCTCCTCAAAGAACTCTGACAGATTTGTCACGCATGCACTTCCCTTGATGAAACTGTGCTGACTTTGCCCTATTTTACTATGCACTTCCAAGTATTCGGAAATCTCATCCTTCACAATGGACTCCAAGATCCTACCAACAATCAAGGTCAGGCTAATCAGCCTATAATTTCCCATCTTTTGCCTTACTCCATGACTCCAGTGATTCCTGAAAGATCCCCACCAACTTCCACGATCTCTTCAGCTACCTCCTTCAGAACTCTAGGGGGTATAGTCCATCTGGTCCAGGTAATTTATCCACCTTCATACCTTTTGGTTTTTCTAGCACCTTCTCCTTGGTGATGGCCATCATACTCACCTCTGCCCCCGCTCTGACTCTCTTGAATTTTTGGGACATTACTCATGTCTTCCATTGTGAAGTCTGATGCAAAGTATTTATTCAGTTCCTCAACCATTTCTTTGCTCCTCATTACTACTTTTCCAACTTTTCATTTTCCAGTGGCCCAATCTCCACTTTTGCCTCTCTTTTGCCCTCTATATATCTAAAGAAACTCTTGCAATCTCCTTTTATATTACTGGCTAACTTCATATTTAATCTTCTCCTTCCCTATTTCTTTTTTCATTGTCCTCTATTGGTCTTTGTACACTTCCCAATCCTCTGACTTTCTACTGCTCTTTGCCACATTAGGCTTTTGCTTTTGCTTTTATGCTGTCTCTGACTTCCCTTGTCAGCCATGGTTGCCTTATTCTCCATTTGTTATGCTTTTTCTCTAGGGATGAATTTTTGCTGTGTCTCCCGAATTACTTCCAGAAATTCCTGCCATTGCTGTTCCACTGTATTTCCTGCTAGGCCCTCTCCCAGTCAATTCTAGTCAGCTCCTCCCTCATGCCTCTGTAGTTGCCTTTATTCAACTGTAATACCATTACATCTGTTTCTAGCTTCTCCCTCTTAAATTGCAGAGTAAATTCAATCATATTATGGTCACTGCCTCCTAAGGGTTCCTTCACCTTAAGCTCGCTTATCAAGCTTCTCTCATTGCACATTCCCAAATCCAGAACTGTCTTTTCCCTACTGGGCTCCACCAGAAGCTACTCTAAAAAGCCATCACGTAGACATTCCACAAATTCCTTATCTTGCAACCCACTACTAAGCTGATTTTCCCAGTCTACCTGCATACTGAAATTCCCAATGATCAATGTAACCTTGCCTTTCTTACACGCCTTTTCTATCTCCTGGTGTATCTTGTGCCCCAAATCCTGCTGCTCTTTGGAGGCCTGTACATAATTCCCAATTTTCTTTATAAACCTTTGTAATTCCTCAACTCTACCCACGCAGATTCTACATCTTCTGACCCTACTTTGTTTTTTGCTATTGATTTAATTTCACTTTTTACTATAGGGCAACCTCCATGCCTTCTGCCCACCTGCCTATCTTTTCCTTGGATATTTAGCTTCCAGTCCTGATCCCCTTGCAGCCACATCTCTGTGATGCCCACTACATTATACCTGCTAATTTTGATCTGCGCTACAAGCTCATTTACCTTATTTCGTATCCTGCGTACATTCAGATACACCACCTTCAGTCCTGTATTTACTGTCCCTCTTCTCATTATCATTCATTTATCCAGTGTGCTTGAAGTTTGATTCCTAACCCCTTCAAATCACTCTGTCTTATTTGGTGTGCTGGAGACTTCAACAACCTCTCCTGAGTTCTCCTTTCTTTTCATTTTTCCATACATTTCCATGCAGATGAATCCACACCCTAGCCACTGTTTCTCTCCCCCAGTCACAGCAGGTGAAGCAAATTGTAGCATGCAAATCAGTATGGCTTGGCTGCTTATTTGACAACTTCAGTATAGGAAGCAGGAGAATAGAAGTTTATTTTAAAACCATTTTCTTGCAGTTAGTACTATTTCAGGTTTTTCAGGTATTATTTAAGGAAAAATTTTGAAAACTTTCTTCCTGGTGCTTTCCAATGTAAACCTCCTAAATAATACTCTTCTGCCATCATCTCAAAATATAACTGTGGTTCAGAAACAACATTTCTCCTCTTTCAAATAAACATTTAATATAAAATAATTGGTTTGTCACAAATTTAAAATAATCTTACAATATTAAAATATGTAACTGACTTACACAGTAATAAATTCTATTAATTTTAAAATAGTAATGAAAAAGGATAGGCCGGATCTAAAAGTTAAAGTTCTAAATTAGAGGAAGACCAATTTGGACAGTTATTAGGCAAGAACTTTCAAAAGTTGATTGGGGCCGGATGGTTGCAGGTAATGGGGGACGGCTGGAAAATGGGAAGCCTTCAAAAATGAGATGACGAGAGTCCAGAGTAGGTATAGGGAATACCGGATGACTAGGGAAATTCAGGTTTTGGTCAAGAATAAGAAGGAAGCATATGTCAGGTCTAGACAGCAGAGATGGAATGAATCCCTGGAAGAGTACAAGGGTAGTCGGACTATCCTTAAGAGGGAAATCAGGAGGGCAGAAAGGGGACATGAAATCGCTTTGGCAAATAGGGTTAAGGAGATTCCAAAGGGATTCTACAAAAACATTAAGGACAAAAGGGTAACTATGGAGAGAATAGGGCCTCTTAAAGATCAGCAAGGCTGCCTATGTCTGGAGCCGCAGGAGATGGGGGAGATAATAAACAAGTATTTTGCATCAGTGTTTACAGTGGAGAAGGATATATGAGATAGAGATCATGGGGAAATAAATAGTGACATCATGAAAAATGTCCATATTGCAGAGGAGAAGGTGCTGGTTGTCCTAAAATGCATAAAGGTGGATAAATCCCAGGACCTGATCAAGTGTACCCTAGAAATCTGTGGGAACCTAGGGAAGTGATTACTGGATCCCTTCCTGAGATATTTTTATCATCGATAGCTACAGGTGAGTTGCCAGAACACTGGAATTTGGCTAATGTGGTGACACTATTTAAGAAAGTTGGTAAGGAAAAGCCAGGGCACTATACACTGGTGAGCCTGACATTGGTGGTGGGCAAGTTGTTGGAGGGAATCCTGAGGGACAGGATTCAGATATATTTGGAAAGGCAAGGACTGATTAAGATAGTCAACATGGTTTTGTGAATGGGAAATTGTATCCCACTAACTTGATTGAGTTTTTTGAAGAAGTATCGAGGAGGACTGATGAGGCAGAGCAGTGGACGTGATCTATATGGACTTCAGTAAGGCATTCAGCAATGTTCCTCGTGGTAGACTGGTTAACAAGGTTATATCACATGGAATGCAGGGAGAACTAGCCACTTAGATACAGAACTGGCTCGCAGGTTGAAGACAAAGAGTGGTGGTGGAGGGTTGCTTTTCAGACTGGAGGCCTGTGACCAGTAGTGTGCTATAAGAATCGGTGTTGAGTCCACTACTTTTTGTCATTTATACAAAAGATTTGGATGTGAACATAGGAGGTATGATTAGTAAGTTTGCAGATGAGACCAAAATTGGAGGTGCAGTGGACAGTGAAGAAGGTTATCTCAGAGTACAACAGGATCTTGATCAAATGGGCCAAATGGTCAAGGAGTGACAAATGGAGTTTAATTTAGATAAATGTGACGTGCTGCATTTTGGTAGGGCAAATCAGGGCAGGACTTATACAGTTAATGGTAAGGTCGTGGGGAATGTTGCTGAACAAAGAGACCTTAGAGTGCAGGTTCATAGTTCCTTGAAAGTGGAGTCACAGGTAGATGGGATAGTGAAGAAGGTATTTGATATGCTTGCCTTTATTGGTCAGTGCATTGAGTGGAGGAGTTGGGAGGTCATGTTGCAGCTGCACAGGAAATTGGTTAGGCCACTGTTGGAATACTGTGTGTAATTCTGGTCTCCCTGCTATAGGAAGGATGTTGATGAAACCTGAAAGGGTTCAGAAAAGATGTACAAGGACGTTACCAGGATTGGAGGGTATGAACTATAGGGAGAGGTTGAATAGGCTGGGAGAGTCCCTGGAGAGTCAGAGGCTGAGGGGTGACCTTATAGAAGTTTATAAAATCATGAGGGACATGGATAAGGTAAATAGACAAGGTCTTTTCTCCAGGGTGGGGGAGATAAAAACTAGATAGCATAAGTTTAATGTGACAGGAGAAAGATTTAAAACGGACCCAAGGGGCAACATTTTCACGCAGAGGGTGGTGCATGTATGGAATGCGCTGCCAGAAGTGGTGGAAGCTGGTACAATTACAACATTTAAAAGCCATCTGGATGGGTAAATGAATAGGAAAGGTTTAGAGGGATTTGGACTACATGCTGGTAAATGGCACCAGATTTATTTGCTTGGCACGGACAAAGGGTCTGTTTCCGCGCTGTACATCTCTATGACCCTATGACTCTATAACTGCTCAAACATGAAATTCTAATACAACATTCAAACTAAATCCTTCTGAGGTAGGAATTTGTCTTGATCAGTATCAGAATGTCCAGTATGAGATTGGGTGTTGCTGTACACCATTCCTGATAGTCAGTTCATTGCAGTCAATAGGATTAGATTTTAGACACGGTGTTGGCTGACCAGATAGTGTCCATTTTGTGCCACTGCCCAAAATAAATTTCTCTCCGCTGTCTTTGGTCCTGGTACAACTCAGGCAAGAAAACAGGCTACCTTCAAATTAATGTACTAATCGTCCACTTCTTTCTGTGTCCTTGTTTTCAGTCCGGGTTGTCTCTCACTAATCCTTTCATGAAGTTCATGGGCAGTCTCATTATAAATGATGCATCATGCTTATAGTCATGCATAGCCACATCTCTGAAAGATCCAAAGGGCTATTCCATCTAACGTACATCAAGCTTAATTTTTCTTTAAAAAGTCCTTCAGCTTTCTGACATGCAACCTCTATTCACCTACCTCTAACACAAAGAGATTTCTTGTTGATTTGTTACATCATTAAATTCATTTTCTCTAATACCTTGACAGTTCGAGCCTTTTCTTTTGATGGCCATCGTTTCAGAAACCGTGGCCAACGTGCTTTCTTTGGCCAGAGGTTTGCAATTTCAATGGCTGGTACAATCTCCACCTCAACATGCTGTTCTGTTGTTTTCACAGCAAGTCGTATGGTAGGTCCAACACTTTCCAAAATATTGATCTTTCCTGTGGGTAGAACAGAATTTTTTTTGTTCAACAGGTAGGTTGATGTTTGGAGGCATTGTCATCATTTGAGATAGGGAAACAAGGACAAAGGAAGTGGTGGAGAGACAGAAAGGGAGAGAATGAAGACAAAAAGTGCAGAAGAGAGAAATCCTCGTTAGAGCAATCAACCTGTTAAAAATCAAGAATCTATTCAATTATCTTTGCACATGGGCCTAAAAGTAGGTAAAGATTTTGGATATACTCAGAGTGAAATCAAATCTAAATAGTCTTATTATTGAATGGTGCTTCCTTACAAGTTATGTCACAAAATTATTAGGAATTCAACCACATGTTAGATTTCAGCAATCTTTCAACAACAAATCGATTACTTTTTATAGAATTGGTTATAGGATGCAAGGTAGATTTATCTATTTGAGGGAACATCTTGCCAATTGTACATCCTGTTAGATTTTTTAAAAATAATGAATAATTCAACTGAATCCAAATTTAATTGTATCAAATATAACTTTTTTTTTGCAATATAATCCAGAACAGTTTAGTTCCAGACTGTTAAGATTTTCCACTCATCCTACTTGCTCAGTTTGAACGGTGAAACAGAGCATAAAACTTTGATGTTGACAAGAAACTAATCAAGTGCAACATTTATGTGTTAGGAAAGTTCTCACCACAGGTGACTAATAGATACCTGCAAGATGCCAAACAATCTGGCCCCACGTGCATAGATACACACCCGGAATGAATTTCCATCTGTCAGTGTATAATTGGCAGCATTTCCACTGGCATATTCCTTCTGGAGACTCTGTGGTGTACTGTTGGCAACATAACTAGGCTATTACTCAAACAAAACAGCTTGGAACTCGAGGCAGTTGAAACTCCACTTAGTTCCCTTGATGGTTTGGAATTGTCACTTCCAAAATTCATCAATATATTCACCTAGTTAAAGCAATTGCTCAAATCAACTAAATGCGGTGAACCAGGTCCTTTCAGTTGCCAGCATTAAACCACCAACTGTTTCAACTACCAATTTTCAATCAGAAAAACGGTATAAACTAGATTGAGCTGAAGCCAAATGCCTACTGAATACCCAGCATTAAAATCCTACCCATTATTTAAAATGATATTATTGTATCTGTTTGCAGGTATTCCTTTAGTCACTAGCCTAGTTGAGATTGATCAATACAGACTTCTACTGAATTTTATCTCTCAAGAGGGTTTAGCAAACAATCCACTGAAAAGCATCACCTAGATAGAGTTATACCTGTTAACCTGTTTGATACTCCTGCACTTGTTGTTTTACATTGGTCATGGCAGAAAGAGGTTTGTGAATCAACAAAGCAGTTACCAGGAAAATAGGTAGGCTTCCTACAAAACATACTGTAAGTCAGAAACATACTTTAGTGAAACATTGTAACGTCTAAACATATTATAGTATATTTGAATAAATTACTGCAGTGATGGATGGGGGGATGAATGTATTTGGAACATTTTACATGGAAACCACTTGGATATTCAGTACTGAACAATATATTTTAACAAAGCAGCTTCTTCATGACAAGATGACTCTCAACTACCTTCTATGTGATTCAATAATATCATTTTGTATTATAACTTGTTCATACAAAAATTATGGTGTGCATATTGGAGCACAATGGGATACTGAGTTTGACTCGTGAGTAAACAAGCATCATTTTATCACCAGTGGTTTCTTCATCTATGGAGCAAACTGTCTTTCCTCTTTCACATTTTAAATGTCGTAACTTGAATGCCAGTAGCAAATCATGATATCTCTTTAGACAATTCAAAAGGATCTCTTCTCATCCTGCAGGCAAAATATTTTGTTATTGCTCAGATACCACACTACCCATCATGACTACCACATGAAGGTGCTCACTTCTTTACAGCCTTGCAAACAATTGAAGATCAATCTTTCAATCAAAAGTCTTGTCACCTATAACTCATGTGCTCAGCATCATAACTTCTGGACAGTACACTGGGTTTGACGGTATCTCATGACATCCTGAGACCATTCTCAACTTTTTCATTCTTTTGGAAGGGAAACAGCAACTGAGAACATTAGAGTGTATGTGACAACTGGTGGTGGAATCCATTCCCACTTAATATCTGTCGTGGCAGTCTGGCAATCACCGATTACTAATTGGGAGTGGAGGACTAACTAACTTTTTCCTTCTCTGGGCCTATGTTCTCAATTATCATCACATTCTTATAACCCTGACTATATTTCCCACCATCTTCTCACCCCACCACTTCCTGTGTCTAATACAAAAAGTACTTCCCTTTAGTCGCATAGAATTGCAATTTTAAACTCCCAAAGTGCCCTCCATTCACTCCAGTACTTTTTGCAGACATTACTTTGCATAACAATTTATTCAACTTTAACAGCCTTGAACCCGGTTAAGATTTCTCCATTCCTTCTCGGTTGTTGGCCTTGTGTCAGAGACTGCTAATACTCCCTCAAGTCCAAGGTGTCCAAAGCTTGGAGATTTGCTTCGGCAGATTCCTTGCCTGGAAATCATATTGATTTACATGCATGCCTTCCAAGTAATGGCCAAGTAAGAGGTAAGCTGCCTGGAACTGCCAGTGGAGGAATGGAGGAGTGCTACAGTTACCATCTCCCTGGGTGGAGGAGATTGGTGCATGGGGGCACAGTGTCACAGGAAAAAGCTTCATTTCTCCCAGATGCTGTCCATCCATCCTTTCAGCTGCCAGATTTCCTAAGGCATCCCATGTGAGAGACTTGCAAGAACTCACCAGCTAAAGTCTGTCTTAGTGAGTCTGCACAGAGATATTGTTCCAATCCCCCTATTAGCTTTAAGACCTTTGACCAATTTGGAAATATACATCACATTAAACCTGGGTCTGAATTTTTCCACCATGTGAGAAGTCCTACTTACGGGACTGGAACTGTATGCAGGCAGACAAAGGGACTCCGACGAGGTGGTCACAGCCGGGTCTGAAGGATGAGTATGAGGAAAATTCCACACTGAGGCATACTTAAAGACAGGGTAAGATCTTGTCAGCAAATGGGAGCCGGACGGACAGGCGGATGCTGGCAATTGAGGATATGGCGTTGCAGCATATCCAGGAGTTAACTATAGGAATGGCCATTTCCACCCATTTACTTCCACAGAGGCCAAGGAAAGGCTATCAAAGTGGTAGCACTTCCACCCCTACCCAACCATAACTAACATCCAGGAACCCACTGGGAATCTGCCTGGGTTTTCCTTAAGGTTTCCCCACCAGGGGGCAGCTCTCCAGTAAACTGGAACACAAGAGTTAGGAGCAGGAGTAGGCTCTCAGGCCTGCTCCCCCATTCAACAAGATCAGGGCTGATCTGGTTAAAACCTCAACTCCATTTTTTTGTTTGTTCCCCAATACCTTCAACACACTTTGAAATCAAAAGTCTGTCTAATTCAGCCTTAAATATATTTTGGTGACTCAAATGAGAATTCCACAGACTAATAACTTTTTCAGAAGAAAGTCATCGTCATTGCAATCTGACTTTTAAACTGCTTTCCCTACTTTTAAACACCTTTCCTTTCAGCAACCATCCCGGGTAGTCCCCTCCAGATCCTAAAGTTTCAATAAAGGCAACTCTTAACTGTTTCAACTCCAACACATACAGGCCATCAACATTTCCCAACAAGACAACATCTTCATCCCAGGAATAAGTTGAGGGAACATTCTTTGAACTGTTTCCAATGATTCTAACAATTTTTTTTTTGATGTAAGACCATCAAAACTGTATGAGTGATCCAATTGTGGTCTCACCCTGCATAATGGTAGCTAAACTTCCCACCTTCTTTGTCTAATTCCATTTGACTTTCCAATTGTTTGCTGAACCTTCTTACTAACTTCTTGTGATTCATGTACCAGGACATTGTGATCCCTCTGTACCACATAGTTCTACAGTCTCTCTCCATTTAAACAGTGCTTTGCTTTTCTATTCTTCAGCATGGTTGAGTTGGACCGAAGGGTCTGTTTCCATGCTGTATATCTTTATGACTCTATGACCTTTCACTGAACTACTATCATTTTACTGAATTCTTTTGCAGAAGCAATTATTCATTTTTTTCTCGATATATTCTCCTCTACGGAAGCTGCTAGCTCATGTGCATGCATGGTTTCACAGGTGCCAAATGCCACAACAGTGATCATACTTGCAAGCAGATAACATTCACTGTTGACAACAGAGTAAAAAGAACAACCACAGATTTGATTCCTGTTTTGCCTTTTCACTGATTAAAATTTTCCCCAATAAATGTGTATTTGATATTCTATCATAGCTTGCATGACCATGTTTTTCAGAAGATTTGTAGCTCGGGTTGTGCATGAGGTTATAGACTTGCTCACCGAACCGGTGTGTTTAGTTGCAAACATTTTGTCACCCTGCTAGGTAACATCGTCAGTGCACCTCTGGTGAAGTGTTGGTGTTCTGTCCCGCTTGTTATTTAAACGCTTCAGTTTGCCAGGGTGGTTGCCATTACTTCCGGTTCTGGTTTTCAGTAGTTTGTATATCAGGTCCAGTTCAATGTGTTTGTTGATGGAGTTCCAGTCAGAATGCCAGGCTCCCAGGAATTTCCTGGCATGTCTCTGTTTGGCTTGTGCTATTATGGGTGTGTTGTCCCAGTCAAATTTGAGTCCTTCTTTGTACATGTGCATTGAGACCAGTGAGAATTGGTCTTGTCTCTTGGTGGATAGTTGGTGTCCATGTATTGTCAGTTTTCTTCCAGTTTGGCCTACGTAATGTTTCTCACAGTCCTTGCATGGTATTTTGTACATTATGTTAGTTTTATTGGTTGTGGGTATGGGATCCTTTACATTCGTCAGTATCTGTCACAGACTGGTTGGTTGGTTTGTGGGCTACCTTGATACCTTGGAGTCTGAGTAGTCTTGTGGTCATCCCTGATATATCTCTGATATATGTTTGGGTATCTAGTGTGTCTGGCCGTGTTATGTCTTCTTGTTGTGGTCTGTTGCGGAGGTAATGGTGGATTGTGCTTTTTGGGTATCCGTTCCTTTTAAAAACTCCATATAAGTGCCCTTGATAACAAGCATGGGGCTGGATGAACACAGCAGGTCAAGCAGCATCAATAGGAGCAGGAAAACTTGACGTTTCGGGCCTAAACCCTTCATCACCCTTTATCTCTGATATAAGTGCCCTTGGTCTGCTTTGCGCAATTCTGGATTGCTGCAGTGTGATGTGGCCCATCTGAATAATGCCCTGATGCAGCTCTGTTTATGGGTGTGGGGATGGTTGCTGCAGTAACTGGTCCATACGTGTGGTCTTCCTGTGTACGCTAATCTGAAGTTTCCTGGTGTTCTTATGTTCTACCATTTTGTCTAGGAAGGATAGTCGGTTATTGTTCTCTTCTTTTTTTGTGAATTTTATTTCAGTGAGGATGTTGTTTATGTATTGGCGGGTTTCTTCTACTCTTGTGCATTTGATAATCACAAGGTGTCACCTACATAGCGGACCCAGAGTTTGGGTGGTATAGTGGGGACTGCTCTTCGTTCTAACCTTTGCATTACTGCTTCTGCAATCAGTCCTGATATCGGGTATCCTATTGGTGCTTTGTTGATTTGCTTTAAAAACAATGCTTCATCTGAGGCGCACTGACAATGTTACCTCGCAAGGCGAAAGAACATCTGCAACCAAACACACCAGCTCAGCAAGCATGCCTACAACCTCATCCACAACCCAAGCTACAAATCTTCTCAAAAGCTTTAAACACCTATGGGCGCAACACTCTCAAACTGGCCCACAGATGGGAGACAAATGCCATCCATCTGAGCGCGACCCGTGAACAACTATACTTCCTGCACAAAAACAAAGTTGCTGGAAAAGCTCCGCAGGTCTGGCAGCATCTGTGAAGAAAAAGACAGAGTTAACGTTTCGGGTCCGGTGGCTCTTCCTCAGAACAGGCCGAAGAAGAGTTTGGCATTACGTCGTGCCCAAAATTCGTTAAGGTGGGGACGCAGAAGAATAAAGCTGAGGCCTTTGCTGAGTACAGAATGTTCAGCATCAGACAGCATAAAGTTAGGAGGGATGGTGAATACCTGACAGAAGGTGCGGGAGTTAGGAGAGGGGATGGAGTCAGAGGGAAGGGGAAGGAAGGAAGGTTCCAGAGGGCCATGGGTATCTCTGGGTTGTTGCATCTTGTGGGCCTTGATGCCTGAAAGGAAAAGAAAATGTTTCTTGTTAGCACAGCAAATGAGCAGGAGGATGAAGTGGAACTGTGGAGTGGTGCAGCCTTGAGCCAGCGTGATGCGTGCTGTTGGAGAGAAAGGTTTAGAGTGTGCATGTGATGCCGCATGGCAACTGGGTGTGGATCTCATGCTGCAGCGAGAGCAGCTGTCTGTGGAACGTTGAACATCACGGAGATATCTGTGATCCTGGGAGGATTCAAAACATGAGGGATGAAACTTTAGTTGGAATCCACATGGGGTAAGTCTGAGCCAGAGGCAGTCCCTCAGGAATGTGATACAGCTGTGGAAACAAGTTTTAGCACATACTTGGTCAAACATCACAAGTGACAGTGAAATTAATGTCGGTGGGTAAGAAGAAAGATTGGAATGGAAATCCCATCATACAGATGAGCAGAACTTCTTCAAGGTGGGCATGCCGAGAAGAGATGTGGCAGTGAGTTAAACACTAAATAAAAACCGAAAGAACTGTGGATGCTGTAAATCAGGAACAAAAACAAAGTTGCTGGAAAAGCTTCCTGCATAGGTGCCTCAGAAAACAGCTACTGCCACAAAGTTTAAAATATAAACCACCAATCAACAATCCAGAGGCACAAAGAACAGCTGAGCAGAATGGCTGCAGAATGATAAGGGAATGATCAACGATGCCCACAACTGTCTCAACAAATATGAGCATGAAACTGCAGACCAAAAGACTCTGTACTCCAATGCAACCAACCAGGAATGGACATCCACACTGGAACAAGCCATCAGCATACAATAACAAAAGACCAGAACAAAGAAAAGAATAGCCCTACAAGAAAAACTGTTCAAACTCACCCACAATCATGACACGGACAACACAGAAACATGGATCAAGAACATCTCAGACCGACCATTTACAGAATCTGAGAAGACTGTCCGAGTACATGGACTGAATCATAACTTCAGAGATGCAAAAAAGACTGACTTCCTGGCTGCACTGGAATCAACACTAAAGAACAACGAACTCACGGAGGAAATACAACAGATCATCTGACAGACAACAGTTGCAACACTGAGCAGAAAATGTCATTGGAACACATTCAACACAGAGGAGAAGATAGCCCTGGAAAGACTGAACAAAGACAGTGACATCGTAATCTTACCAGCGGACTAAGGACGCATGACAGTAATCCTTAAAAGAGCCAAATACATTGAGAAAGCTAACACACTACTAGCAGATACTGACACCTACCAACAGATGGCAACAGACCCAACGCCACAGTTAGAGAACCAGATCAAAACAACCCTGAAGAAATTTCACAATTCAGGAGATATCCGCAAGACAAACTACGAAAAAATGAAGCCAGAGGGATCCAACACACCCCACTTCTAGGGAATCCCCAAGGCACACAAGCCAGGAGTCCCCCTCAGAGCCATTGTCTCACTACCAGACACGCTAACATATTGACTAGCCAAAGAACTACAATGGAAACTGGAGTACTTAATTGACAACACCACCCACTCCATTCACTCCTCCCAAGAATTCCTCAACATTATCAAGGACATCAAAATAGAAGAGGATGAGATGATGATATCCTTTGATGTAACGACACTACTTACATCCATAAACATTGACCTAGCCAAAAAAAAAATTGCCAGACTGCTGGACAAATCAGGAAGACAGGCAACCCACGACACCAACAGCATCAACAAGGACAGCACCTTGAAACTGCTGGATCTGCGCCTCACAACCCACTTCACCTTTAACAACCGTATATTCAAACAATTCAATGGAACACCAATGGGATCCCCAATATCAGGACTGATTGCAGAAGGAGTAATGCAAAGGTTAGAATGGTTAGCGCTCCCCACTATACAACCCATAGTCTGGGTCCACTGTGTAGATGACACCTTCGTGATTATCAAACACACAAGACTATAATAATACCACCAACACACACAAAGCATCCTCACTGGTATAAACTTCACAAAAGAAGAAGAGGACAATAACTGACATAAGTACACCAGGGAACTTCAGACTAGTGTATGCAGAAAGACCACACGTATGGACCAGATACTTAATTACTATAGCAACCATCCCGACACCTATAAACGGAGCTGCATCAGGGCATTATTCAAATGGGCCACAACACACTGCAGCAATCCAGAATTGTGCAAAGCAGAACAGGAGCACTTATATAGAGTTTTTAAAAGTAATGGATACCCAAAAAGTACATCTACCTCCGCGACAGACCACAACAAGATGACACAACATGCCCATACTCATCACCCTACTCTACATCAGAGACATATCATGGATGACCACAAGACTACTCAGGCCCAAAGGTATCAGGGTAGCCCACAAACTAAATACCACCCTGCGACAGATACTGACGATCATAAAGGATCCTATACCCACAACCAATAAAACTAACATAATGTACAAAATACCATGCAAGGACTGTGAGAATCATTACATAGGCCAAACTGGAAGAAAACTGACAATAAGGATACATGGACACCAACTAGCCACCAAGAGACACGGCCAATTCTCACTGGTCTCAACACACATGGACAAAGAAGGACACAAATTTGACTGGGACAACACATCCATAACAGCATGAGCCAAACAGAGGCGCCGGAGGCGCACTGACAATGTTACCTAGCAAGGTGACGAAACATCTGCAACCAAACACACAGGTTCGGCGAGCAAGTCTATAACATCATGCATGATCTTGACCCAATCATCTCCTCATCTCAGAACCATACACATGCATTTCCCAGCATGCGATCAGAAGTAGCAAACCTGTATGAATTATCTCCACCCTAGCTCTTAGCCTATTGCCATTTGTAATACTGTCCAGATCACAGCAGTTAACTTGGCAAAGACCAGATTCTCCAGCATCTGCAGTTCCTACTATCTCCAAAATATTATAGTTTGACCTGGTACCATATCATTAACTCATAAAACAATAAGGACACTTTCAAATTACAGTATAAATCATTCCTTCATTTGTAACTTTGTTATTATTATGATATGATTCCTATTCACTTACAAATCGGTTACCTTTAATTTACATTTTTCAGTAGTGATATTGTGTCTTAAGTTAGCTCTGCTAAATTTAGTATTATCTTAAGTTAACAAATATCCAGATGTCAGTCCAAAGTGATTTGTGGGCTGATCAGATAGATACACCCCACAGGACATTCCAGGCTGCAACATTTGGATGAAATTGGAAAATAAAGACTTATATTTATCTCCGCCTCTTTGCATTTATATAGTCATTTTCATGACTGATGATTATCTCAATAGATTTGAAGTATAGTCTCTTGTTGAAATGTGGGAAATGCAGCATCCAATTTGCATGTTAAGAAGCTCCCACAGACAGCAACATGATAATGTCTAGACAAACTGGTTTTGTGAAATTGATTATATTGTACCTTTAACTAACATTTGTACAGCATACATAAAATAATCAATTGTATTAACCCACATATTAGACATCACAATCAGCAAGCAGCTTTACTTCAGATGAACAGGTTTCATTATTGTTTGAATAAAATGAATCTTAAAAATCTTAACAAATCTGAAACAATCATACATATTAGTTGTTCTGGGAATGGCAGCAACTTTGTTAACTCCACATGCGCAGAATAACAGAAACTCAGAAGTCAATAAGTCTGTGCTTGTTGGAGGTTTGTACACACTGCAATCATAATTTGGCAAACTTCCACTTCTAAGAGTTAGTTCGACAGTAAATTCCTTTGAAAAAGTAATGCCTCATTGAATGAGGCTTAATAATGTACTGATTTCATAATCACAGTTAAACTCACTTATTGACTTTTAAAAGCCAATTTTAAATTTGCAGAACATCAAAACTCTCCGCAACAATAAATTTCAGTGTAAAATGTTTTTTTAAAATCCTTTTTCTATGAGGATAGCATTATTTAGTTTCTATTTCAATTAACTATAGCTGTTTATTTTTATTATCTTTAAACGTGAAGGGAATCAATGCCTTCACCTTTCATAGAATCCCTACAGTGTAGAAGCAGGCCATTCAGCCCACCAAGTCCACACTGATCCTCCAAGAGCATCTCACCCAGACTCATAACCTACCCTATCCCTGTAACCTTGCATTTCCCATGGCTAACCCATGCCTGCAAGTCACTGAACGCTATGGGCAATTTAGCATGGCCAATCCACCTAGCTTGCACATCTTTGGGCTGTGGGAGGAAACCTACACAGACACTGGGAGAATGTGCAAACTCCATACAGTCACCCAAGGCTGAAATTGAACTCAGATCCCTGCTGCTGTGAGGAAGCAGTGCTAACCACTGAGTCACTGTGCCGTCCTTTCCACTTGCTGCATGTGAATACTTCTTTCCATATGTTCCTCATCTGCTTGCTGACATCACTGCTGCTGCAGCACACCAATATCCCTTTGACTTGGCACAGGTTTTAAATGAGCAAGGTTAGAGGGAACCACTACACAGAGATTGCTAAAATATTTGGGCAGCTTTCTTCAAGGTCACTGGGTCTTAGCCTACGTTTCAAATTAAACTGATTGTTCTGATCCTTTACTTACCATGGAAGTTAGAGGCTTGGAGTAGTTTCTCCAGCAGAGCTTTAAAGATAGCAACAACTTTCGAAGGAACAATGTCCCCTTCAATAGTCACATCTGACTGGCGCCATTCCTGATTTGTCTTGAGGAACTGATCCACCTCCAACCATTGATGCAACTTCTCAGGCTCCTGAACAGGTGAGATGAGCTTCGAACCAGTCAAGGTATAATAGCGCCACTGACGAACTTTCCGTTCTGTGTAAGCTGACAGACCCCGGAGTGGAACCATAATGAAAAGCTGTGTTGGTGACTGAACCTGAGAGAAATTAAAACACCAGTTAGACACTAACATTTCCTCTTAGGCGTTATAGATAGTACTGAGGTTTGAAAACACAGTGAAAGAGTCTTCATCTTTGTAATTACCTACATCATGAACCATGATGATTGCAAGGCATATGTGAAATATTTCAGTTATAATTAGTATCTGCATGATTTTATATGGATGAGTCTGTCTGATCTGTTTGTGAACAAGTATACCAAAATCATCAGAGAGCACAGCTGACAGAAGCAGCTCTAGGCAAAAACTCTTGGATTGTCCCATGTATCACTGATGTGAATGACACCAATGTCATTATTGATCAATATCCTCTTTGTGAGGAGTAAAATTATAATTGAACCAGAGAACAGCAGTCTGTAAACTGGAAGGGAAAGCTAGATCAATGTGTGCCTGCAGTATAGTAAAATGATTTTTTTAAAAGCAAGAGGGAAATAAGAGAGTACACTGGAACCATTTAAAATTAACTATCTAAAATAAAATGTTTCTGTCTCCACATAGAAGCCAGTTTCCTGTTCACATGCTTCCTCTTCAATTTTCTCCACATCATCAGGCATTGACTCTTGACTGGGATAGAGTCTTTATGGCACCTGCTATCTCAAGACTTCTCACTCAAATAGTCATTGTGTTTGACTTAGGTGTGAATTTATATGATTGTGTTGAATATCATGGTATATTTGATTATAGTCTGATTTGGGTGATCTGTTTTTGAGAATAAGAATATAATGGCGCAGCATCCTTTATTGTGTGTTCAACTCGTGATAACCAAAAAAGAATGATGAGTGGAATTTTCAGCCAAAGTCCTTTGCAAGTAACATTCATGGCGCCCAGTCCACCATTGTTTAGAACAACTTCACTCACATAACCTTCTTCTCTTTAGCTCATTAATTTTCATGAGTACTGATTCTCCTACCATCTGTACTTTCTACTCACTCACCCACTGGGAACACCTCACCTTTTCTCTCATTCACACATCACCACTAACTGCTCTCCATTCTCTTCCAGCATACTCAATCCGCATCCCCCACACAACTGCGCACCCCCACCGACCCCCCCCCCCCACCCCACCACTTTGTCTCATGTCATGGCCAGAGAACATGAAGAGAAATCCCAAAGAAAACTGTATTCTCTTCTGTATTTCACATTTAAACCAGGCTCTTGGGACTTTCCAGCATTTATGCCACTGGCATCATATTTAATACTCTGTTGCACACCACTTCAGACACTGCAAGATAGAAATTGCCCTCGCACTGTGTGCTTGACCACTCACACTGAAGACATGCCCTAAAGGAAAGGACAGCTCACTCCCCGCTTCCTGGACAGGAACCTGGAGGTCTGGGTGTATGGGGTGGAGGGGTGGACAGTCCTTTTACTTGCACACTGCCACTTGAGGGCACACCACCAGACCAAGCCCATCTGGAACAAAATTGTTAACGATGCCCAGCAGTTCAGGAAGAAGGTCAATGATCATCTGAATTCCCTAAGGGTAAGTTCCACTATCTTTTCTGCTCTACCTCACCCACAGGGTCAGCACTCACATTGTCACTGGACACACAACTCACCAAGGCCCATGGACTACAACTCTCACTATTGGATGTGTTATGTTCATTCAACAGCTGTGGCCTACTCATCTTTGTGAGTACTGACTCTCCTACCATCTGTACTCTCTACTCACTCACCCACTGGGAACACCTCACCTTTTCTCCTATTCACACATCACCACTAACTGCTCTCCATTCTCTTCCAGTGTACTCAATCCCGCTCTTTGTCTCATGTCATGGCCAGAGAACATGAAGAGAAATCCCAAAGAAAACTGTATTCTCTTCTGTATTTCACATTTAAACTATGTTCCTTTTAAAAATGGACAATCATAAAATGGTTGAGGCTGATCACATGATTGTAGTTCCAAAAACTTCTGAACCCCTGCATTATATGACATTCTGGCTAAAGCAGATACAAAGAACTTAGAGATGAGCAATTTTGCTTCCACCCAGCTTTCGCCAAAGGAAAACATGCAGACATATCATTACTAAAATGAGCGCTAGTGTTTTTACAATTGTCTTGGTGTCTCACAGTGGCAACTCTAATAGCAGAGGTAAAGCTACAATGTTAGCTTAGTGTTCTTCCAATTAGCCCAGTGAGATGGGCCATCAGCAGTCAAAGTGCCTGTTCTTGTCACTTGACAAAAATTGGAACTGGCTGAATCACTTAAACATACAATTCAACACCAGTTGCAGTTTGAACTCTAAAGAGAGAGCAGGACTCCACGCTGAATTAGCAGTCTGTTTCTGTCTTCAAGTTGCTGATTAGGAAGAAGCCAACATTTTGCCTGTAAAAAGGAACGCTACTGTGGTGGGCTCATCAAGGAAACTATTATTGGGCATGGACTTCTGGGAAGTTGTAACTCACATGAAGTGATTTACTAAACCTTGACATTCCTAACATACCTCCTCTTCTGTCCTCTTCATTTTCCCCAAGTTCTTGTTGGTGAGAATGGAGTAAAAAGGCAATCCTCCTATACTTTGGATGTTTTGTTAATAAATGTCATCTTTGCTTTCACTTAGAGGATTTTATTGAGGATTTATTTCAAAAACGGGAATCGAAAACCATTATTTGGGGAACATCCTTCTGTTTGTCACATGAAGGAACAGCAGTAAACAAAGGGAACGGAGTAAATCAAACAATATTTCATTATCTCGAGCTTAAGAGAGAAAAATAATCATAAATCAAGTTCATCCTCTTCCTCCTTTATATGTGACACTCATTGCTGAACAAGTTGGTCCATTCCCCAGACTGATGTCTCCACAGTACCTTGAGTGAACTATCTGTAAGCCTTGCACTAGTTACACTCGAGCTGCATGACTGACCCATGACTGAATCTCCAGACAGACACAGCCTAACTCCTGGAATCTAGTACCTGAACATGGCCAAACTGGAATCGGACAAGCCCCTCGACTGTGGCAGTACTCCCTAACTGACTGCACTCCCACGTCATCCTACTAAGAACTGCTCCCCTTTGACTTTCACGCATTGCCATTTGCTTAAAGCACATGCAATGTGTTTGCCACCTTTGCCTCTGGCACATGCTGAAGATGCGATGTTGATGTAGCACAGTACCATACAGTGAAATGTCAAAATAATGTCAGCAGAGTCAATGCCTGATGAAGCATGCTGAGTGGGATCTGCCGAGGCACTGTACTGAAAATCCTTCAATATGGTTCTGCTGAAGGCTTCTTTGTAGTTTGATATGATCCCATTTTTGCTCTTGCTACTGTCGTGCATTAACTAAAACTTTAGAAGTTCCATTATATTCAAGTGAATTATTCTCACAAAGTAATAATATTATGTTGTAATCATACACTAACAGCATTATTGTCAATAAGTGTTATAAGATCTGAATTGTGCCAAGAAGATTGGGCTTCTGACTTTTTAGCTTGATATCCCAAACAATGTGAAACATACACTTACTGTACTTCAAGCTGTCAAAGAAACAAAAAAACAACACATGCTAGCGATTCGTCAGTGGAAGCTGCGTACAAATGTTTGGGGTTTTCGCAAGCACAATCTTTACAACATTTGTTTTTCATTCGATCACCCAAAAACATATAAAGAAACATTTTGGGCAGTAACAGGAAACTATTTTCACTGAGACAGAAGAAAGGATGCGTGATATAGTTAAAATATTTCAGTTTCACACAAGTGGCTAGTCTATTGTGCAAAATGGTGGAGTATTCTTTTTTAAAAAGTTGGTTTGATACAGTGAACTTGGAAAAGATCAGTGGAATCTGGAGGTGAATAAGCAAGGGAGAGAAGGTACAGGAGGATGTAATGATGCACTGGGAAATGGACTGGGGATGCAGGGAATGGAAAAATGTTGGAATGCAAGCATGGAGGAGCTAATCACTATGTGGTGTACCTGGACAGAAGCATGTTGGGCTCGCTTCCCTGTTAGAATGGATGACCATTTAGCCACTACAGCCAATTGGTCCTAGAAAAATAATGAAACAATGTTCTGTAAAAAGAAAAGTGAACTCAGACTATCATTTAAAAGACAGAACAAGAAAAATTGAAACACATCAAGAATACAAGGCATCTTAAAAACACTGAGGCCTTTTCAGACACACAAGTTAAAGTTTTCTATCAATGACTTATTTCAATATAGAAACCTTCACATGCAGACAATTCTTAAGATGGTTGTGAAGTATTTAAACAAATACTATCAATGGACTACTTAATGCAAAAGGTTGCTTTATTCAAACAATCTGAATTCAAATATTAGTGCAAATTGTTATGATCCCAGCTGATGGTACCACTGGAGGAGTCAAATTCCCAAATGCAATCTGGAATGATAGATCTTGAGTTTCTTCTCATTTAGTTAGTTATGATGGTGGATAGTCATGGAGACATGTTCACACAAGGCTGCAGATTGTTTTTAACAACATAAGTTAATTACACAAAAGAAATTTAACAAGTCAAACAAAATATGGAAGACAATTATAATGATCTCAACTGCAAAGTGAAATTTCAACCTGTTCCTCAACACTGTCAATTGTAGAGACTCAAGTCCAGAGAAATTCTGCTCAACTCAACTCTTTAGCATCTACTTAACTGACTCCAGGCAGTTCTTACAAAGGCAGAAAGATCTGATAAACTAGAAGAAGGCTGCAAACCCTGATAACGGCTCAAAGTGTCATGTCGACTGGACATGGATAGCTGCAGGTCCTCTCTAGCAGGCATCTTTTTGAAAGAAAATTCATTCATAGGATGTGGGTGTCACTGACTGGGCCAGCATTTATTGCCCATCTTGAGTCACCCTTAAAAAGATAGTGGTGAGCTTCATTTTTCAACTGCTGAGATTTATTTGGTGCATTTGCACCACAACGCTGTTAGGGATTTGCAGAATTTGTCTCAGCGTGTGAAGAAACATCAATACATTTCCAAGTTAGGATGATGAGTGGCTTAAAGGGGGAACCTGCAGGTGGTGGTGCTCCTGCATTGCTGTTACCCTTGTTCTTCTGGATGGAAGTGGTCATGGGTTTGGAAGGTGCTGTCCAAAAACCTTGGGTGAATTTCTGCAATGAATTTTATAGATGGTATGCTCTGCTGCTACTAAGCATTGGTGATTGAGGGAGTCGGTATGTGTGGATGTGGTGCCAATCAAGCGGGCTGCTTTATCCTGAATGTTTTCAAGCTTCTTAAGTCCTGTTGGAGCTGCACCCATCAAGGCAAGTGGGGGTATTCCATTGTACTCATGACTTGTGCCTTGTGGATGGTGGATATGCTTTGGGGAGTTAGGAGTTGAATTATTCATCAAAGTATTCCTAACCTCTCAATCACAAGATCTTGTAACCACAATAGTTAACATAAAACATCTTACATTACAGCACAGTACAGGCCCTTCGGCCCTCAATGTTGCGCCGACCTGTGAAACCAATCTGAAGTCCATCTAACCTACACTATTCCATTATCATCCATATGTTTATCCAACGGCCATTTAAATGCCCTTAAAGTTGGCGAGTCTACTACTGTTGCAGGCAGGGCATTCCACGCCCTTACTACTCTCTGAGTAGAGAATCTACCTCTGACATCTGTCCTATATCTATCACCCCTCAATTTAAAGCTACATCCCCTCGTGCTAGCCATAGTTATACGGCAAGCCCAGTTCAGGTTTTGGTCAACAGTAACACCCAGGATGTTGATAGTTGGCAATTCAATAATCGGAATGCTGTTAAATATCAAGGAGTGACAGTTACACTCTTTTTTTTTGACAGTAGTTATTGCTTGGCACAGATGTTGCTTGCCAATTGTCAGTCCAAGCCTGGATACTTGCTTCATTTCAACATGGACTGCTTCAGAATCTGAGAAGTTGCGGATGGTGCTGAACAACGTGTTTTCATCAGCAAACATCCTCACTTCTGACCTTATGATGGACGGAAAGTCATTGATTTAGCAACTTAAGATGGCTGTGCCCAGGACACAATTCGGAAGATCTCCTACAAAGATGTCCTGCAACTAAGATGACTGACCTCCAACAGCTACAACAATCTTCTTTTGAGCTAACTATGAATCCAACTCGTTGAGATTCCTCCCCAATTCCCACTGACTTTAGTTTTGCCACACTCCGTCAAATATGGCCTTAATGTCAAGGGCAGTTACTCTCACCTCACCTCCGGAATTCAGCTCCTTTGTTCATGTTTCAACCAAGGTGGTAATGAGGTCAGGACCTGAGTGGCTCTGGCAGAATCCAAACTTAGTGTCGATGAGCAGGTTATTGCTGACAAGAGCCACTTGATGGCAATGTTGATGACCCCGTCCAATACTTTACCGATGAGCAGACTGTAGGAACAGTAATTGGCTGGGACTGAATTGTCCTGCTATTTGAGTACAGGACAAACCTTGGCAATTTTCCATGTTGTCAAGTAGATACCAGTGTCAAACTTGTATCAGTTGGCTAGGGTCGTGGCAAATTCTACAGCATGAGTCGTCAGGGCTACTGGTAGAATGTTGTCCTCATTTTTAAAATAAGGACAATTTTTCTTTTTAAAAAACACAATGTGAGTCTATATGAAGAAATCCAAGTTTCAAAGTATTCTGAAAGGTACCTATCCTTTTACCCCACTGTGCTACATGTTGACTGTGAAAATAGAACACTTGCAAACTAGGTTGATATGTGTAGAATATTAAATAGTGAAAGCAAACAGCATCATTCAGCCCATCTTGCATCATTCAGTCCATTTTGTCTATGCCAGATCTCTGTAAAACACTATACAGCAAGTCACTCTCCTCTGTCTTTCCCCATAGCCTTGCAAATATTTTCGCTTCAGATAACTGTCGAGTTTCATTTTGAAGGCTGCAATTGCATCTGCCTCCAGTACACTCTCAGACTGCTGCATTCCAGACCCTAACCACTTGCTTCATAAAAAGCGAGTTTTAGGTCATGTCGCCTCTGCTTCTTTTGCCAGTCACCTTAAACCAGCATCCTCTGGTTTTTGATCCCTCCATCAATGGGAAAATACCTCCCCATCTAAATCCCACATGATTTTGAACACCTCTATCAAATCATTTATCAAATTACTCTTCTCAAGAGAGAACCGTCCCAGCTACTTCAGTCTATCCTCATTACTGAAATTCCTTGTGCTAGAAACCATTCTAACAAGTCTTTTCTATAACTCTCCAATGCTATCACATCTTTCCTACGGTGTGGAACCCAGAGCTGAACACAATATTCCAGTTGAGCTTGGACCAGTGCATGATAAAGCTCTTGTTTTCATCCTTTGACCTGAATCTTCCCAGCAGCAGCAGCAATAAACACTCTGCACATTGCCATTGTACGAAGGTTCGACGGACATTTTTTTCTGGGATCCTCCAACCGCAACCTTCACCAATACAGGCTCCACTGTGACTCCCTGAGAACTCTAACAGAATGGACTGTGAGTGGAAAAGGACCCCCTCTTTTACTTTGATTTGGTTTGATTTATTGTTGTCACATGTACCTAAGTACAGTAAAAGCTTTGTCTTGCGAGCAGTACAAACAGATCATAGCAAACAAGGACATACTGATCATAGCGTGCTTAGACAAAGTGAGGCATACAAGGTTACACTGCACAGGAGGCGCACAAAGCAAGATCAATATTAGCAAGATCAACATTATTTGAAGTTAGAGAGTCCATTCATCAGTCTAACAACAGCAGGGAAGAAGCTGTTCTTGAACCTGTTGGTGTGTGTGTTCAGGCTTCTGTGTCTTCTGCCTAACGGAAGAGGTTGTATGAGAGCATTACCAGGGTGGTGTGGGTCTTTGATGATGTGGGAAGCCTTTCTGTGGTGAACAGCAGTGTAAATGGAGTCCATGGATGGGAAGCTGACTTCCATGATGGCCTGGGCTGTGCTCACAACCTTCTTTTGGTACAGTGTCAACTACAGTATTCTCACCTGACGAGTTTAAATATCCAGTCCACCAGCCTGTTTGTGTCCTCTTGAAACCTATAGTTCACAATAGCTCCCCAGTTTTGTGACACCTGCAAATTGAGCACCTATTTGGTACAATAAGTACAAGTGTAGTCAGTAGTAAAATTGCTCATAACAGTACGTAGCTGCAAGGCAGCATCATCCCCATTTTGCTTAGTTAACCTGGAGAGGGATCAAACTTTACCCAATATTGAGTAATTTTGCAAGAACTTCTGAAGATGTCAATCATTAATCCCCTTCCATGCACCCTTCATCAGGCCCTATGCATCCCTTCCATTTGGATTGTCCTTTGTCAGATTATTGAAACTGGAACCTCAAGGTTCTTTAAATGTGAGACCTCAGCAGTTATACAAACACCAACTTTATAAAGTACACTGCGCCAAATTAGTACAAAAAAAGTCCTTTCTGTTGCTGCAGCCAGTTTTACAGTATAGCAACACCTATAGAGCAGGCAAACAGAGTAGGAGCCTTTAATATTTAACATGCATGCATCAGGAAGCTTTGGACTAATTTAATACTTCTGGACAGCAATTCAGTTCTATTTTTCTTTCAATGGCCAAGGGAGAAAAGTTGTGGCTATAGTGTGTCGGTCAAGCCTCTTTAGAATTTCTTTGCACTTTCAGGGTGTAAAAGATATGTAACAGGCTCCGTTAGTCACTGGGTTACCACAGTTACTTGTTAATGCTTACTAATACTGGGCACATCACCACATGTAGATCCTCCTGGCTCATTCTAACCCAACAGCCAGCAGTGATGGAGATTGTGACACTGCCTCCCCAGAAGGATTTACCCACTACAAGATGTCTCTGTGAGGATTATTTAGATTGGCATTAGGAGGGAGGATGCACGTTTGGAGAAGATGTAATTTGAAGCATTAACCTGCATCAATCAGGCTGACAGTGAATTTTTTAATGGTTGTTGAAGAGGTTACGATCAGGAGACCTTGGTTTGTGAGTCAAGTTAACAGCCCTGAAATGCCAAAGTATTAGAATTCAGGAAGGTTCCCAAATTTCTAGCTGTTGCTCCAACTTTCTCAACATGAGGTTAGCCAGTTCTTCCAGAATTCTGCTCCTCTTGTGATGATGACATTTATCTGGCAGCAAGGAATTGCAAGTGTTTTGAGTATGTTTACTAAAGAGCAAGTGTGGAAATGTGAGGCTTGCATTGGTAGTGCATCTACTGAGTAGGAGATAATATAAGGTACAATCAGGATTGGTAGGTGTTAAGCATGTCGAGTGGCATGTGAGAAATTGTTGATTACCCATTGGTTCGAAAATGAGAAGAGAATATTGCTAACATGTAATGAGCAAAGATGAGAAAAGTGAGTAGTAATTTTGTGGCAGGCTGTAGAAGCAGCTTTGTCCTGGATGGTGAAGAAAGCATGGAAGGGAAGAGATTTATTGAGTCTGAGATAACAAGGTGTAGAGCTGGATGAACACAGCAGGCCAAGCAGCATCAGAGGAGCAGGAAAGCTGACGTTTCCGGTCTAGACCCTTCTTCAGGAATGGGGGAGGGGAAGGGGATTCTGAAATAAATAGGGAGAGAGGGGGAGGCGGATAGAAGATGGATAAAGCAGAAGATAGATGGAGAGGAGACAGACAGGTCAAAGAGGCGGGGCTGGAGCCAGTAAAGGTGAGTGTGGGGTGGGAGTTAGGGAGGGGATAGGTTGGTCTAGGGAGGGCGGACAGGTCAAGGAGGCGGGATGAGGCTAGTAGGTAGGAGATGGGGGTGGGGCTTGAGGTGGGAGGAGTGGATAGGTGGGAGGACAGGTTCGGGAGGCAGGGATGAGCTGGGCTGGTTTTGGGATGCGGTCGGGGGAGGGGAGATTTTGAAGCTTGTGAAGTCCACATTGATACCATTGGGTTGCAGGGTTCCCAAGCGAAATATGAGATTCTGTTCCTGCAACCTTCGGGTGGCATCATTGTGGCACTGCAGGAGGCCCAGGATGGACATGTTGTCCAAGAAGTGGGAGGGGGAGTTGAAATGGTTCACGACTGGGAGGTGCAGTCGTTTGTTGCGAACCGAGTGGATTTATTGAGTCTGCTAGGGGAGGGATGAAAGATTATAACCATGTGTTGCAGAGAGGAATAAAGAGCAACACTCACCTTCATTACTCTCATGAAGTCACTAAAGCATTTTCTCCACTGTATTCAAGTTCTGCCAAACTCTAAAATCTCTTGCCATGCCTCTACAACACTCGCCTCTGTTGCCAAATGGAGGTTCCTCTTTTGCCTAATGTGCTTCAAGTGAGACTTCAAAAAACACTGTGTTGTGACTTTCACTCATTTTTCAATTTCTTCCAATACTTGTAAAACAAAAGAAGCCACAAGGGAACTTAACTTTGCAATAAGCGATGCACTCCACTTTAAACAGGAACCTGGCTCATCCACCAGAAATTGCTCCCCAAGAGCAGCCCATTGTAGATTACCCAGTGGTTGGAAAACGAGAGGAAAATACTGCTAATGTGTAATGAGCAAGAAAGGGAAGAATATATGAGTTTGTAGTGAGAATGACAGGTCGTATGTGGGTGATGAAATAGAATGCCCTCATACCCTCCCTTGCATTGATGCCCGAGGCTTTTTAAAAAAATACTTACCTCAACTGTCCACATGCAGTGTTTCTCATTTATCCATGAGCACAGCATTTAATAAGCGGACTCCCATCTGAAAATGCCTGGGCTGCTCATGCAAAGCCCTAAACAATTAGGGTAGCAGCCAAACAAAGAGCATGGCATGAATGCACTGTGTTTTCTGACCCATTCAAGAAGAATTTACTTTATTTCAAACCCAACAGGAGCTAAGAAAAGTGATTAGGAGTCAGTGCTACTATAGACGTCAAATGCACTCAGCTGAAAAGAGCTAATCGGAGGGTCAAAGTATCGTCAGAGATAATTAGCTAGAAACCTATTGCTTCTATCATGCTTGAAAATAATTATTTAGCTGGAATGTCGTGAGGTGTCAGACATACAAATCACTCCAGGGGAGGGAAAACAGAAACAAATGGAAATATCATACCAGCCACATTGCAGAAAGTTTCATTTTGACAGGTTCTGTGCCAACTCAAGTTCTTTTAATGACACTAGTTACACAACAGTTGCCAAAATCCAAGGAAGAACAAATTTTTCTTTAACTAGATTTCATTTTAAGGATGTGATTAACATTTAAATGCAGAATTCACCACTATTACTTAGTTTTGTCTTTTACTTCATCTTTTATTTCTCTCCTCTTTCCATGTGAAGTTATTTGATTTTGACTCCATTTTCTTGTTTTATTATTTCCTTTGTATTGAACATTTCTTTCCATCTTTCACAAAAATTGTCTTATATCTACGTCTGCCAACTTTCTAACTTTTTTATGGTGAACTTTTACCACATGTAGACATTCCAGCGAAACATTTATTTTAAGGCGTGTTAATGATTTGATTCTAGCCAATGATCAGCTAAGTACTCCAAGCTTCTTTCACTTAAATCTATTTTATAACTGCAGCAGAACTAATTTCTGACTTTTCTTAACACGCACATTCTCAATAATTGAAAAAAAGATTATGTTTGGTATGGACTGGTTGGAGGATCTGTTTCCATGCTGTATGACGCTATGACTCTAAAAGCTGCCACTTACTCTGTGCTCGAGAACCATTATTAGGTAGATGAAGTTGTCTGGTTCCTCACATTCTGCAGTGTCCCGCAATCTAATTTTTGGTCGAAGTCAGAGATAGTAACACAGGAGAATGCCATTTGGCCCACCAAGCCTGCGATACCATGTAAAGTCTTCCTGAACTAAGCTATAGGAAGAATGTAGTGAAACTTAAAAGGGTTCAGAACAGATTTATAAGGATGTTGCCAGAGTTGGAGGGTTTGAGCTATAGGGAGAGGCTGAACAGGCTTGGGCTATTTTCCCTGGAGTGTTGGAGGCTGAGGGGTGACCTTATAGAAGTTTATAAGGGTAGGGGAGTCCAAAACTGGAGGGCATAGGTTTAAGTTGAGTGGGGAAAGATTTAATAGGGACCTAACTGGCAACTTTTTCACGCAGAGGGTGGTGTGTGTATGGAATGAGCGGCCAGAGGAAGTGGTGGAGGCTGGTACAATTACAATATCTAAAAGGCATTTGGATGGGTAAATGAATCGGAAGGGTTTAAAGGGATATAGGCCAAATGCTGGCAAATGGGACAAGATTAATTTAGGATGTCTGGTCGGCATGGACGTGTTGGACCGAAGGGTCTGTTTCCATGCTGTTCATCTCTATGACTCTATGGCTAATTAAATCAGCCCGAGGTTGGAGAAAAGAAAACTTTCAGATTTTTTACTGCCCACCACCACCACAACCCCTTCCAAACTGCATTGTTGCCCCAATTGCCTCTATGTTGAAGCAAAAGGAGACTCACTTTCTTCCTTCCCCTGTCCCCTAAACCAGCAGGCAGGTTACACTGGTTTCCCTGCTGTGAAAGCAGCCATCTTTTTTGTCTGCTGGAAAGGGAGCGATGATAGCTGGTGGCAGTTTGCAGCCCTCAAGTGGGTTTTAATTGACCACTTAAGGCCATTAATTATTGCAGGTCCAGAAGGTCGCCTACCCACCCACAGCATAATTGCTGAGGTGGTGTGAAGTGGGTGAGTGTCTCTCTGGAGTCAACCCACATAATTACTTACTCTTTCTGCCACCTCCAAGGAAAAGAAAATCACAGTTCGAGAATTGCAGCATTTTTGTTGGTTTCCTTTCCATTTCCTTTCATGCTCACTGTTTAAGATATTGATATTGATGGGGTGCCTTTGTTTTTGCTTTTGTCAATGCCACATTTTTTGAAAATCTTATTTATGCTGATAATAAAGGATTCACTTAGCACAAAACATATTGATAAGACTTCGATAGATCAAATTTTCACTTTGAAACTCCATAACATAAAAAAACTAATTATTTATATTACTTTAAGTCTCAATAATCAAAAGTTTACAAAAGTTAGAATCACAAAATAGAACAGCTACAGCATGGAAATAGGCCATTCGGCCCAACAAGTCCATACTGACTCTGCCAGGAGCATCACACCCAGACTCACCATTTCCCATGGCTAATCCGCCTAACTTACACATCCCTGGACATCAAGGGCAATTTAGCATAGCCAATCCATCCAACCTGCACATCTTTGGACTGTGGGAGGAAACCGGAGCACCCAGCAGAAACCCACGCATATACAGGGAGAATGTGCAAACTCCACACAGACCGTCACCCGAGGCTGGAATTGAATATGGGTTCCTGATGTTGTGAGGTAACAGTGCTAACCACTAAGCCACTGTGCTTCCCTGGGATTTCTTTCTGCAGAACTTGATCATACTGCCTCTAGAAGCTGAAGTCGCAGGCAAACTTCATTTTCATTTGCAAAGAAATTCTGGTAGAAATCAATAAGGCGTTCACCCAATGCACCTTCTTTCTTCTAATCCTTCCCAAACACTGTTGCAATGTTCTATCACTGGGCCAAGCTATTCTTTGTGACGGTGCAGTAAAATCATACTCTCGAGCCTGGAAACGAGGCTTCTTTTGTCCAAGGCTCATTTGAGAAAGAATGCAGGTTGTTCACCAGAGGGAACATGTGGGTGGTGCAGACGGGATGTTCATTGTCTCCATACAGCTTAAGACTGGCTTCATACCTTAGAATAAGGAACAGGAACAGCGCTCACAAAGGTGAATAGACACTGAATGTCAGGACAAACCGGACAAAGAAGGGTCACTGGACCTGAAACATTGACTCTGCTTTATCTCCACAGATGCTGCCAGACCTGCTTTCTCTTTTTGTGTTGGAGAAAGAAACTGTAAAGTTTGATTGCTTAATCCAAACAGAAATACACAATAAAGAGATGCCACTGATTTCAATCAATTATTGATGTTACATCACAAAAATAAATACAGCTGAGAGAAACCATTTCTCAACACTCATTTAGCTACAGAAATCTATCACAACATCGAATGTTCCGAAGTTTTTACCTTCATATCACATCACAGAATACGATTCCTTTTCTTATATTCCTGTTGGAAGAAGGATTGTGTAACACTGTCAAAGAACTGTCATGTTCCTGTTTAAATTATGCTGAGTTAGTGGAAAGAGTGGCATGATGTGTCTGTGTACCCAGAGTGGGCAGGAACAGTGTACAATGATGTGGGAACAGGTTTATGTTCACTGTGGAGACTCTTACAGGTTATAAAGAAGAACATTACAGGGCTAATGTCATACTAAAGACATGCTAAACTCACCCGAAACAGGGAAGACCTCCCAACCTTACACTGAGTATCTAAACTAATGTGAGGTGGCCATGATTGCAGACTTTTGTGGAACTTGGCAAATCATTAATCTGTTTACATTCTTGAGTTTCAACGTGATGAATTTCAACAGTAAGTCTACAAAGACTTGGGCCTTGATTTTTAGCTCTTTGGGGTCACAGTTGAGACAGGTGGCATCCACAATTAGCACCACTTGGCTGTGTTCCTGTTCCCCACCATCAATCTGCTACAAGGGGGGGGGGGACAGGGCCATTTGGTAGTGCACCAGCAACCCTCCACATGTGATAGGTAGTTAATTAAACCAGTTAAATAGTCAAACAAGGCTTGTAATACAGGCAGAATAGGATTTACCAGTCAGCCTCCAGGTTGCCAGTTGTTGTTGACCTGGGGGCCAGCATTGCCTGCTAGTCTGGTGGAGTCAAGAAGTCCTACCCTAGCTTTCAGAGGGAGTGGACGTATCTGCACCAGTTCCCCAATGTCTTTTGAATTATGCCTCGCTTGTTGCAGTTGTATCAATTGCTGTTATGCAATAAAAGTTTGTAATCTCTACGAACAGTGCCACTTCATGTATATCATGTATCACTAATCACTAGATAAGCCTAAGACAAAAGAAGATTGGCAGACACAAACTACGTCAAACATTCTTTACACAGTAACATATACTGATCAAGCTCACACAAACCATATGATACTAACAGTGGTCATCAGAGAAAATGCTACACTAGGCATGATCTGGACCGCTTCAGCATTGTATGGAGACATAATATATAGAAGAGTTCCAATTTATCTTTAAACATTTCATTATCCATTTAAATCATATCAAATTTCATCATGCAACATCCATACATTGATCTTTTAATAAACAACTTTCTTTACTGATATAGGTGATCCACAGACATCATAATGTCTTTCCATGGTCAATAAAGAATCACGCAGAAGACCAAGTTCATTTTTCACTTGCTCCATGATGGAATGATTTCCTGCATCAAGTCACTGAGCTACCAGTTTTACAATTACTAAAGTCTCCTCTCAAACGAAGCTATAATCCTGTTTGAGACATGGGTTGATTTCAGATTTAAATCCAGCAGTTTGGGTGACATGTCTTCTATTCTCAGATTTAAATAGGGTTTAATGAACTGCTGAACCTTTAATGTTTTAACAGAATCCCCACATTGTGGGAACAGTTCATTCAGCCCAACAAGTCCACAGCAACCCTCTGAAGAGAATCCCATCCAGACCCATCACCTTAGTCCATCGCTGTAACCCTGCATTTCCCATGGCTAATGCACCAATCCTACACATTCTTGAACACTGTGGGTAGTTTAGCATGGCCAATCCACCTAACTTGCACATCTTTGCTCTGTGGGAGGAAAGCAGAGCACACCGCAGACACAGGGAGAATGTGCAAACTCCGCATAGACAGTTGCTTGAGGCTGGAATTGAACCGGGGTCCCTAGTGCTGTGAGGCAGCAGTGCTAACCACTGTGCCACCCTGCATTCTTTTGCACCCTTTCCAAAAATAATACCTGTTCGGAGCACAAAGTAACTGAATGGCCGTCTTACTGCCATACTTCACATTGTCATCACTGAAATAAAGAATGATCTTGTCAATACCATAATTATCATTTAAAACACAATGAAATGGACATTACAAACTTTTAAATTTTGTAAATTAACTTCAATGCTTAAAAAAAGTAAATTCAAAGACGATTAACAGATTAAACTTCTCTGGGATTCAACATGCTATTGATGTGATGCTCTGTAAAACCTTTAAAATACAACTTCAGTACAAACTGTTAACATTAATGGAACTTCACAAGACAGCAGAGATCCTAATCTAGATATTACCTTAATGTTCTCATTGTTAATTCCAGAATGAGAAATAGGCTGAAAGCGGCTATCCTCTGCACTGATCGCGGAAGTTAGTTCTTGGACGATGGCATAAACTTCTTCTTCAGTCTTTGAAACTTGCCGACGCCGCAGATCCACCTAACAATTAAATTTGTTAAGACAATTCTAGCTCTTTTCTGAGCAAGATGCCAAATGATGAGTTAAAAATGCTACTGCACATATTCTAGACGTGAACTTAATATGATCCAATGAGCCAATGGTCTTATCACAGTGTTGTCGCGTCTTCCATTTTAAACAAGTGAGCCCAGCATATCATGCCTCAATGCTGGCTGACAATAATCAGTTTGCCATAATTATTATCACAGAATACAATACAATTACAAAGAAAATCACAAAAATGTACTCAAGGCAAATAATAGCAGGGGAGTTGCTATCAACCTGGTTTCCGCACCCAAATAAATCATCCCAAATTAGATATAGCACATATAATTTAGTATACTCTGTCCCAACAACTGTTTTATCTGTAATCTAACCTCATTGGCATAAGATTAGCTGTGCTATAAATTATTATTCGGATAGCATATTTGCGCTAATCGAAGGCAATCTTGAGTTCTACGTCTACACTGACCGCAAAGACCTTTTCTACGAGAATCAGAAAACGAAACAAAATTACAATATTACCATGACAATGCACTTCCTGTCTACCAGTAGACAACATTCAAAGACAAATATGTGGAAAAAAATATATTGGGAGGATAGAAAATTCCAGCTAGAGGTGTGTATAGAACTCCCTCACTTTCTGGCGT
Source organism: Ginglymostoma cirratum (assembly GCA_024137785.1). NCBI lineage: Eukaryota > Metazoa > Chordata > Chondrichthyes > Orectolobiformes > Ginglymostomatidae > Ginglymostoma > Ginglymostoma cirratum. The sequence continues at coordinate 6,027,790 of JAHRHZ010000032.1, forward strand.
TGAAGGATCCCACGCAATAAACAGAATAAACAGCAGCTTTCAATTCAAATGATGATTTCTTTTAAAAAAAGACAGCGCTGCTCAGTTTTTAAAATCAGAGACAAACAAACATTCTCACCATTTCATACGCTTCTGCCAGCATGATTATAATGTGTTGGGCAGTGCAGCCTAGTAGAGCAACCTGTTGTCTCAGGAGCTGTTTAACTAATCAACATTTATGTTATTAATAAATTACTATTGACAGTTCAATTTAACACATTTTATTTGTGTTCCCAACGCAGCTTTAAGGCTCTATGTCAAAGTTACTGTCTACTTACACATTAACAGTGAATTAGTCATTACTAAACGAATCAGTGAGAGATTGATTGGTGCTAAGTCTTCCAATATAAACCTTTTCATTATTTCCCGGGGAATACCAACTTCATAAATTTAAATTGATTTTTTTAAACTACTCTCCATATGCAAGAAAGCATTTCCAACATTTGCCAAACTGTGTCTCTCTCCTCATATCTGCCAGACCTGCTGAGTTTCTCCAGCATTCTCTTTTTTTCAGAGCTAGTAAGTGTTTTGAAAGCCGTGGGAGGCAATAACTGGATAGAACTGAAGTGTACCGATGAAGTAGCAGCCATAATTGTGGAGCAGAGGACAAAAATAAGTCTGGCTTTAAAGCATAAGTTGATCGTTATAGGCACGCAGGACAGGAGTGTTCCTTGAAGTAAAATGCAGCAAAGGTCAGTGGTGGATTTGACGCTACACACTCCACTGGAGCACTGGGAGTCAACCAGCTTGCCGAACATGAGACTATGGATGTGTGCAGGAAGTAGGATAGAGAAAGCTAGATGGAGTAACATATTGGATGATTTGAAGTTTATCTCACAAAAAGGACACCCTTTATTCATTCACAGGATGATGGTTGTAGCTGCCTAGGCAGCATTTATTGCCCATTCTTAATTGCCCTGAGGACAGTTAAGAGTCAACCACATTGTTGTGGGTCTGGAGTCACATGTAGGCCAGACCAGGTAAGGATGGCAGTTTCCTTCCCTAAAGGACATTAGTGAACCAAATGGATTTTTCCAACAATCAGCAATGGATTCACAGTCATCACTAGATTCTTCATTCCAGACATTTATTAAATTCAAATTCCACCATCTGCTATGGTGGGATTCAAACCCAGTTCCCAGACCATTATCTGGGTCACAGGATAAACAGTCCAGCAACAATACCACTAGACCGTCGCCTCCTCTAAGGAACATTCCATAAACATAGAGAAACATTCCAGAAAATAGACCAGAAACTGATGAAGAATTCCTGACTTTTGCAAACAAGAAAACTACAAAAAAATGTTAGCTCAATGAAATCTTTTAGGCAGGCAGTTGGAGACATGAGGTAAATTTTCTATACCATCTAGGCAATAATGCAGCAGATTGTCCACCTACTTTTCATTGTACAAATCCAATGGCTGGCTGCCCATGCACTGAACTCAAAAACTTTCCACATATTCTCAATTCTACTATTGGTTAAATCTTAATAAACTCCAGGTTATAAACCTACTTAACTGGGATGGCAACAATAAAATTGAGCCAATAAGGATGTTATTAACAATTTTACTTTTAATGAGCAGTTCTTGTTTAACAAGATAAGCAAACTTGCTTACATTCAATGAGCAATGGAGAAAAAAGATAAAATGCAAAAGCTTAATTTCTTTTATCATCCTCACACCCTCTACTCCACACCCGATGATGTTCTCCACAGTTTATGCCAATGATACTTTGAATTTTGCAGTCAACCAGTAAGAAAGAACATGATAGAGATATTTCCATCAGTGAGAACCCCAACAAATCAATAATCTATTGACCGTCTTCAAAAAAACAGCAATGTCAGCCACAACTATAATTTGCACTGGTATCCCTGAACCAGTGTGTATGTGGCACAACAAGGCCCATGTTTACATAAAGTATTTTCACACCCATAGTGCAGTTAACTCAATAAAATAATCCAAGATATTTGAAAAGGTGAAAAAACAGTTGCTGAAGAGTGACGGAAAGTTTCCAAAAGAGATAGGTTTTAATGAAACATATAAAGGCGGAGACATAGGGAGAAAACTGACAAGGATTAGGGCGAGTGTTTTAGAAGCCTTTGTTACCAAGAAACATGTATGGTTTGGTCATACTATCCATAATAATTCTTTAATAGACATGTTAATTAAAAAAGGTTTGGTTCCCAGATTTCAGAAAATGTGGCTGGATATTACAGGTATAGATTTCTTCTCTCCATCTCTAGATGGAGCAGTTGCTGATGTCCAGTTCCAAAGGGTCTACTGCCTATGAGTGTCCACCTTTCCTGTGACTTAAAAGTTTGAGTCTTTCTGATCAAGTTTTCGCTCCTGCCACAGAAGTGAAAGGGCCCTGATTAAATCAGAAATAGCATTCTATGTGATTGCGCTGCACTCCCAGAAGGAAAAGTCAGCAAAACTGGTGAATGAGACATACTGGCACAAAAAAAAGGTCACTTGTCCCATTTCAGTAGATAATGCTGCAGTTGAGCGGCATAACCCTCTTTTCCCTTCTCCCTCATGAGTAATCTAAGCTTTTCATTTCAACTACTCCCACAGTTCCACATCCAAATATACAACTTAAGAGCAAGCATAGACTACTCCACCCTTTGGATCTGCTCCACAATTTAATAAGATCACTACTGACTCGGTCAATGACTTTTCACCCTCTTGCTTGGTAAAAATCTATCTATTCTCACTACTTATTTGTGTAATGGTGAAACTTCTGAATTCCCCATCGGATTTCTTGGTGAGATCTGGGAACCAAACCTTTTTTAATTAACATTCCTCTTAAAAAATCCAGTTACCAGAAACTTCCTGTGTGGGGTGTCTTGCTGTTCCAATACCATCATCTCTGGAGATCCCCAGGATCTATGCTTGGCCTCTCCAATTTCTTACCTTGATTTTACCTTGAATCAATGTCACAATTCACATCAGGTTCCTCTGTATCCTGATGATACCCTGTTCTACCTCTTCGTGACAGATTTGATCTAGTATTGGATGAGCTGAAACTTCTACCAATTAAACCTTAGGAAGGCCAAAGCCATCATCTTCAGTACCTGCTACAAACTCTGTTCCTAACCACCAAAACGTGCCTCCCTTGCCAAGTCTTTGATTGAAGCAGATTGTTTGCGATCTCAGCATTCTGTTTGTCCCTGTCATGAGCTGCTAAGCTGATATCCTCCGCATCAACAGGACAACCTACTTCCACCTTCGCAAGAAAACTGTCATCTGGACTTCTGTAAGCTCCAGGCTGGACTACTCTAACAGGCTTACAGTCAGCATCCCATCTCCATCATTTATGCACTTAAATCCTATCATTTACTCAGCTGCCAGATCCTAATGTGCACTAAATCCCATTGATCAAACATCCAAGCTAGCTGACCTGCACTGGTTTCCAGTACACCAATATGTTGATGTTAACATTGACAAGTTCCTTTTCAGATCCCGCCACGGCATCACCCCACCCGCCATCCTCCAGCCCGACAAACTTCCACAAACATCACAATCCTCCTAAATTTTACCACATTCATGCATTCCCATTCCAGCACTGTTGATGGTCATGCCATCAGCCTCTAAAGCTCTTATATTCCTTCCCTCAACCTCTCCCTCTTTGTCTCTTCCTTCGAGATGTTTCTTAAAACTCTCTGGCCAGGTTTTTTTTTTGGCTACATGACATCAATTTTGATCGGAATACACTTCTGCGAAGTTTCTTGGGATTTTTTACTCTGTTAAATGCAAACTGTTGTTCCAGAAGATAAATCCCATTCCTTTATGGTGCTAGAAATTTGCAGTGAAATATTAAGAAAGAAAAACTAAAAGCAAGGAGTCAAGCTTGAAGGAAACTCTCCTAAAAGATACACCAAACATGTCAGAACACTTCTGATGGATGGAAACTCAGCAGGTGGTGGGTGAAAATGTCAGTCATAAATCTAAATAATTGTGTCAGTAATTAATTTAGGAATTCTGGCTATTAACAAATATCCCTCTTTAACATGAAAGCTATTCGTTCTCTCTGGCGATGACTACATTGCATTTCATCCCACAGAAGTCTCCACCAACCTGATTCAGTAGGTAAAAGGCCAGATCCTCTTCTGTAAATTCGACCATTTCAGTCAGAGCTCTTCTGCTCTCCCTTTGCTATTCCGGTTATTCAAATATAAACTCCGATTGTGTTCTTGTGATTAGATCCCCGTACTCCCACGTACCTGTTCATTCGCTGACTGTTCCTTTAGAAAAAAAAAGTCTCAAGCTGTTACAACTTCTCACGCCCGCTTTCCTATTTCTATTTAATTGTAGAGTCCTCTGTAATATTGCAGTGATATGGAATTGCTCTGTAATTACGATCACAATTATTTCCCCCTCTCTCACAATTTTGGCGTTTTCCCTATCTCCTTCATCTATTCCTGCAACAGAAAACCAAAAGGCTGCATGACATTTTCCAGTAGTCTTTTATCCAGAGTCTGACTTGAGCCCGCTACGCTTCATCTCTTCGTTTGAGTCTTTTTTTTCGCCGCTACTTTTATACTTTTCACCGCTTCTCTTCATAAGTCCCTCCTTGACCTTTTCTCTCATTCCAACATGTTTTCTACATTTGACGCTCCCTCCAATTTATTATTTCCCACCAATGTATTACTGTTTCCTTCAATTGATTCTAAATTTCTTCTCTCAATTTCTTATCAATAAATTTGTTAGTATACTTTTTTTCTCTTCCACTTTTTAAGACATCCTCTTAATTTATTATGGTGATCCTTCTCCCTTTTTCATGATCAAACTTTCTCCAGCTTCCAGCTTTTCACTGCTTAATTGTCCCTATTTAGTCATACAAGTCGATCAAATGCAGATTTACCGTAAACAGTGTAAATAGCAACTATTCTCTGCCGCTACTCGACCACCCACAAATGACAAAGACTCCAACCTCTCCAACTGCAATCGTTTCACATATTTCATTTCCTTGTCTATTAAATTCGACGAGGTCCTAGCGCCGGACGAAACTTTTGAACCAGTCCCCGAGCTAGAGACAGTCAACGGGAAATGTGCATCCCGGCTGTGACTAGATGCAGATTTAGACCAGACCAGTGTTAAAGCGTTGAGACGTTCAGATTTGATTTTAATGCTTTCGTAGAAGAATGTAGAATAATTTTCAAACAATTAAAATCCTTCTCCTTGGAAATATTACAACAGCGTAGCTAGGTACTCAGAGGTGTGGTTCAGCTCAAAAAGCTAGAAATTGCAAAAATGGGTGGTGAAATATCTAGCTGAGGGTAGTGACAGAAAAATTAACTTGAGAGGCACAGAATGACAATTCCAACAGAAAAAAAAAGCAAAGAGAATACCGGGAAAGGGAAAACTAGAGCGAAATCAAGAGCTGTGGGAAAGAAAAGAGAGAGAGTTCTAGAAAAGGCAAGGAGCAAAGGGAGGTCAAATTGAAACAGCTTGAATTGAGAAGAGAGCATCTCAATGAAACTCTGGTGAGGGAACCACATCTAACACAAGCTTAAGAGCTGAAGTATTCTTCTGCACTGGTTCAATCTCTCAACTGGATGAGGAAAAGATGAATGCATTTTGATCACTAACACAGCACTTAAAGTGGCTGATTCAACATTAGACCCCTCTGCTGCCAAGCAGATTGACAGGGAAAGCATACAAAAATTTGCTTCATCTTGCCTGGGGAAAGTGCCACTGACTATGAGGAATCAAAGGGACTGTTTTAAGTGCATATCAGTTATAGCTGGAAGTGTACTGCCAAAAGATCCACAGGCCCAGGAAACATCCTGCTTAGGCATACCTGGAGTTTGAAGGGGTAAAGCAGCTCACTTTGACCAGTGTGTGTATGGGCACTTAAAATTGAGACAATCTATGAAAACCTTTGTGGTAACTCTTGAAGTTCAAAGACTCAATCTCCTTTCCCTTCCAGATATATGCAGAGGAAGAGACAGGAAGTTATTCTGATTGATGACAATGACAGGCCAACATGCACAGGTGAGCTGGCATCTGAAAATTTTCACAGACATAGAGAGATAACAGTGAGGTACACACACCTAAGATAAGCTGGGGACAAAAGTGAAGTCAGGCAGAAAAATAGAACTGTCCCTGGGAAGAAATTCCTCAGGACGAGAGGCAGGTGGCTAACCACCCAAGTGCTTCCACCAAAGGAAGCCAGGATGTGTGAAGAAAACTTATTGTTTCCAGCATGCCAGACTATAGTATTGCAACATTAAAGGTAGTCAGTGTCTGCTCAGATAAATAAATACAAAAAACTAGGGATGCTGGGAATCAGAAACAAAAACTGAGTGCTGGAGAAACACAACAGATCAGGTAGCATCTGTACAGAATGTCTGCTCAGGCTTAACTGTTGACCAAGATAGCTGTCAGGAGTTTGTATTCAAAGAAATGGTGACCATTGACTGTTTTAAACAGCCAGAGAGAGAAATTAGCATTCTCTGAAACATTAGGTGCTCACAGAACTTACTAGTGGGAAATACAGAAGATTCCAGGGTGTTGATAAAAGATCTTATGGCAAAGAGTTTAAAGGTGCCACTGGTTAAAGTTTAAAGCTAAAGAGTTGACTAATATTGAGTCTAGTAACAATGCAGGTAGTTCCAAGTTTGCCAATGTCAGGGATAGATAGGTAATTTGGGAACAATTTGGCTGGTCATTAAATATATCCCTCCAACAAGAAAGGACAACTCATGGAGACTGGAAAAGATGAAGACGGCAAGCAGCGAGTAGCAGAAACTGAAAGACTTTTAGAAACTCCACAGCGGGTAGAAAAACTTGTGAGGGTTGAATTTGTGAAGGGTCACTTAGATTAAATCAGAGGCAAGTGGTACTCAGAGAGGCTTAAAAGACGAATAGGGGCAGTAAAACCCGTGAGGTTTGGGGCGGGTCACTTAAATTAAACAGGGCTGAATACAACTTGGCAGGATTAAAAGGATCAGGACAGAACCCAAAGAAGGTATCCATAAAAGAGGAGAAGAAAGGATTGGTGAATGTGATGAGATGATAGAACAGGGCCTGACTTCTGGTTAACAGAATCTTTGTTTTAGATATATGGGAGAATCCAAGGAGTTATCTAAAAAGCCAGGAAAAAGTGGAAGTGAAGCCTCACTTTAAGGATGAGCCACAAAGAGTATGACAGAAGTTGAATATCCATCTGATGCTAATAGTATTCCAGGTAAATTGGAACAGGGTAGGGGAAAACACAATCCTAAAACATGGGGTAAATGAAAGTGGTACCACTTGTTGGAGACCACCATAGATATACTAGAGGGGTAAAAACAGAATTACCCATTGGAGATCAAACAAACTAAACCAAGTTTCAAACCTTAGCTGATCCAATCATATTGATATAAATTTCAATGAAAGTGACATCCATGATGCAGGTCCAGACATTCAGGTCCAGGGAAACCTCAGACTAATTTACTGAACTCCTAGAAATCATCAGTGAATCCATTATGTTGCCTACAGAATTGGGCGGAAAAAAGTTATAATTTGGAAAAGTGGCACAACCCAGGCAACAAATCCAGTTGCTATTCCCAAAGTGGGTTTAGAATGCAGGTTAGGATGAAGACAGTGAATGAAGAATGTTTGCATATTCATATTGTTTCTTCACACCTACCATAACTATGGGGGAGAAATTTTACTTGTTCTGAGGAAGGGTCACCAGACCCGAAACATTAACTCTGATTTTTTCTTCACAGATGCTGCAAGACCTGCTGAGCTTTTCCAGCAACTTTGTTTTTGTTCCTGAATTACTGCATTCACAGTTCTTTCAGTCTTTATGAAACATTGTTTGCATTTGTTCCTCATGGTGGGGCAGTGTTATGATAATGATAAAAATAGACAATCAATTTTAGATTTCCATCATCTGATTTTAATATCTCAGATCTTTCGTGAGTAAAATGGTTTTAAGAAAGGGAAATCATTGATTTACGATGGCAGTGAGTACTAGCCTAGGTTGAGCCAAGCTCATGAAATAACCAAAAACCAGGAATCGGTCAGTGCTGAAATTAACATAGTTAGAAAACGAACCTCAAGAGCTGCATCTCTTCATTAATTCATACCATTCTGGAAATCACACATGTTGGAGTGAAAGTTGGCAGCAGATTATCCCACTTGGAAAAACAATGAAGCCAGACATAGCAATACACAAATATATAGTAATTGAGGCAACAGTTTTGGGCTGGAGAGAGAGAGAAAAATTAGTAACAACAAAGCTGGAGCCCTCTTTCTCTCTCCCCTCCCCCCACCTCTCTGTTCTCTCAGCCTATCAGAAACAACAACTGGTGATTAAGCAAATTGGAGAAACTTTCACTCTTCAAGAGCTCAAAGAAACTTACAAACTTCACTACTGCTGATGTCACAGGATATCAACTAAGCAACCATGGTCTCTGGTTAAAAGCCCACATTTTAAGGACTCTAAGGATTTTTAAAATTGCATTTTCTTTATTTTTCTTTTTGTATTAAACTCTTCCTTTTTAAAACTTGAAACATATGTTTGTCTGTTTATGTCCATGTGTGTGTGTGTTTGATATCATTTTTATTAGTTTTCTTGGGTTATTAAGCAATAAAAATCCTCATTCTTTCACTCAAGAAAACCTTATACTTGGCTCATCAATCTGTTCGAGTAAACTACGTTTTCAATTAGGTGTAGTATGTCTGCATGGTATAAAGAATTAAAAATCTTTGTTGCAGCCAACCAAGGTGTTTTAAAACAAACAGGAGCTGATTCACACCTCCACACCTGATCATAATAACTATTCATAACGTAGGTGATAATGTTGAATCTATACATTAATAACATACTAATGAATTGTTATCTATATTTATTATTTGAAGTTCAATCTGCAATTGTAATTTCTCAGTGGGAGAGCAATGTAGTGGGATGGCCAGCACAAGAAATAATTAAATTGCAGTTACATAAAGTGGATTCTATCCTCACTGCCACAATTGTTCAATTTTAATTTGAAGTAACTCTTGCATTACCTGGCCTATACAAAAGCAACTGCCCTGCTTGCTATCTGGAAGAAACATAACATTCAGGTCGCTATTTCCTTTGCTAGATTCTCAACATTAGGAAACTCTCCACAGTTGCATGCTATCAAAATAATCTGTAATACTTCCTGTCTTTAAATGCAGCTTTAAAGCAAACCATTTTGTCTTCAATTTCCATCCATCTACAATTTGTGCAAAATGGAATTAAATTAATTTATCTATTTATATACATTATAAATGTATTCAATTGCAAAGAAGAAAGTTTATTTCCTGAAACTTTCTTTTAAAAGCTGATTTATATGATCACTTTGTTATTTAGTGCAATATAAACCAGTCTGTACTGAGGACAAGAGAATTAGTTGCAAGATTTACCTTTCATAAATCAGTTTATGGAATAGAAGATATCAAAACAACAATTTAAAGCTGATCATCAAGTTGATTTGTAGAAATGGTACAGTGGTCTTAATAATTAATTGGGAAATTGTTCAATTCGTCAAAATTGCCCAGTCACTTAACCCATGGTCATGACTGACAGAAACTATTTTCATCACCTCAGCAGTGGATTCACAACTTTCCACTCTATATCCATTCACTTATTTCAGATACTACACCTGCGTCTTTTAAGTGTTCTTCATTCGTTTGATTATGTGACAATCAATTCCTTAAATGAACTTTGTTTTTGATGCGAGAAAGAAACAATGCTGGGCTTGTTATTTCCCTTAGAATTATATTCATCAGTTGCTTTCTGGTTCCATGCAAATACGTTAACCATTGATATTATTTCTGAAATTGAAACTTCAATCACCTTTACTTTGTGCCTACTAAGCAGTATTTATTTCACAATTAACTTAAAGAATACTTCCTCACTTCAAAGTTCACAGTTCACTAATTCAAAACTTTTATCTGGGTTGTCCTTATTTGAATTTTCTTCTGATGTTCAAATGCAGTAACAAAATCAGAATTTCATACTCAGTATAGATTCCACGATTTCCTAGGTTTTATAGATTATTTTATATCCCTCAATATTCCATTTGCCTTCAAAATTTCCGTCTTAAAATGAAATTATATTTGTATCTAGTAAACATGCATGAATTACATCTGCAACAACCTGATGACCTACACTCAGTGGGATGCTAAAAGTTCAGTCCTTGCGCCTCAACGGGGTAGTGGTGGGAAGGGAGGGAGGTTTGTGGGAAATGCAGAGTGCAATCTATCCAAATTTGCTGATGATATAAAAATAGGTGAGACATCTTGAGGGCAGAAGGAATTTTCAAGAGAAGATAAATGGTTTGAGTGAGTGGGCAAAAAAACCAATGGAGAGAGACTCCAAAGTAGTGCAGCAAAGAGGGCTCTGGGTGTTCTGGTGCATGAAAGCCAAAAAATTATTGTGAAGGTGTGGTAAGTAATTTACGGAATTTTGGCTTTTATTTGTGGGGTGTTGTAGTTTAAAAACAGGGAAGTCTTGTCACGACTGTACAAGATGTTGATAAGGCTGCAACTAGAGTATTGTGTACAGTTTCGGTCCCCCTTTTTTATTAAAAAGAAGATATAATTACATCGGAAGCAGTTTAAAGAGATTCTCCAAGCTGATTCCTGGGATGAAGAGGTTGATTAACCAAGAATGGTTAAACAAGTTAGTCCTTTATTTATTACAGTTTAGAAGCCTGAGTGTTGATCTTATTGAAATATAAAGGATTCTGAGTGGGCTTGACAGGCTAGATGTTGAGAAGATGTTTCCATGAGTGGGGAGTTTTGAACTAGGGGAATAGTTACAAAATTAGGAGACATTCATTTGAAAATGAGATCTGAAGGAATTTCTTCTCCCAGAGAGTAGTGAATGTTTGGAATTCTTTCCCTGTTATCTTGATCTTTGAAAAAAATGGGTTCAAATCTTGAAATTCTCTCCCTAACGGCATTGTGGGTCTACCTAGAGCACATGAACTGCAGTGATTCAAGAAGGCAGCTCACCTCCACCTTCTGAATGGCAACTAGGGATGGACAATAAAATCTGGCCAGCCAGCAGTGCCCACATCCCACCAGCGAATAAAAAATAACCCCAGAGAGTTGTGGAGGGTAGATCATGGAAAACATTCAAAGAGGAGGTGGATAGATTTTTGATATATCAGGAAGTTGACAAGACCGGTACAGAAGAGTTGAGGCCTGGGGCAGATTGGCCTTGACTTTATTGAATGGTGGGGCAGTCATGAGGGTCCCAATGGCCTATTCCTGCACATGTTTCTTATGTTCTTTGAGAAATGTCAATTGGATTCTTCAATACCAAGATATCTACATCAGTGATCTAGACAGGGGGGTATATCAGGGTCCAACAACTGGAGACCAGGGGTCTAGGGAGTGGCCGGGAAGGACCACTATACTTGAGTCAGGTCGGGGCTGCTATGCTTGGGTTGCAGGTGGGGCTGCTGTGCAGGTGTCAGGTGCCAGGGATGAGAGCAGGAACCTGGTGCAAAGCAGCACTGGAGCCCCAATTTCCTTCCGTGTTACTGATCCATATCCAATTCTTCGCCTTTTGGAAGACAATAAGTATTGCCACATATGATTAAACACCTTCTTGGAGGCTATTCATACCATGGTAACAACAGTGGTCATCTATAAAGGACTTACAGAGTCATAGAATCATACAGCACAGGAACAGACTCTTTGCTCCAACTTGTCCACTCCAACCATTATACCAAACCAAACTAGTCCCACCTGTCCGCGATTGGCCCATATCCCTCTAAATCTTTCCTAATCATCTACCTGCCCAAATATCTTTTAAATATAGTAACTGTACCTGTACCTATCACTTCCTCTAACAGTTCATTCAACACATGAGCCACTCTCTGTGTGGAAAAAGTTACCCCTCAGGTCCCTTTTAAATCTCTCTCCTCTCACCTTAAAATTTCTAGTTTTGAATTCCCCAACCCCAGGGAAAAGACTTTTGCTATCCACTTTATCTAGGCCCCTCATGATTTTACAATTCTCTGTAAGGCCACCGCAAAACCTTCTACTCTCCAGTGGAAAAACGTCCCAGCCCACCCAGCCTAACCTTATAACTCAAACCATCTCGTCAACATCTTGGTAAATCTTTCCTGCACCCTCTCCAATTTAATAATATCTTTCCTGTGGAAGGGCAACCAGAACTGTACACAGTACTCCATAGGTGGCTTCACCAATGTCCTGAACAATTGCAACACTTCTAGAAAGAAACTGTCAGGGATTCTTATTGAGTTAGTCATCATTTTTAAAACAATTAAAGCCTTTGTGAAAGATCTTTTTGGCAAGATAAAGGTCCATATCATTGATACATCATTGAGGCTAGACACAGGTATGAAGTCATATTGGCAGGCCAACAGCGATCACATGTTTCAGGTACAGCCAACATTATTGTTCCAGTCAGTAAAGTGCACCAACCAATAAAATCTGTAACAGGTATGATTTGTTGCACCAACCAGAAAGCTGCCATCTTTTTATGATATCTATAAAGCCTGTGGCACTGAAGAGTATTTGGCACATGGGCAGGAAATGTAGTTCCAAAGACCAAGGCAAATTCCAGAACAAAACACAGGTGACCAACAAGATGGTATAACACTGGCACCAAGGAAAAAGTGAAGAAAGCATACAAATACATACATATCAACAAGATTCAGAGTGCCACATTGTTACTTAATAGTTCATGCCTATATGAGTGTTAGGTAGCATTGTAAGGTTGTCACTGCTGAGAACTGTCAGATTCTTCAATGCTTGGCACTTTATTGCCACTATCAATATAGCGCTACTTCCACCACAGTGGCACAACTCTCTGATATTAGTCAGAATTGATACTGAAACATGAAAGGAGCCACACAACAGTCAGTAGCTCACATATCATCAGCCCTGTGACTTTTCTGTGCAGTCAGGAGAACACAAATATCTGATAGCTTGACAACAAAGGCTTGTGTAGGACGAGGACAAATCCAAAAAAGTAGATATCAGGATAAGCACCTCACAGGTATCCCAGACACATCACTTACTTTGTTGTTTTCATCAAATGTAGCTCTTTGATGTCACTTAACAACGTTTCATTCAGAGCATTCTGACACCTCACATTCCCCGTACCACATACTTCTCATTGGTAATGCACAGTGACAGTCACAGCCCTGGGAACTTACAGCTCTATCTGTACCTATCAGTGCAGGCACAGTGCTCATGGAACTATGCAATTGTCTTTTAATATTGCTTTCCTTCAGCTGGAGAGGAACAAGCACAATAAGCATGGACATGGCAGATGGAGAGAGGAGTGAAGTGAGTGGATGCCTGACATAAGACTCCTGGTCCCTTTGATGGGGCAGACCATCAAGCCGGCAGGAGAGCCATGGTTGGGAGGGGATCATGCCTTTGCTGAGGGGACACTCTATATCTATAGCTATTCAGTAAGGTAACCTTGCAGCTGCACCATAGGCATCAATGCCTCAATGAAAACTTGGGTAGGAATGGCAGTTTGCACACTGACAAATCTTTATTTCTCTATGCAATTTCCAGATCCCACTCCCAAGTAAGCTTTCAACCCTCAGACACATTTTACCAGCCCCTCACATCACATCTCTGAGAAGGGGCAGTTGTGATTCTCAGAGAATGCATTATCTAGGCCTTCCTCCCCACCCTTGATAGAGCGTACAGACATTCACCTCAGCAGGCAGTTTGTCTGGACTCGGCATAAGGTCACATTCTAGTGGACACAAAACTGACACAAGCCCACAGCTAGAGAAGCAAGAAGCAGCCAAGGTCTTTAACACTCAGCGGATTGCTGGAGAGCAGGGCCCAGATGAGATGATGAGCCTCTGTACTCAGCCATTAATGAGTTGACAGAGATACACAGGCAAACAGAGGAAAATCAGGCAGAGAAACAGAGATCACGTGCAGACTGGAATGAAGGGCAGAGGATTCTGCTCATGTTCTGCCTGATCTCATAGCTGTCTCTGGGTAATGCTGCCATGGGAGTTCCAGGTCCAGCAGAAACATCAAATATCTTGGAATGATTACTTTTCAACATTGGTCATTTTATAGCCATGCCTAAGCCAGGTCATGACTGGTTGGTCAAATTCACTTGTATCCAATTGTGTCATTACTGGAGTTATTGGTTTTGTTATGAATTCTTCGTGCATTTAGTAAAGTGCTTTTAAGCTCATATTTTTAACATGCTTTCTTCCCTGATCTAACCCTACTCACTGATACACTATTACTGCACTATATTGTAACTCCCAGTCCCTCCCTGTCACCTTCTGCTTGTTCTTTTTCAAATTGTTACATTTGTCACATCATTCCGGACTCATTCTTGAACTCCATTGCTCTCTTCATGGAACTGAGCATTCACTCCATGTGACTGCATGATCTCTGTGACATGTGCATCAATGTATACAGGTTTAAGTTGGACTTTTCCCTTCTTTCTACTGTTGTAAGCAAGCTCTTTGGAAGATCGGCCAGTACATATACATTGGCTTCTGCTGGTTTGAGTCTTCAATGTATTAATTTGCATATGCTGACACAAGGCTCGATTCAATTTCTTCTTTAAGTTAGATAAACAGGAGGCTGGATGAACACGGCAGTCCAGGCAGCAACTAGAGGAAAGGAGCAGTCAATGTTTCAGGGATTCCCTGAGTCCAGAAGAAGTGGAATAGCTGAAATGTTGACTGCTCCTTTCCTGTAGATGCTGCCTGGCCTGATGTGTTCTTCCAGCCTTTTGTTTGTCTACCTTGAATTCCAGCATCTGCAGTTTTTTTGTCTTTTCTTTAAGTTAGCTGTCTTCTGAGCAAGCTTAACACCTTTCCCATTCTTCTTTGTATAAGTGTTGGTGATTCCACAAGAAAGAGCCATCTAGCCTGATCCACGGAAATCATTAACACTTTGCTATGAATAATGTGTGAAGACGAGATTTAAATAAGACAAATAGGAACAAAAGAAGGGACAAGAACGCTTCAAGATATGTCTCTTATTCTTGTCATTCATCATGCCCCTAACTATTCATCCTTGCATTATTCATTCCCATAACTTCTGCATGTCAAGGTATGATAGTAGTGCCAAGTGTGAACAGCGAGAGAGAGAAAATATTGAACAGAGTATCAAGAGCAGAGTGAGGCATTAGGGGCTAGGGGAGCTGGGTTGTATTGCACTGCAGTGATTGAAGGGGAATACTGGTAATTATGACAAGTACACATTCATTGAAGCATCTCAAAACTGGAGGTTGGAGATCAAAGGAATGTTGTCAAAGGGCATCATCAGCTCCTCCTCTCCGAGTTATATCAGCGAGTCGCTCACAGCCACAACACAGTTCACTGACCAATTTTAATCCTTCAATCAACATTACAGACAGCAATTTATCTTGCCTCAACTATATTGCTCTTTGTGGGAGCTTGCTTTCTGAAAATTATCACGTTTCCTACATTATAACAAAGACTTCACTTTAAAAGCATTTCACTGTCTGTAAAGCACTTTGGGACATCCTGAGACATAAAATGGAGGGTTTTTTTTAAGAGGTGCATAAGATTGAACCAGATTTTCCTGGCCTCCATTAAATATGATGCCTGTCAATTGTGCTGATATTTTAAGAAGACTCACCAATTTTCCATCTTGGTTGTGTCCACAACCACTGTGTGCTCGGCTAAATTTCTGCCCTTTTGTTTCCTTCCCATATCAGCTGCTAGCTTCCATAAACACAATGTATTCTTACAATGCTTGTCGAGGTTATTAATGGATTTTAGGAACAACTCAGGCCTTTGGGCTGTCCCTAGGGAACTGTGTTGGTCACAGCTGCCCAATTAGAATTATTACCACTGGCAATCCCTTTTTGTTTCCTATTATTGATGCACTTACTAATCCAATTTACATTTTTAAATGACAGCTGCCTGCACCATCAGTAATTTAACATAGATTCCGGAGAGGGAAAGTATCATTTCAATTGCTCAGATAGTAAAAGCTACTGAAGAATTATGACACTTCTGTTCTCTTCCTCTATCCTTCATGCATATTTAAAATGTACTAAAATATATCAATCCTACAATCTAAATTAAAGTTAAAGCATGCACTGGAATCTGGAATGACTTTGGATCCAAGGGATGGGTAAGTAGAAAAGCACGAGTGGACTGGCAGGTAAAATACAAAATTTGTTGAATATAAGGGTTTTTTGGACTCAGGGATATCACTATTATACTGTAGAACAGTCAATTAAAATATGATATATGTCTTAGTAGTTTCAGCACTGACAAGAAGCCCCTGAATTTGTTTGCACCAAGACAGGTTCAGCTGGTAGATGTAATCTCATTATGAGTATGATGTGTTCTCTAGAAATCAGTATATAAAGATAAGGTACAGTCCCAGGGAACCTTACAGAGAGACAACTGGTGGTAACTTTAATTTGGGGGTTAAAACACCTCACGTGAGGGGCAAGGTTGAGAAGGTGATAATCTTCATGGTAAGCTGATGTAGGAATTGAACCCACCCTGCTCGCATCACTCTGCGTTATAAATCAGCTGTCCAGCGAACTGAGCCAACCGACATCTAGATAAAGGCTTTAAGCACATTCTCATCATGATGCACTTTGAGAGGATAAGGATTAGGAGAGAAGTAGCTGAATAAATGGCAAAACAACATTATTCATTCATGGGATGTGGGCATCATTGGCAAGGCCATTGTTTATTACGCATCCTTAACTGCCCTTGATAGGGTGGTGGCAAGCCACCTTCTCGAACACCTTCGGAGCAGTACTGCTGCGAAGTTTACCAGAGATGCCAGCTTGAAAGTTATTCTGTCCAGAAATGAGAAAAATGAAAGACAGTTCCACTTTCCACCACTGCTGTCCCAATCCCATTCAAAACCGTCTTTCAGCTGGTCAGAAGATACACGACATCAGGTTATAATCCAACAGGTTTATTTGAAATCACAAGCTTTCATCAGGCGAAGGAGCAATGCTACAAAAGCTTGTGTTTTCAAATAAACCTGTTGGACTATAACCTGGCGTCATGTGATTTCTGACCTTGTCCACCCCAGCCCAACACCAGCACCTCCACAGCATGTCTTTCAGCTGTGACAATGACTCCACTCATGCATTGGCATTCACCTTGAAACAAGTAAAACAGTGAGCTGGCATTCTGGATGTAATAACTGGAAAGATAAGAAAGTGTTGTTAGCAAATACATTTTATTTAACATTACAAAAACATTGGGTGTGGACATTGTTGGCATGGCCAGTGTTTATTGTCTATCCCTAAGTCAAACATCCATGTTCACATTCCTGGACTAATACTTTTTTGGACTAATACTTCCTATTGTTTCCTGTGACATTGCAGAGGGAGAGGCAGTCAGCTCAAATCCCCGCGCTAACTGCTGAAATGGTTTTTGACTGATATCCACTGGGTTTTGGAGCCTGTGATGACCCTGTCGGTGACTGTTCATCAAAGACCCAGCAGGGCTGCCTCAGCCATGGGAAATGATGCAACATGTCCGTACGCAAATCCTCACTCAATCTTGTAGTCACGTTCCTGAAAAGTGCAACTTTCAATGAAACAACACTACGTGAGTCAGATTGTTCCATTGCAGCTAACGCAGAAGTGTGGTTAGATTCTCCAGGAACATCCTTATCAGAAGAAAATAGTAAAATTCAATACTCTGTAAAATGAAAGACTGTGTTTCCTGACACCCTCTGAAAGTTCTTATCACTCATGCGGAAAGTTTTGCATGGCACACTTTGTGAAATGCCCTGCCAGTATAAAAATGTAAGCCCAAATAAGCACAATCATTAGGAGTGAGCAGGACAGATGACCTCTTTGGCAGCACTGGCAGGGACACTGTGCATACATGATAAAAACTGAAAGAACTGCGGATGCTGTAAATCAGAAACGAAGTTCTGAGGAAGGGTCACCGGACCTGAAGCATTAACTGTTTTCCATTCACAGATGCTGCCAGACCTGCTGAGCCTTTCCAGCAATTTTGTTTTTGACATTGTGCATGTATGTTTTGCACATGTTACTGAGAGCTTCCCAGGGCTGTCAGCAGTCTTTCTTAAATTGAAATACTTCTAGTTAAATTCTTATTGCTGGTAAACAAAATAGTTCCCAAAACACAATACTTTAAAAATAAAACTATGCTGACTTTCCATTTATCATTGGCTTGCTAGCTCCATAGCTTCTCACCCTCTGATTCCCTGCATCTCTCCCATTCTCTATCCTCTGGCTTGCTGCCTCTCCAATTTGATGTTTCTCCCATTACCTAATTCTCCCAGTCACTGCTGATTGTGTTTGTCTCCCTCTCAGTATCTTCCAACTCCCTCTCCTGAGCCTTGAATCTGATCAAGCACTGGTGAATTGATCAAAAAGAAGCAGAAGAACAATTTCGAGTTTCGGTATTACTAAGGTAAGGTGCAATTTGTAGAGGCAGCAATTGGGAAGGTCAGCAGCAACAGACAGGGTCAGCAGCAACCAGATGAGTTTTCAAGAGGGAGATTCAGCAAGGGGGAAGGTTGATAGTGACCTGAAGGATCAGAGAGAGGGAAGATCAGCCATGTCCGGAAAAGTTAGTGAGCAGGAGAGGTCATATCAAAATGACACTGATGGACAGCGCAACCCTCCAGTAAAAATGTTAACACAAATCTCCTAATGCCAAACGCGAATTCAGGACTCATTAATTGACATTAATGTAAAAATACTTAAAATGCAGCAACCTAATATGGAGAAATGCTGTACTGACAAGTGGCTGTGTTTTGTTGAGTTTCCACATTTGTTCATGTTGAATATTTATTTTAAAAGGAAAGAGTTGCCAGATGTCATGTTTGACGTGAAAGTTAACTGTTGGTTGCATTTGTTAATGATCTTGGATATGAACAAAGATGTTATCAACTGTTTAGCAGAAATTGCAGCTGGATCCTGTTTTTGTATTTAAACAGGTTTTCTGAGCATTGCCATCCCAGACAGCTGGTACTGCAATCAGAAGAGTTTAAGACGTAAGTGAAGAACCCTCAAGTCTGCTGTACCATTAAATAAGATCATGGCTAAATCTCTATATCCATGACAATTTAGCTCACTATTCGCATGACATTCATTCTTCTAAATTCCAAAAATATACAGGTGCCTATTCCATTTTGTCCCTTAAATGTTGGTTTGGTTATTATTTTTAGAATCCTCCTATTCCTCAGTCTTATAACTCCTTCTGCTCTAATGTAAGCTTTTTCCTTAAATCTGCTTGTTTCATTAATTTACAAGATGTTGGCATCACTGGTTGGGCTAGTATTTGTTGCCCATTCCTAAAAGCCCTTAAGATGATGGAAGTGAGCTGAATTCTTGAATTGCTGCAGTGCATGGGGAATAGGTACACCAGCAATGAGATTAGATTTTTGATCCTTTGGCTCAGTTGAGTTTCCACATTGGCAATTAAGATCTAACATCATAATGAATTCAGAGTTACCTGAGAATGGCATTGCTGAGGTTGGCACAGACAATTAGTAGTTCCAGGCTAGTGGCAAGATTGGTTTTGCATTCAGCAAGTTGGAATGAAATTGTAAGATCTTTAACAATACAAAGCTTGAGAAATAAATGCAATCTATGAATCTGCTTGCCAGACGTGTTGAATTATTCAATGCTTGTGATTGTGTTTCCAGAGTAGAATCAAATTGAATTTGCTTAAATGTCACATACATTTTCAAAGAAGTGTCATCTAAAAACTGAAAAATTAGTTATCTGGTGATTTTCTGTGCATGTAAAAGCACAACACAAACAGTTTGTTAGGAAGCCGAATGTTCAATCTGTTTGAGCATAATGATCAAAGCTATTAATATACTCTAGCACTGAAAAATCAATCACTTCCAGCCCTCTGGGCATGGCAGTTGCAGTGATCAATACTGTGTTCCAAACTTTCTCCAACCAGAAGAGACTCTGAACACTATTATTTTGAAGAGATATCTAAAGGACAAAATTAAAAAGAGAACAAGCTGCATAAATGCTGAATATATATCTGTAACATGTAAGTGATGTGAGGCACTCAATTATTTACAGTAAAGACTATACAGTATGTGTCAGTCAAAAATAAATTAGTCACTGGAATCAGCAGGGAGCTATAGCATCATCAGAGTTTATGAAGCTCAATTCTGAGCTGTAAAGGGAAAATAGAAGGTTCTAAAACTTGGCACAGTCCTGCTATTTGTGCAGAGACTGCAGTAATCCAGACGCTCTAGCTTTCAGCCAATTCCAGCACAGCCCCAAGTGCTATATGTCATAATTGCCATAATGGGGAATGTCATGAATGTCCTAGTAGAAGGTAGAGTGGGTAACCATGACCAGAAGCACTGCCTAATGCTGATTTGGTGCATGACCCACATTTGGGCCCTGTCAGTCCTATTAATTACATCTTATAAAAGTTTCCAGTAAACGTAAATTCAGCTACATGAGGTCCACCAATATCAACCCCAATAGCACTATATAAAGGGATCGCCATAAGACTGCAGGAAAGAAACAATAAAACATGAGTAATACTTGGAAATGAAGTTACTGGTCACACTGGAGCACCTTTTGAAGTATACAGGATAAGTGGGAAAATTATGCCTTAATCACCAGTTTTACTGGTTTATCCTTCTTGGAAGTTCTGACTCACTTTTGCCAGTACACAGTACTTTGTTTTACATTGTTGGAGGAATTCAAGAAAGTGTTTGGATTCGGAAGGGAGCTGCAGTTAAACAAGGGGGCCAGAGGAGTTCTGAGCTTTCTGTCAGCAGAAAGACAACTTATACAAGTTATAATCCCGATTGGACTGCAAAACAATAGACAAATGGAGGACAGGAAACAGAGAAAGGAAGCTGTACACAGAACAAAAACAGCAAGGATTTTTAATACCAGAGATAGTAGGAACTGCAGATGCCGGAGAATCTGAGATAACAAGGTGTAGAGCTAGATGAACACAGCAGGCCAAGCAGCGTCACAGGGGCAGGAAAGCTGGCGTTTCGGGCCTAGACCCTTCTTTAGAAATGGCGAAGGGGGAGGAGGTTCTGAAATAAATAAGGAGAGAGGGGGATGCAGATAGAAGATGGATAGAGGAGAAGATAGGTGGAGAGGAGACAGACTGGTCAAAGAGGTGGGGATGGAGCCAGTAACGGTGAGTGTAGGTAGGGAGGTAGGGAGGAGATAGGTCAGTCCAGGGAGGACGGACAGGTCAAGGGGGCGGGATGAGGTTAGTAGGTAGGAGATGGGGGTGGGGCTTGAGGTGGGAGGAGGGGATAGGTGAAAGGACAAGTTAGGGAGGCGGGGACAAGCTGGGCTGGTTTTGGGATGCGGTAGGGGGCGGGGAGATTTGATTTACTGTAGAGGCATGGGTTCATATATATGCTAATAATCAAATGAGTGAATACTGATATAATCAAAGGGAGCTATGCTGCATGTCAGCCAGATAGAATGGAGTGGACACATTGCTTACTATGAGGACATGGGTGTTAAAGAAAACACTACTAGCCTATGTCAGAGTCACTCACAGAGTAACAGAAATCTAGTTGAGCCATAATTCACAAGGGAAAAGAAGACAATGATCTCAGAATATGGTGGCAGTGTTGGAGGCTGGAGTTTAGAGTAACTGATGCCACAGATTTGAAGCCCACAGGTAGAAATTGAGAATCCTGGATTTAGAGGTTGAAGCTTGACATCGCAAAGAAGAAAGAAGCAAAAAAAGAAAAATCTTGTTAGGAGCCACAAAGTGAACCAGTAAGGACGTTCAAAATTACTCTAACAGCCACTCTTACTTCCCTGGTCATTGGGAAACATTGAGGGAGGCAGTAAGAACAGTGGTGGAAGCTTGAGAACTGTGAGGTTGAAAGGCACTGAACAATTTCAGGCATATAGGGCAAGGCACCGAAATGACAAGCCTGTACACTTCTGTATCTCATTAGGCCCATAGCAGATGGTGACACGGTGAGGCAAGGAGTCAAACAGATCCCAACATCCTATAGGGGTATATTTGATGCCTAATCTGATAATTGAACAAGTGAGGCTTAACCAAAGAAGGCAGAGACTAGGAGAATCCACAAATTCATTTACAAATGGCTCACACAGATGAGCAAATAGATGCAGCTATGGAGGCTTAAAAGATTATTCTTGGCATGCTTGATGAAGTGTTATTAAATTTCTTGCAAATTAGAGATGATTTAACTTTCGAACAGACTGTTCGCATGAAGTGGGTAAAGCTGCAGAAACAGAACTGTGCCACAATTCAGGGAGACTCTAAGGTTCCAAGGGGTCCATCAACTATGTGGACCCAAAGTTGGGTGACCCCCGTTCATTGGGAAACCAATGAAAAAGTCCACACAAACAACTTAAAGGTTTGGAACCACCCTATGAACTGTTTTGAAATGAGCCTGATGTGGCAACAAGGTGTCTCATTGCAGAGTCGGATGTCCAGCAATGGCAATGTTTTAAACAATTTTGCAGATTTAAACATCCATCTTCCTTCAATTTTTAATTCACTTGTGGGACCTGGGCCAGCATTTATTGCACATCCATAGTTGTCCTTGAGAAGGTGGTGGTGAGCTGCCTTCTTGAACTGCTGCAGTCCTTCTAAAAAAAGAACGCTGGAACATTACTTCCAACAAATAGAATGCAGGAAATTGAAATATAGACACTGAAGTTGAAGATATCCTAGCAGAAGTATGAGATTCTGACCAATAGAACTGGAAGTCAAAGGATTCCAGAGAGAATTTAAACTTGACACAGGGACCAGAGTCACAGTCTTATTGGATAATTTTGGATGGCTTTTAGGAGTTGAAATTCAGGCATCCAAATTACAATAGCAGAGACAAGGATGCACAGCCCTCAAAGTCAAGGGCCTGCACATCACAACTTTCCGACACAACGGAAAGGAAATTAGGGAAATGTTGTACATCCTGCAGAACCAGTGTCTCTCCTCAATTGGGAATTACAGTCAAATACAAGCATAAGAACATACAAAAATAGGAGCAGAATTAGACCAGTCAGCCCCTCAGGTCTGTTCGACCATTCAGTAAGATTATGGCTGCTCTGTTTGTATTCTATGTTCCATATTCCCATATACTCCTGATAACCTTTGATTCCACTGACTAACAAGAATCTATCTACATACGTCTTAAAAGTATTTAATGGCACACTTCTACAAACTTTCTGAGGCGCTGTTCCAAAATGTCATGACTGTCTAACGGAACTTTTCTCCTAATTTCTGTCCTAAAATAATGAGCCCTAATTTTAAAACAGTGTCCCCTGGATCCACAGTTCAATCACATCATCCCTTACTGTTCTAAACTCCAGTATAAATAACCCCAGCCTGAACTGACCTATCCGCAGAAGACAAACCAATCGTTCAGAGAAACAAAGAAGCATAGAAAATAGTAGCAGGAGTAGTCCATTCAGCCCTTTGAGTCTGTTCCACCATTCATTATAATCATGGCTAATCATCCGACTCAATAGCCTGTTTCCACTTTTCTCCTGCTTCCTTTGATTCCTTTAGCCCTAAATGCAATATGCAACTCCTTCTCGATATCATACAACGTTTTGACCTTGGCTGTTTTCTGCGGTAGTGAATTCCATGGACTCACCACTTTCTGGGTGAAGAAATTTCTTCTCATCTCAGTCCTAAATGGTCTACACCACATCCTTAGACTGTGACCCTCCCCACCCTCAAACAGCGGTTCTGGACACCCCCATGATCTTTCGTGCATCGACCCTGTCAAATTCTGTTAGGGTATAAATATAAAAAAAACCTCTGAACTACCTTCAAGCATTTACATTTTTCCTTAATTAAGGAGACCAAAACCTCACACAATATTTCAGATATGATACCATGAATGCCCTGTATAATCCAAACATAATATCCTTATTTTTAAGTTCAATTCTCTCAAGCAATAAAGGATAGCATCTCATTAGCCTTTTGTGATTATGTAACTGAACCTAATTCTAACTTTTCGCAACTCATACACTTGAAGATCTAAATCCCTCGTCACCTCAAAATTCAACAGTTGTTCTCAATTTAAGAGATATTCTGCTTTTTCATTCTTACTACCAAAATGAACAACTCCACGTTTTCCCACATTATAATTCATCTGCTAGATCTTTGTCTACTCACTCAATCTATTCATGTTTGCCTGAACACTCCTTATGTCTTCCTTACATAATAGCTTCCTACTTATTTTGATGGCATCTGCAGACTTAGTTACAGAAATTAGGAGAAAAGTTCCATTAGACAGTCATGACATTTTGGAACAGTGCTCAGAAAGTTTGTAGAAGTGTGCCATTAAATACTTTTAAGACGTATGTAGATAGATTCTTGTTAGTCAGTGGAATCAAAGGTTATCAGGAGTATATGGGAATATGGAACATAGAATACAAACAGAGCAGCCATAATCTTACTGAATGATCAAACAGACCTGAGGGGCCGACTGGTCTAATTCTGCTCCTATTTTTGTATGTTCGTATGCTTGTATTTGACTGTAATTCCCAATTGAGGAGAGACACTGGTTCTGCAGGATGTACAATCTTACTTGTAGATATAATTTGCAAATGATTGAGGCTCCCGAGCAGACTCCTGTAGGATCCTGCATAATTATTCCTTAAAACCCATGTATGCATACACTATTTTGTATTAGTTAGCCAATCTTTTATCCATGATAATATATTATTCCCTGCACCATGAGTTTTTAATTTCGGCAATAATTTAATGTGGCATCATAGTCAGTGGCTTCTGGAAATCAAAATGCGATGCATTTACAGGCTCTCCTTTGTTCACTTGACAAAACCTTACTGAGTTTTCCCAGTTATCTTGAGATTTTCTAAAAGTGCAGCTACAATTTCTTTAATGATCAATCCTAAAACCAACCCCATGACAGACATCAGGCTAACCTGTCTATAGTTTCCTGCTTCCTGGCACATTCCCTCCTTGAAAGAATGGGTTATATTTTGTAATTTCCTGTCTGATTGAATCATTCCTCAATTGAGGGAAGTTTGGAAAATTAACACCAATGTATCCACTGGCACATTATCCATCCTTTTTAAGACCCCAAGATGAAGTCTATCTGCGTCTGGAGACTTGACAGCTCCATCAATTTACTTCGTATCACCTCCTGATTTACAGCTAACACTGGAATTTTTTTGCATCCTCTATTCTGAAGACAGAAGCAAAATACTTATAAATTTCATCTACCTTTTCCTTATTATCTGCTTTTAACTACTTATATCAGTCTCTAGAGAACCAGCTCTCACTTTACTTACTCCTTACATACCCATAGAAGCTCTTGTCATTCATGTTTACATTCTAGCCAGCTTCCTCTCATACTCGAATTTCTTCTTCTTGCTTAACCTGTTTCGTCATTCTCTGCCATTCTTTATATTCTAACCAATCATCTGACACGCTACTCACCTTTGTGCAATTATATGCTTTTTCCTTAAGTTTTTGTCTTCCCTAACTCCTTTAATTATCCATGGATGATGGGTCCTCCCTCTAGAACTTTTCTTTAAGTATGACCATATTTACTTTGGGAGTTCTGAAATGTCTGCCTCAGTACCTCCATTGATTTATCTCCTAGCCTAGTATGACAGTTCACTCCAGCTAGCTCAGCTTTCTTGTCTGCATTATTGCCCTTACTTATGTTTAAAATACGAATCTTAAACTATTTTCCTCCCTTTCAAACTGTATGTAAAATTAAGTCTTATTGTAGTTGCTGTGACCTAGAGGTGCTTCTACTCTGCAGTCATTTATTAATCTTGTCACATTAGAATACAAGTCTAATATAAATTGTTCTCTGGTCATTTCCAGATTATGCTGCTCTAGAAATTATCTCAAAATTATTCCATAAGGTCCTCAACCAGGCTAGTACTGTCTGACTGTTTTTTTTCCAGTTTTTCTATAAAGTCATTCAAGATTATTACATTGCCCTTTTACACAGGCACCCACTATTTCTTCTTGTATACTTAGTCTCAAATTATGGTTACTGTTAATAGTCTGTAGACAAGTCCCACTGATGATTTCTTACCCCAACTACTCCTCATTCCCACACAAACTGATTCCATATTCTGATCTCTTGAGCCAAGATCATTTATAATTATTGCATAAATACCATCCTTGATTGACAATGCTTCACCTCCAACTTTACCTAGTTTCCTGTTCGTCAAAGAATAATTTCACACAGTAGAGGCCTTTCAACCCATTGAGTCTGGATGGTCAAAAATACAATAATGCCTACACTAGTCTCACTTTCCCACACTAGACTTGAATGTAATGACACTTCAAGCATTCATCTAAATAATTTGTAAAGGTGGTGAGATTACTTGCTTCAACTGTATTCCCATGCAGTGTGTTCCAGACCACCACCTCACTCTGGCTGAAGAAAGCTTTCCTTAAATCACTCTAAACCTCTTGCCTTTCATTTTAAAAATGTGTCCCTTTGTTTTTGACCTTTCACCTAAGGGGAACAGCTGCTTTCTATTCACCCTGTTCATGCCACTCATAATCTTATACTCCTCTATCAAGTCAACTCTTTACTTTCTCTGCTCAAAAAGACCCAGGTTTATCCAGCCTCTCTTCATAGCTGAAAGGCTCCATCCCAGGCAATATCCTGGTGAATTTTCTTTGCACCCCCACCAGTGCAATCACACCCTTCCTATAGTGTGGTGGCCAGAACTGCACATAGTACTCCAGCCAGGGCCTAACCAAAGTTCTGTACTGTTGCAACATAATCTCGCTGCACTTATAATCTATGTCATTACTGATAAAGGAAAACATCCTGCATGCCGTCTTAACTACCTTATTAACCTATCAATAATCACCAAGATCTCTCTGTTCCTTTGAACTTCCTAGTGACTTGTCATTCATTGAGTACTCCTTTGCCTTGATCCTTCTTCCAAAGAGCATCACAGGATTAAATCTCATTTGCTACTGATCTGCCCATCTGACCAATCTGTTTATATCCTCCTGTAACCTAAGACCTTCTTCCCCACTTACAGCCACCCGACCAACCGTTGTGTCATCTGCAAACTTACTTATCATCTACACTCTTCAACACCCCCCCCACCCGCATTCTTATCTACATCATTTTTTTATTTGTTAACGGGATGAGTGTGTCGCTGGCTAGGCAGCTTTATTACTCATCCCTATATCAGAGTCAACTGCATTGCCGTGGGTCTGATGTCACAAACAGGCCAGACCAGGTGAGAATGGTAGTTTCCTTCCATAAAGGACATTAGTGAAATAGATGGGTTTTTCCGACAATTGGCAATGGATTCATGGTCATCATTATTCCAGATATTTTTGTTGAATTCAAATTCCACCATCTGCCGTGGCAGGATTCAAACTCGTTTTGCCAGAATGTTATCTGGGTCTCTGGATTAAGAATCTAGCAATAATACCACTAGGCTATCGCCTCCCCTTATCATTTATGAATATCACATAGAATAAGGGACTTAGCACTGATCTCTGTGGTACGCTACCGTACAGACTCCAGTCACCCAAACAGCCTTCTACCACCACCCTCTGTCTCCAGTCACTAAGCCTACTTTGGATCCAGCTTGCCCAGTTATCCTGAATTTCACATGCTTTTACCTTCTTTATCAGTTTCTTGTGTTGAACCTTGTCAAAGGTCTTGCTGAAATCCATATAAATGCCATCAACTGCGCTACCCTCATCTACGCACTTAACTATCATCTGTACATAACTAAGGCCTCAAGGTGCTACATTAAACAAACTCCAAAGAGGAAGCTCTGTCTCTGTCTTGATGCTACATTTACAGCCTCCTTCCTTCCTTTAAAGCCTGTCTGCACTGTTCCAGCAGCTGCTTTCAGATGAGTATGCCTCTTTTTTGACAGGGGCAGGCTGCCTTTCAGAAGAGCAGGGTAGTTTTAAGTTTTTACTAGAAGTGCATGTTTGTCGGACCTATACTGACCATGCAGCCAGTCAGTTGGCCATTATACATTGTGCTGCACAGCACAATCATTGAGATGTGCAGGCAGCACAATGTTTATGTGCTGTCTGCCTCAACTCAACTAGATATAGAGAAATTATGCATCATGATCTCTGGACCCGCTAATGGGACTAATCGAATTGTTAGCCCGAGGACCTTCTGTTGGGAATCTGTCCATTTGTATATCTTATAAAAGCTTGCTCTATCATGGGGATTCTAGTGCTTGTAATTTCAGGAATAGCAGTGAATCCTGTCAAGAACATGCCATCTGCACAGATTCAATACTGAAGTTAAACTCCAGTTAATTCAATCACTTTGTGAAGACAACAAGGATATGAGTGCTAAAAGGAAGTGGTATACTGTGTGGGAAGACAGTTCTTTCCCTTTCTGAAATCTCAGTGCAATCCAGTAAAACAGATGAAATGTAGGTTCTCCTTCCCTTATCAATGATTGTGCCATATGTTGTGTTAGAAATAGTCACTTTAAGCTCCAGGATCAGGATGCAAACTGAGCTGAAATAGTGGAAATGATGATTCTCTCTCTGTCATGTTTTGCCAAGGATCATTAATACAATCTATTTCTCCTGAATTAACTTCCTGAGAGTTTCAAGCCACAATACAAAACTAACATTCAATTTCAAACTTGAACTTTAAAGAAAATACATTTGAAAAAAAGAATTGGAACAGGACAGTCTCATTTACATGATTTAACTATGTGATCTAAGATAGAAATTGTGGTGGTAATTTTACAATAATTTTTACATTAATTAACCTTAATGGTTAACTGAAGTGTGAGTAAATGTGGTCTTAAGTTAAAGAGGCCTAGAAATGCAAGGTTGAATCCTGCTTCAGATTTCAGTAAGAGCAGCTGTATTGGGTAATGCAGCTTTGCATCCAACATGGTATTTCACCTAATGAAGCAATGCTCATCATAGAATCCCTATAGTGTGGAAACAGGCCCTTCAGCCCAACAAGTCCACAGTGACTCTCACAACATCCCACCCAGACCCATCCCCCTATAACTCACCTAATCCACACATCCCTGAATACAATGGGCAATTTTCCATGGCCAATCCACCTAGCATGCACATTTTGGAAACCAGAGCACCCAGAGGAAACCCACAAAGACACGGGGAGAATGTGCAAACTCCACACAGACAGTCGCCCGAGGGTGGAATTGAACCCAGGTCCCTGGCACTGTGATACAGCAGTGCTAACCACTGAGCCACCGTGCCGCCCCAAATGTTATCCTTTAGAACACAGAAAAAAACTGGATGTGGATATCACGGTATGGAGGAATCCAACAGATATTTATTACAGCTAGCTTTTATATACAGACATTACATTCTTCAGGTACTTTAGTGTTTAAGCTAGCATTGAATCATTAAGTTACAAAGAGCAGCCTGCTTCTTATGGTATATCATGCATCAAGTGATTCCAAGTGGGAACATAGAAAATACAAGGAGGAACAGGCCGTTCAGCTCATTTGTCTCACTCCATGCTTTTTGACATCGATTTCTCAAGCCCTTTGACACCTTTAGTGTTTAGAAATCGACTTATTTCTTTCTTAAACATATTCTGTGACTTTACGTCTCTAGCCTTCTTTGCTCAAAAATTCCATTGGGTCACCAGCCTCTGAGTGAAGGAATCTCACTTCATCTCAGTCCAACATATGTATCAAGTAATCTTGGGGAGGAATTTGAAGGACGTGGATGCAATGCAGAAAGCACTATATGACATATTAAAGCTTGGAAATGTGAATAATGAGCAACACCCGGGTGTCTGGCTGCTAACTCCACATACAGCAGCATACCCACAAATTGTCCCAATCCACCATCACCCTCCACTACCTGGCTAAGCTCATTCCCACTTTGAACATTTCACCTCTAACTGCGTCACAGCCCCTAGACTGTGTGTGGTCTGTGTCCCTGACTGATGACACCTTAAGTATTGTCAATCATTTTGTTCCTGGTTTAATGCAAGATCGTGAAGTCAAGCTTATGAACTTCAAAGGGCTTTCGCCTTTCACACCTCTTGTATGTGTGTGTCAGCTCTCAACACTACATGAGCGGTTGCTCATGATATAGGTTTCTGCCACCATTCTCTTTCAAGTCTAGGGAACAATCATGTCCACTCCATCTAATATTGTATATTTAAACTATTTCCTATAGATAATAAGATATAGTTAATTGCATTTCAGCAACTCACTACATGTTGCATTGTTATAATAAATATCGTTACAGAGACTGCGAGGAGGACCAGATACTAGGTATCAATCCTCCGAGATTCTGAGCTGCTCTACCCAGCCCACAGTCCATATGATATTATCATAGTGGGTGGGGCTTATGGCATGCCTCAGTATTAACCCTTTCAGAACCATATACAAGAATACCCATCCTTGTAATCTTAATAGTGAATTACAGTGTGATAAGAATAATCTTTCAGTTTACAACAACAGTAACTTGCATTTAAAAAGCACCTTTAATTCTGTAGTACTTTTCAGGGTACTTGCCTGTGAGGAAGAACTGCAACAAACACAACAATGATATCGAAGAAGAAAAGTGCAAGAACAGAAAATAAATACTCTCGGGTCAGGAAATAAAGCTGAAAACCTGTGCATCCTTGAAACTGAAGATGAAATGAAATGTCTGCTTCTTAATAAGTGAGAGGAGACAGCCAGTTTAAAAAGTGAATGGAGACTGGCTTCAGTCTGAAAACAAGTCTGACAAGAGAATGGAGAGCAGGAATTGGCTTCTATCTGAACACAGCACGGAGGATGCAACAGGTTTAATAAAAGTGTAGACTGTAGGGAGTCCTTCATTTGACTTCAATGCCCAACAAGTAGGCAGCAAGTTTAAGAACAGCACAGACAGCAGATAATAACTTCATTGTGAACACAGGGATAAGAAAGAGAGTAGCAGGTTTAAATAGTGTTGTGTGCAGAGAGTGGATTCAATCTAAACACAGAACCAAGAAAGAAGGCAGGAAGTTTAAATACAATACGAAGAGTGGGAAATGGGTTCATTCTAAACACAACACCAAGAGGAGGCAGCAATATTTTGAAAGAATGTAGAGAAAAAGTGGCTTCATTTTAAGTGCAGCATCAAGAGAGAAGGCAACAGATTTAAAAGTAGTGCAGAGAGGGAAAGAGGATTCATTGTACACACAGCACCAAGACAGGCTGACTGTGAAAAAAAATCCAAGAGTGACTGGGAAGTGCATGGTAAAATAGGGCTGAGTCAGCACAGCTTTGGCAACAGGTTATGTCTGAAAAATCTGTTAGAATTGTGTGAGGAAGTAACGAGCAATTTAGACACAGGAGAGCCAGTGGACGTGATCTACTTGGATTTCCAGAAGATCTTTAACAAGGTGCCGCACAAGAGGCTGCTAAATAAGATAAGAGCCCACGGTATTAGGAGCAAGTTACTGGCATGGATAGAGGATTGGCTAACTGGCAGGAGGCAGAGAGTGGGGATAAAGTGGTCTTTTTTGGGATGGCAGCTAATGTCTTGTGGGGTTCTGCAGGGGTTGGTTTTGGGATCACATCTATTCACATTATACATTAATGAACTGGATAAAAGAACTGAGAGCATTGTTCATAAATTGGCAGGTGACACAAAGGTAGAGGGACAGATAGTGTTGAGGAACTAGGAAGGCTGCAGAGGATTTGGACAGGCTAGGAAAGTGGGCAAAGAAGTAGCAGATGGAATACAATGTGGGAAAGTGTGAGGTTATGCACTTTGGTAGGAAGATTAGAAACATAGACTATTTTCTAAATAAAGAAAGGTTTCAGAAAACGAAGTAGAAAGGGCCTTAGGAGTTTGAGTTCAGGATTCCTTTAAAGTTAACATGCAGGTTCCATTGGCAGTTCGGAAGGCAAATGTAATGTTAACATTCATTTCAAATGGGCTAGAATACAAGAGCAGAGAATACTACTGAGGCTGTATAAAGCTCTACTCAGACCGCATTTGGAATATTGTGAACAGTTTTGGGCCCCGTTTCTAAGGAAGGATGAGTTGGCATTGGAGGGGGTCCAGAGGGGGTTCATAAGAATGATCCTTGAATGAAGGGCTTATTGTATGAGGAGTGGTTGAGAACTCTGGGTTTGTCCTGGATGGAGTTTAGCAGGATGAGGGGGGAATCTGATTGAAAATTACAGAATACTGGAAGGTATGGATAGAGCAGATGTGGAGGAGATGTTTCCACAGTAGGTGAGACTCTAGGTCCCACCCAGACCCACCCACCTACCTGATCCCTATATGTCTTTGGACCAGAGAAACACCTCTGCAGCAAGCGTCACCAGCTACACAAACTGGAAATTGATGAGGGTGATGGTTTTTCAGTTGAGTGCAGCGAGACATAGCTGTGGCACCAAGGGCACTTCAGCTGTGCAAGGTGGTAAGATAAAAGAATTAAAGTGCAATAGTAATAGGGGATTCCAAATTCAGGGGATCAGACAGGCGTTCCTACGGAATGAAACATAATTCCAGAATGGTGTGGTTCTCTGGTGCAAAGACATATAGGGATCAGGTAGGTGGGTGGGTCTGGGTGGGATGCTCTTCAGAGAGTCAGTGTGGACTCAAGAGGCTGAATGGCCTGCTTCCACACTGTAGGGATTCAATGATTCTATGACAATACACATCCATGAGTTCACAATACTGCAGGATGTACATTGCATTTGTCTGCACTGATTTGCTGTCCTGTAATTCTGAAAATGATTTTCTAACCATAAAATAAACTTAAAAACCTATAGAAACTTTTTAGGAACTTAACATTACTTTTTATTATATTTTACTTGCCATGATTTAATTTTACTTCCCTCTTGCCTAGGTTCCTTCCTGAAATCCAAGTAGCTGCCCTTGATAAATTGTATGCTTCTTGACCTCGAGTCCTAGTCTCACCTAGTTTCCGGTACCAGGATCAAGGATGTCACAGAGGGGTTGCAGGCCATCCTTTACAGAGGTATCCTTCTAGGGGAGGGGGCGCAACCTGACGTAGTGGTCCACATTGGCACCAACAACATGGTACGAAGACAGATGATGCCCTGAAAGCAAAATTCAGGGAGTTTGTAAGAAAGTTAAGAAGCATTACTGCAGTAATGTAGTAGTAATCTCAGGTTTACTCCCAATGTGGTTCTGAACAAGTGGTCCTCATTGGATGGATCTCAGACAGCTATCTTCTCTAGATGGAAGACGAGAAGAAGAGGAGGAAGACTCAGGGAAGACTTCCCTATCACCAGCTGAAGAGCAGGATTCTGTCTTCATAACTTTAACAAGACCGACACATTCTGCGCCAACAGCCAATTTGTCCTCCAGTATCAGTGAGTCATCTCCAGTTGCCACAATTGTATACTGTCTCGGTCTAATTAACTAATGTACCATATCTAAACAGCTGCTTTTTAACAAACTTAATAAACTATCTGAAAACTGCTATAAATCGTTAACTGCATATATAAGGTAACTGGGATCACAAAGCCCCCAGAAATTAACACTGGGGAGTTTAGAACAGAAGGCACAATTAAAACATAAGGGGGATGCCATTTAGTACTGAGATGAGGAGACATTTTCTTCACAGATGGTGGGAAATCTTTGGAATTCTCAAGCCTAGAGTGTTGTGGAAGGTCAGTCTTTGAGTATATTCGAAGATTGATAAAGTTTGAATTATTAGTGGTTACTAATAGGGGATACTATAGGCAAAATCATTGAAGTGTTTGTTTAACAATGATTAACCATGATCATATCAAATAGTGGAACAGGCTCAATGGCTGAATGGCCCACTCCTGCTCATATGTTTCTAAAATTGAAGCCACTGTGAATTGACATATTTCTACATTTTCAAGGGCATTTTCACTTAAAACAAGAGCTCATGAGGAGATATAAAGACAGATGCCAGGCATAAAAGGTAGATTTCAAGGAGTGATTTGAAATAGGAAAGAGAGGCAGATTGTCAGAGAGGTTTAGGAAGGGAAGCTTTACTGTCTTTTTAGCCAAAGGCCTGCCACATATTTTGAAAAAATAAAAATCGGGCATCCTCAAGATGCACATATTACAGGAGTACAAACATCTCAATGTTGTGGGACTGGTGAAAATTACAGAGATAGGCAACAGTAAGACCATGAAGGGAAATGTAAATAAGAATTGGAATTTTAAATTTTGTAGAGCTGTTGTGTCAAACCTGGCTCAGTTGGTAGCATTCTATGACACTTTGTCTCTGAGTCAGAGATTGTGGTTTCAAATAACACTCCAAGACCTGAGTCCAAAAATCTAGGCTGACATTTCAGTGCAATGCCATCTTTAGATTGAAATATTAAACAAAGGCCCTCTCAATTTCCTGTAATAGGTGATATTGCATTATTTTTGAAGAACAACAGTGTATCCTGGCCAAAAGATACCTCACAAGCAACACTATAATGAAAAAAAGATTATCATGTCATTATCACTTTGCTATATGTGGGATTTAGCAGTCTTCATTTTGGCTACCAAGTTTCCTATATTGTAACAATGACTACGATTCAAATGTCCATCATGGACTGTAAAGCATATTGGAAATTCTGGTAGTTGTAACAGGCACTATGTAGCACAAATGTTTTTATTTGCTTCATCATGACCAATGCAGGCCAATGAACACAGGGAAGACTGATGAACATGACTTCGTGCAAGTTGATCTGACTGATCTATTGATCACTGCCTTGTTTGTGTGTGATAGAAGCTATCCTCTTATTTGTTAGACAATTGATTCCTTACTCATCATTCCTGACAAAGCTTTTATTTTGCTGTTAATATCCTAAAGTATTCTAAGAATAAACACACTGACCATTTTATTATTTCTTGTCACAATTAAAAGCTATTTATAAATAAAATGAAAACAAAAATATAAATTCCATCAAGTTAAAACATAGGTTAATAAAAGTAGATAAATATTTGAAGCATTAACTACTGTTAATTCATAAGAAGTAGGATTAAATAGAAGTTTAGTCAACCAGCCTAAATAAAGAAATGGAGAACTTTCTTGAAGAATATTTAACATAAGTTCTATAATATTGGCATGATATGCATTAATATGTTCTTCATAAAATGCGATATTCACTCCAAAACAATTATATGACACAAATTAGCCTCCAGACTTCCTATTCAGAATTCAACAATTTGATATATTTTACAAAACTTTTTTTTCACAGTTTTTAAATAGGTCTCATAACTGACTTTCCCCCTACTGTCTACATGCTGTAATCTTTCCAGCAATCTGTTCTTGGTGAACTGCTTGACATATGCATTGACAATTTGTTTTCTTACAGAAATTTTTCACTGGATAAAATATGGCGTTTTGCAACACTGCAGTGTTTTTGATACAGGCAATGATTATTCAACCAAACAGAAATGTTAACTTTAGTATCTTAAAAAAAAACTAATAATGGGTTAAATTATGGGAAATTTGTCTTGAATAATAACAAGGTCTTTGAATTGAGAAATTCTCATTAGTCATCAACCTTTTGCTCGTTACTTTGTGCCACTTGTACATTGCCAGTCTAACAATATAAGCCACGTATTAGCTTACTTTGGAAACAAGTCATTCTACTGTTTCCTTAATTCAGCCATTTGTAAATTAAAACATATCTTAAACAAAGCTTAAACTTACAGAAATGTGCACATTTCCTAGACAGATGAACAGCTTATCCAGGAATGCACACTTTTTAAATGTTGTACCATATATTCATATAAATCTTCTTGCAGTCTCTTTAATTTTTTTCCTTGAATTCTGCTGTAACAAGTGAGTGCACACAGATTATCTATTTCTAGGAGTTGAATGAGGATAGATATAACAGCTAATGGCTATTTTAGATACTGTAGTATTTAAAGTAGGAGCATCAATTAATTTCCATTTATGTAGTGTTGAGGCATTCTGTGGAAATAACTGTTCTTAACCTCATCCACAGAATGCACAAAATCTAAATATCAACTCGTCAATTTTTCCAGCATGGTATAGGATTTAAATTTTTTCCTAAAGAGACACCAACAGATTTGAGATCCTTAATGACTAATATTTTGTACTTAAAACCTAATCATCTTCATCTCATTCAAAAAATCCAAAAATACTGTTTGTCTTGTAGCAGAACAGAAAAATGGTATGATCTATTCAAACAGCAAATCATTCACCCTCTTTGACTTTTTTGGTTTTAAAGGGTAATAATATCCTAAGGGAAATTCTCTCAATGCAGAGGCGATCCCTATTTAACGCCTGTGCCATATAATTTATGGGTAAACTCTTACCATTCAGGAGAATTCATGATTAGTAACACTGCCTCACACCCTGAGGAGATTTGATTTTCAAGTCAGCAGAGACCCAGATACACTTTCAGCTGACGCCAACCACTAGTTCTATTAGCAAATGGCTCTTTTGAGTCAGAGAAGAACAGCATCTGTTCCACTCCTGGACATCAAGCAGATGCTGTCAGTCATCAAATAACTTAGTACTGGTAGGGTGCTCTGTCATTATTCACTTATTTAAGTGTTGGTAGCTTGCTTCAATCTCCATAAACAAAATTAGCATTTGTCCTTGTTCTGTAAGTGCAGTTTCTTACTGGCAGAGTTCATGTTCCATACTAGTTGGATGCAAGTTAGAACCTTCACCCAACCTGAAACGTCACACCTCATTGGCTTTCCACAATAAGTTGAATATTAAAAGCTAGCCAACAAGGAGATTGTTCAGAAATTGTTTGCTGAAGGTAGTACTTTGAGCTGAATTTACTTCAATATATTGCCCAAAGCAGAAAAAGGACATTTCTTGTCTTGGAGTACTGCCAACATCGTCTTCAATAAATCCACAAATCTAAATGTTATGCCATGCAACATCACACTATTATCAAATATTGTATAATAATTGACAGAAGCTTCAGACTGTGAATCTGATCCAAAATGAAATCTTCCAGCTAGTAAGTGGTACAAATCGATTTGCAGTACTATTGGCAAATTGCTAGTCAGTGTCTCTCACACTCCTAATAGTATATGGTACATTGAGAGCCAGGGAGGGACAGCTGTGATGTGCAGCACCCTGTCTAGAAATTTGGAACTATGCCCATGGCCTATTTAGTATCACATAGATTAAAAATATTACCCAATGGTATTTCCTGCTCAATGTAAAAGGTTGGAATGACATTCAACCAATGATCCATTCTGTGCAGTGTAAACTGGGACATTGTTCACCCAGATGATGTGATTTTTCTAAGCATGGCTGTCATTTATTGTTTAAATTCTGAGCAAGAAAATAAGTTTAGCAAACAGTTCAATAAGTTTATGTTGTTGTTGAGAATGCAGTGTTAGCTATTGTGCAAAACCAGATGGTAAATATTTAGCAGACTATACTTGTGAAGTAAAAAATAACTTCGCAAAAACACTTCTGGGCTAGAGGGGAGGAATGGTTGATGCTTAATGATGTTGTTTATTTGGCACCTCAGCCAACTGACACAATCTATATTGACATTTATTCTAGCAACTAATATAAATCATGCCATTAATGGATAATTGATGTTTGAAAAGTATTAGATGTTTATTTTCCCCTTTGGAGATACGAGTCATTGAGTTGTGCTTTATTTTGTCATATTGGCATCACCAAGAAAACACTGAAGATGTGCTTCTTCAAGATTTGTTAATTGGATTCTGTTTGAACAAATGAAACAAAAGTATGCCAAAGCGATTTTTGTGAAAACTGTATCCTTATCAAGTACGGTTTTGTAACGAGTCAATTATCAGCATGTATCCTTAAGGCAACTATCAATGCCAGCATATAGTACAACGTGCCAGGATTCAAAGCAACCATGTATGTGTATGCACAGGGGAATTAGCAAGCTATAGAATTGGGGAAAGGGGCGGGGAACATCATAATTATATCTGAAGTTGTGTTCCAAGAATCTTTGGAAAATAACAGATTCACACTGTGCTTAAGTGTGAGTTGAGGTTTCTCAATTGATTGAATTTATTTGTTTTTCTCTCTCTACTAATTATCTTCCCTCCCTTCCTGAAGGCATTAATTTCTCATTGGGTGATTGTTTCATTTTGGCCAATTTTAACTCATTCACTGATCCATGCTTTAGTGCTACTAACAGCACTGAGATCGAGATGAGTTAATTCAGATTACTCCTCCATCCATTTGATGTAGAATAGTTTCAAGTTAGCATTTTTGAATGTTTGTAGATTTGTCCATTATTTATTCACAACTAATTTACATTCTGGGAACTATGTTGATACAAATCTTTATTTATATTTCAGGAATTTTTGTGGCTAAATCACATCAAAGTTGTTTTGCTATGAATATTTATATGCAGCAAAAGGACAGTTCCAATGGGCTTTGTTAATAAATTCTGGTTTACAAGTTCATTTTGTAAGATGGTGTAAATAGAATGCATCACAAAGCTTTTTTCCAGAACTGTTTATGATAGTTTTACCCATATTATTATTGTTTTCTTTTAAATTTTATACACAGGGATGGGAGAGTTAATGAAGAATCAGAGAATTGACATGCTGCATTTGTGAATGTTTTAATGCTTTCAGGAGTTTGAACATATTGATCACATTGTGAAGTACTTCCATTGTCTCGAAAGCTGATATAGCAGACACCTCATTTGACTTTACAATTCCTGACCACATAGTCTTACCCGAGGAAGGGTCACCGGACCCGAAATGTTAACTCTGCTTTTTCCTTCACAGCTGCTGCCAGACCTGCTGAGCTTTTCCAGCAACTTTGTTTTTGTTCCTACAAGAAAAAAGGTGCATTTAGATAAAGTAATGTTTCATTACATAATAATTTGCAAATTAAAGTGCTTTACTGAGCTGTAATACTTTATTTTAGTTTAACAGGTGTGTGTGAGCAAAAATGAAGTACTAATTGATAATATATTTATCATATCAACTAGAGATTATAGCTGTGGTTTATACGAAAATGAACTTCACAGACATTCAGCAATAGAATCACAACCTTGCTTGTCTCTCTGTTAATAGATTTTGTTGTAATATTCAATATAATTTAATCAAGTAATTACATTCAGTAATGCCTTATGTAAAGATTGAGATTGGAATGCCAGAGGTATTCTGCAATGGGATGTTTATTGCATAAGTTAAAGATTAACCACAAAGAAGCATGTGACACAGTAAGTTAAATTATTGGCACATTTTTAGGCATGCATTTCATTTAAGCTGGGAACATATACATTCCTGCCTTCAAGGCAGCTGTTATGAAATGAAAAAGAAAATTACATTTGTGCATCATTCTGTGAATTAACTGCACTCCAAACATATGCGGCCTGATTTTCCCTTTTAATTAAGCAAGAACTACAATAAGCTCAAAGTTTCAATAGCTTTTCCTCACTTGTATTTATAAAATTGTATGTACTTCAAACATTTACACAAGGAAAGAGGACTTAGGAACAGAAATAGGCCAGTTGATCCTTTAAAGCTGTTGCATCATTCAGTAGGATCATGGACTGATCTGGTTGTGGTCTCATTTCCACTTTCCTGTCTGAACCCCATTACCCTTGACACTCTTGTCCAACAAAAATCTATCTAACTCCTGCTTGAATAAATTTAAAGACTCCGCCTCAACTACCTAGGGAAGAGACTTCTATTCTCTGATAACTTTCTGAAAGAAGTAAATTGTCCTCATCTCTGTCTTAAAGGGAGATCTCTTACTCTTAGACAATGTCCCCTAGACAGATTGCGCAGGAGACACCTGGGGTCCCACCCACCAATCAGTTTTCCATTTTGGATCTTGATAAAAGCATTCATTCTTCAGAGGAGTGCAGTCAGCCAAACATGTGGCACCAAGAATGGCCGAGATATACAGAAGGGGAACAAGAAGAAAGGATAAGCAACAGTGATAGAAGATTTATCACTTATATTGCATATGTGAGCGTACAACGGGTAGTAAATAGAATTTGCAAGTGACAGGTGCAGATTTGCCATGTGAAATTATGATTTTGTCATGAAAAAGGAGACCTGGCTCAAAGAAGGGCAGGGTTGGATTTTAAATTTTCTGGGCAAAGGGTATTCAGAAAATATATGAATAGAAGAATATGAGGAGGGTTTACAGTATTATTTAAGGTGTTAGAGAAAGAGAAATTTCCAAAGATTCAAGGACAGAATCAATTGGCTTCAGCTAAGGAACAAAAAAGGTACAATTGCAATGCTTGGTGTGGTCTACAGACACTTGCTAGTGGGAAGGGTGTAGTGGAACAAATTTGCAGTGAGAGATACTTTAATTACCTGAATATAAACTGAAATAGTCCCGGTGTAATGGGCACAGGGAACAAGTGATCCTAGATTGTGTTTAGGCTAATTTTCAACACCAGAATGCATCCAGTACAATAAGAAAGGTTGCACTGTTAGACCTGATTCTTAGAAATGAAGTGGGCCAAATAGATCAAATTAGTGGGTGAACATTTAGGAGAGATAGATCATTGTATCGTAAGATAAAGGATAATAGTAGAAAAGCTATGGGAGGTGGGGGCAAAACAGAAGAACAATAACTAGGGGAAAGCAAACTTAAATTATATAAAAATACAGTGGGACTGCATAAACTGGAAGTGAAAAGTTGATGGGTAAAACTGTAGCTGAGCAATGGGCTACCTTCAAAAAATAAATGGTTAAGCACAGTCAATGAATAGTCCCTCAAAAGGGAAAGGTAGTGCAAAAAAATCTAGGTCACCTTGGTTGAAAAAGGAATTTGAAATTAAGGAGAAAAAGTGTGTTAATGGAAGATGTCAGGTAGAAAATAGAATTGAGAACCAAAATAAATGCAAAATGTTCAGAAAGGAGTTGAAAAAGCAATTAAGGGAAGCAAAGAGGGATTATGAATAACTCTGGCAGGTAACATAATGAACAATCCCA
Source organism: Ginglymostoma cirratum (assembly GCA_024137785.1). NCBI lineage: Eukaryota > Metazoa > Chordata > Chondrichthyes > Orectolobiformes > Ginglymostomatidae > Ginglymostoma > Ginglymostoma cirratum. The sequence goes on from JAHRHZ010000032.1 coordinate 6,068,631, forward strand.
AAGTCTTCTGTAGGAACATAAATGGTAAAAGGGTGGTAAAAGGAGGAGCACAACCAAGTAGGGACCAAAGAAAAAGGGACCATGGAGACAGGGCATGTGACTGAAGTATTAAGTGAATATTTTGCGTCTGCTTTCATGAAGAAAGCAGATTCTGCCTAAGCCAATGGTACCAGAGATGAAAACTCAGTCAGTAGAAGGGGTCAATGTTTGTAGGGAGGAGATATTAGATAAGCTATTAGTATTTAGAGATGACAAGATGCCACAACAAGAGGAGATGCATCCAAGTACAATGAAGGAAGTGAGAAAGGAATTTCATGGCCATGAATTTACAGCTGAGAGGCACAAGCTATAGTCTTTTCAGGTTTCCCTGGACTCTGTGGTGCCAGAAGACTGGACAATTGCAAATATTATGGCCTGTTTCAAAATAGATTGTAAGGACAAGATCATCATTTAAAAACCAACCAATTTAACTTCTAGAAACAATAATTCCTTAAAGAATTAATAGTCATATGGAAAACAAAAGTTGCTTCATTGACGTGAGCCAGCTTGGATTTCTTATATGTAAATCATGTTTAAAAAACATACTGGTGTTCTTTGAAGACGTAACAGGTCTGTTAATGAAGATAATGCTGTTGATGTGGTGTTTTGGATTTTCAGAATATGTTCGATACAGTGCCACACAAGTGATTTGTCAGAAAAGTTATAAAATATAGAATAAAAGGGACAGTAGCAACATGGATAAAAATTAGCTGGGATAGAAAACAGAATACAATTAATGGATATTTTTCAGGGAAGAGGACGGTTCCTCAGGGGTCACTGGTATCTGTGTGCTTTTCCTGATTTCTGCAATGATCTAGAACTTAGCAGCAGAAGGCAGTTCAAAGTTTGTGAATGATGAAAAGCTTGGGAACATTGTAAACTGTGAAGAGGAGAATGTAGAATTTCAAATGGACACTGACAAGTTGTTAGAGTGGGTAGACGACTGGCAAATGAACTTCAATGCAGAGAGGTGAAAGGTGATGTGTTTTAGTAGTTAGAACATGGAGACAGTATAAAATAAAGGCTACTACTCTAAAAGGTGTGAAGGAGCAGAGAAACCTTCTGCACCTGACTCACTGAAGGTGGCAAGATAGCTCGAGAGCATGGTTAATTATACAGATAATGTCCTAGGCTTTATTCATAGTGATGTAGGGTAATGAAGTAAAGATGTTATGCTGAACATATCTAAGACTCTAGTTAATCCTCAGGTGAAGTATTGTATATCGTTCTGTGTGCCACATTATAGGGAGGATGTAAATACACAGGAGAGAGTGCAGAAGAGGTTTATGCAAATGGCTCTAGAAGCTATGAGGATACCTTGGAGAAACTGGAACAGCTTTTCTTGGAGAGAAGGCTAAAAGGAGACTTGATTGAAGTTTTCAAAATCATGAGAGGCCTGGATAGATTGATAGGGAGAAACCATAAAATAAAACAAGGAACTGCAGATGCTGGAGATCTGAAACAAATGAAAACAGAAATTGCTGGAGGAACTCAGCAGGTCTGGCAGCATTTGTGGAGTTAATGTTACTTTCAGTAACTGGTTCTGAAGAAGGGTCACTGGACTAAAAATGTTAATTCCATTTGTCTCTCTCCACAGATGCAGTCAGACCTGCTGAGTTTCTCCAACAATTTCTGTTGTTTTTTACGCGGGATAAACTATTCCCAGTCATTAAAGGATCAAGGATGAAAGTGCACAGATTTAAAGTCACTTGCAAAAAAGAAGTAAGAAAAATTGCTTTCACATAGTGAGTAATTAAGGCTTGGAATACCAGGAGGTCAGTGTTCCTTCTAATCTTTTCACTTTTATGCAGATCTCTGAGGTCCAAGGTCAGCAAAGACTTCCGGTTTGTGTGAGAACGATGCCATTGTGGTGTGGCACACAGATAATAAGGTGAGCAGCAGAGAATTGTATGAGAAAACTTTCACTGTTGCAGGATTTCTCACAACTGTGACTGAAGTCTGAAGGACTCCAGCAGAGTGATGACCTCCTCCATGTCTTAGTGTGGGCTGGACTGAGTGTTGGACAGTTAATGATCAATATGATAGAAGAAACAAGGAGACACCTCTGGAAGGAAACTGGACTTGTTGCGTAGGCACAAGGTGGTTTTAGAAAAGGTTGAGAGTATTTTGGAAGGTTTGAGGAGGGGAGTTCTGATTGAGGAGGGATTCATGGGGGTGTGGGTAGGTGATTTGATATTGATAACACAAGTAAAAGGGATCCAGCAGTTTATTGAAAAGGGATTTCCTGGATTCAGCAGTCTTCAATGTCCTTTGGCCTAAGGCCTGGGAAATATTACCAGCCCCAGAATTAAGTTTGAAATGGTGGTGAATATAAGCTGCTCAGTCCTCTTCCAATAGTGAAATTGTCAGAACCCTGTCCTGACAGTGGGTAATCACCCACCTTCCTATATCAAGAGATGGCAGGCTAGAGACAGATTTTTAACATCCAAGCCAACCCAAATTTGATCATATTTTGGGCTCTCTGCACACAGCTTCCACATTCACCCCTTCCAAACATCACCCCTCACCCCCAAACAATGAAATGCTGTCATCTCCTGAGCAGATAAATTATTTTTCTGGAATGTGACTGTCTACCAAATTTTGGATAAATAGAGTTCCACCTTACTTTGGTCTTTTAGTTTTTCTTGTGATCTCTCTCACCAAGTTAAGCAGTGAATTAAGTTTGACTGCAATGAAAGCTCTACAGAGAAACATACTGGCATTCTGCACCTTCCTCAGACGTTTTAATGGATTGGCATCTGTGTTTTTGGATACAGCTATTATTAGTTGTGCCTCTTTCAAACCTGTAATCTTCAGACCAGCAGACATGACAAACTCAGCAATCAATTTGTCATTGGCAAATTAGGATACATTAGTTTCACATTCCTATTAAAAACAAAACAGGTCAACAGTTAAACTAACAAAATTGCTTAACTAGTGAGTGAAAAAGACCGACAAAATGTAGAAGCAATATGAACGAGACCAAGCCCTACAGGAAGTAGAGAACTGTAAAATCATTTGGATTTTCCCAGATCATAAATCCTGTACCTAATCTCACATATTCAAATTCAATTCACAAAATAAACCTCTATTGAAAGCAGTGGTCAACACAAGTGGGTATTAAAAGATAAGTAAACCATACAAAAACACCCATGATAATTTTTAAATGAACTCTATTGTACAAGTTAATGTTCAAAATAAAAGATCATGAGATGAGAAAACTTCAGAATTTTATCCTTTCAACTTTTAACATGTTACAACATAAGTAAAAACCGAAAGATCTGCAGGTGCTGCAGACCCTTCGGATCCTTAACTCTAATTTCTCTCCACAGATGCTGCTACATCTGCTGTGCTTTTCCAGCAATTTCTGTTTCTGTTCAAGATAAGTGTTCAAATCTGAATTCTGTGAATGAGGGAGAGGGCAGATAGAATGAGAGGTAAATAGTTGGCAAGGCATATTGGGACACATTTCTTCATCACATTTACATGTCTGTTCAGATCAGATAGAATGAAACCTCATCTTCAAAGAAAGAAAGCATGTTGAAGCACAGCCAACCAACCATAATTTGAAAAACATGTAATTGTTTGAGTAAGTTCTAACATTTACAGTAAATGATACCACATAAGTAGGAGTGCGCAATTGCATGCCTGCTTCCCAGAATAGAATTCTTTTAAAATCTGGGATGAAAATCCGTAAGCCTGTACTTCCCAAACATTTTCCAGGTACGATGCCATTTGTGATGGTGTCGTTGTGGGATTGGTTTAGTTTTCAATAATTGATCATTTTTACTTTATTAAGCAAGTGAGGAATTGAACTATATTGTTTAATGGTGGCTCATTGTTTAGCATTTTCCATAGGGAAGGAACAACACGGCTTGGTCAAAAGTTTGGTTTATGGTTTTATTGCTGTTTTAGCTTTAGCTAATACAAACTTAGGCTGGCAAATGTGAAAATACTTTTGAAGTTAGACGAAGCTTTTACATTTACAGGTAAATTTTAAAATAGTTTACCTTTGTAACAAATAGGCCCAACTATAGAAGCACATAGGGCCATTTTGAGCTTTACTTTGTTTTAGTCTCCAACTTTCATTCTGCAGTCACAAATGTCTCATAATTAAAGAATATTGGTCAATTTTGAACAACTCTCAGACATATAATTTGAGACACGTGGGAAGATAGTTAACAAAAGGAGGTGATACTACATATGCAAAGCCAATGCACTAATTGTTCATTGATTCCATCTTGTCTTGATAAAGATTTATGGAGAAGGCAAACGAAGAGGGACATGTGGTATTAAATGGATGATCCTATAAAATAATTGGCATAGTAACAAATGAATCAGGAGACCGTAGGATATAATATCACCGAAATGAATATTGGGTGGTATGGTGGCTCAGTGGATAACACTGCAGCCTCACAATCCCAGCCTTGGGTGACTGTCTGTATGGAGTTTGCATATTCTCCCTGTACCTGCATGGGTTTCCTCCCACAGTCCAAAGATGTGCAGGTTAGGTAGATTGGCCATGGGAATTCAGGGTTATAATGTAGGGGAGTGAGTCTGGGTGGGATGCTCTTCAAAGAATTGATGTGGACATGTTGGGCTGAATGGCTTGTTTCCACATTGTAGGGATTCTATGATTTTTTTTAAGAAACCAATGAGGAATTAGGCATCTATCTTGCCAATCCAACACTGACCACACACTGCTCATTATGACTTTACAATGTCTCTGATTGAGCATGGTGTTTGTGGCTAGTGAGTGTAAATAGGGCCTGGCATTTAGTTAACCGAGCAAAATAAGTAACCTGTTCCTAATCAAACCAGTGCTGCAAACTGCCTTCCTTACATGGGTAGGTTGCAAACACTGCTTTTAGTATGCATCATTTCTTGTGCACGTCATATGACAAACTTAATAAATTCTGAAAAACTTAAGAAAGCACATTTGGAATTGAAATGGTTACTAAAACTAATCAAGACTTCTAAATTTTAAATTGACTCTTCCAAAATTCAATCTATAATTGTAATTAATTTACAATTCAAGTTAAATTGCACCCCGAACTTTGTTTGTTGACTTAGAGCATGTCTGCCCTGGGTGAAAATTTGGGGGCACAAACACTAACCGTGTATGCCCAATTTGTAACCTCTGCCACTAATACCCCACTTCCTTCAACCCTCCTCCCAACATCTCCTCCTCTTTTACAGTTCCCATCCCCACCGTCATTTGTCTTAGATTGGGAGTTAACGTAAAGGCAGGGTTTCTCTAAAAGATCATAACTTTCAGGCCTTTTGCAGCAGCTTAAATTTCACCAGCATACTCGGACTGTAACTTCAGCAGTGGAGCAATAGGAGACCTGTAAATGTGGGAAGGTCTAGGTTTGAAGTTTGCCTGTTTGTCTTATTTTTGAGGTGGAAACGGGCAGGAATTAAAACTAGCACATCCAGACCAAGAAGGGACAGCTGAGGGGCAGGTTTGACTTGTGATAATGAACTCACAAAATTAAAGAATTCCAAAATTATTAGAAAATAATAGATCCCTCACCCGTTATGGGGAGGCACTCTCACGCGTTCTCTTCAGCCTGTCCATCATTGTCACATTTTGCAGATTGCTGTGCCAAGCAGATGCCCGAAATGAACCAGTCAGGAATATTTAAATTGATTTGACCCAGATACTCTGGCATGAGTAATTCTGGTATAACTGCCAAGACCGGTAGTGTGCGTATTTGCAGCCCTACTGTATGCATGTTATTTTATTCATTAATCAGTCTAAAGATAAGCCAATGTCTCAAAATACACAAATAATCTACACATAGATAACCATATGGATTGAACCAGGGCTGCAAAGAACATGAACTGCTAAGCCGCAAGGGAACTTTGTTTGCTGATATTTTTTGTAGCCCTGGTGCCAAACAATTGGCCAACTCTAGAGATTTTGACAGATGGAACCTTATAATTGTGGATCACTAGCATCCAGAAAGAATTGTAAAGGCAGCTGCAAGTCTGGTTGACTACTCTTGAAATAATGAATGATAACCCGTGCGAGACTCAACAGAATTGTCATAATCTGTGCTGAGTGCATAATTTTACAGGAAACCTCTACCAAATGCAGACAGCATTGTTCTTGACTAAGTGGTATCACTAAAATTTAACATAACCATCACTAAATAAATTTAATATATTCCACCATCACTATCTACAGTATATACAGAGACAGTGGTCTGTATTGACTGTAGATTGTGCTAGATAATACAGAATCAATTTAAGCATATCTTTACATATGACATTTTTCAGCTGATTCATTCCATAAATTTTAATGAAATAAATACTCACAATAAGCAAGACAAACAAAAAATATTCTAAGAATGATGTAGATTTTTTATTTATTTCCAGTATATTCTGGATTAGTGAATTTAGATACGCATAAATTGTATAAAATGCTAGAAAATCTCAGTAACTAGTTCCAATTTTGAAATTTACAGAAGCCTGCAGAAACTTTGCATCTGATTAAAATTGATACACATAATACAGATAATAAAAAAGTTAATTGGGTGAACACTTTGGCACTCTTATTGAAAATTTGCTCTGTACCTCCTATATGAGTTATCTCCACAAACATTCGAGAAGTACTTCCTGGACTCATTCATATCTAGCTGTTCTATTGCACTGTAAAATGAAAACAAAAAAAACATTTTGCTCTGTCTTTTCCAGTGACAGAAGCCTGACAAAGATCCAGAGCAAAGTTCACGCAAGAGGTCCAGGCCCTATTCACAACTGCAAGAATAAGACACTTTGGATACACAGGGAGCGTATACTGCAGTTCAGGTGCCTGCACAACACCAGAATCTGAAAAGACAGCAAGGAGCATCACATGTCTTTGAGCAATTCTAAGTCTCCTCAGCTGCCATTTTAATGAGCTTTTTGTCAACCTTTTTGGCAAGCTCATTGAAGTTAACCTTTCTCTTCAAGAATGAGAATACTTTCACAATACATACAAGATTAGAACTTTATTTGTGAAAACGTTATAGTGTAATTATGTGCTGCAAAACCATGTTACTATGCCTTTGTTATTAGTTTTTAATATATAACATCTGATTGTCCTAATGCTTAAAAAAGTAATAGGTGCATTTTGGTCAGCCTTTGCACCAAATTCAGTAAACACGTGTACAAAAGAGAATTAGGATTTCACTTCAATTCAAAATTTGAATTCAGAGGACTCTGTAGCAAAGCTTACAACAAATCTAAAAGAGAATTCAAACACTGGTCCAAATGTTCTGGTCAGAGTCAGACCCCATTTTTCTAATGCTGGGCAGGCAAAAGTTTACCTATTTCCCAAACTCTTGAGTTTTCTGGCCAATCTTCAGATGAATGATTCTTCAAAACTCCACGTAGGAAGCCTCAGAGGGAGCAGGGGTCACACACCGTTGTTGCTGCATTAGCTGCCTCATTCTAGTAAGTTCAAATTCTCTGAAAATCTTTGCATGTCAGACCGAGCATGAGAATGTATAACTAAATATGTATGTGTGTAAAAGGGTAAGGGGTGGTGGGTTGCGTTAAGTAAGTTGGAAATGAGGAAGGGTGATTGAGTTGTGGATAAGGTGGGTGAAATAAGGATAAGGAGAGCAGAGTGGTGAGTAGAGTATGGTCTGCTCAAGTCAATGGTGGGATACTGGAGAGTAGTCAGTTATATAGTTATCAAGGATTTTGATTTTTCTTACGTCTTTCATTTCCTGGGTCACTAGCCAGGTTAGCAAGTCTCACCCAAGTGTCCAAATCCAACTCAATACATTCATGCAGGATCCTGGGCGCTGGAGAATTGCCTATTAGATGTTTATACATCCCAGGCAATTTCCACAGAGTCAATGCATCATGCTGTTCCAAGGGATTCGACACGTATCTTAGAGATACATCTGGTCTCAAGCTGGAAATTGGAAAATGCGGACCAATGTTTCTGATGGCCCTGTTTTAATTGATAAATTTAAAGCCATGCCTCCAAATCAGTTTTAGCTGTGAATAATGCTGCTTAAATTCTTCATTCTTACACCAAAATTCTGCAATTTGTCTTCAAAGGTTGTTAAAAGCAAAAATGCTTAGGTAGGCAAAGTAGTGCACAGAAACGTAAACAGATTGCTGCAGGTCTGGCAGACAGAAAAACAGAGTGTATTTTAGTCTAGCAATCCTTCTTCACCTGTTCTAAGGAATAGTCACTGGACTTGAAATGTTAACTCTGCTTATCGCTCTACAGATGCTGCCAGACCTGTTGAGTTTCTTCAGTACATACTGTTTTTGTTTCAGATTTCCACCCATCTGCAGTTCTTCGTTTTTATTTTGGTTCATAGAAGTTATCCTTTCATTGATGTGATTGAATTCAACATAGTTTGACAACAATGTAGACTCTTGCTACTCAGTGATGAGGATTTTATTATGTTATAGTGGAACGAGGTAAAATTAAGGATTTCATGAGGGTATTGAATGATTACCTAAATAGAAACCATGTACATGGTTACAAGGAAAAATCAGAAGATTGGCACCAAGTTAAAAAGCTCAGAGTACCAGTACAGACCTGCTGGGCAGAGTGGCCTCCTCCTGCGCCAAACCTACTTCTGAAAATGCTTTTTCTCAGATTGGGCAGAGCGGAAAGACTTTTATTGGATATTAGACCATGGTCTATCTAATTTGAGCATTTGAAGCTAATTTTGGAAAACAGTGTATACAAGTTTGATTTTCAGCACAAATCTCTACTTCATCAACATATTTTCTTTTCATTAAGAGATGATTCAATACGATTTTCTCAAAGCAATGTGGATAGACAATAAATGCCAGGCTTTACAGATCGCTATAACAAATATAAAACCCTCCATACCCACACAGCCCCCAATGAAAATTAGGTAGATGTCTGTCCAGCAGTCACGTAAGACCTTAAAGAACTTGAGAGACGTGAAAAAAAACTTTACTAAACTATATAGCAGAATGCATTTTAGAGGCATCTCAAAGCATTTTACACATTTTGTTTTAACAGTAACTGACTGTTGTACCGGAGCCAAATACAACAGCTCTTCTGTATTGAGCAAGATCTCACTAATGCAATGAATGATCAGTTAATAGTTTCTTAGGAGTGTCAATTGAGAAAAAAAACACAAGTTTTGACCAGGATATGGGAAGAACTTCTTTTTCTTGTCTTCCTCTGTGCCATTGTGACTTTAACATTTGGCTGTAACCTAAAAACCAGGATGGATCTTATTTTAGCGATTCTCCCAAACAACCGCATCGCAGTCTGGTGGAAGTGTCGATTTCGCATTCAAGTCCCCAAGTCAGGCCGGAACCAACAGGCCAAGTCAGAAATGAATGCTGCTAATCAGACCAAGCTTAATATGCAGAGGAAAAAGGCTGGATATCAACAGATATATTGATAAACTGAAAAAATATCTAATAATACAAGGTTGAGAATAATCAAGTACCACTAACACCATCAAAACAAACCTTCTATTAAATTCACTTGTTAAATTAGATAATAGAATACCTCGAAATATTGCACCATCAGAAACATTTGTATCATTGACAGGTCATCGTTTGTAAATATCTTGTATGTGACAGTGCCTGTAAAGTCCCAGTTACTGCTGCACATTGCAAGAATTAAGCTATGCATAGATGACTCTTGATAAATTGAAAAACATTTACATAAAGTGCTGATTTTGCATTGTCGATGAATTGCAATTTGATTTGTAAAATAATCTTTGAATATTATTTGATCAACGTGGTCTCTTCATAAGCATTACCATCCTCTTCATTCTCACTATTATGATCTTCTGCACGATTCCCATCACTTGGCTGTAAATAAATAAAAAGATAAGTTGTACTCATGGAGCAAAAGTGACTTTCACTGTTTTAGCTTTCATCAAAACCAACATGCCAATTTTCCAGGCTTTGTTTTGAGTAGTAATGGGGTCACCAGCCACCACATCTGGTTACTACACACAGGACAGCAGATTATGTAAGGGAGTATGTGTTGCACTTAGTGTTTTATACTGCTTTCATAGAGGTAGGAACTAATTAGCCTGGAACTAGTTGCTATGCACAAATGTTCAACGGGGCCACATTCAAGTCACATGAAACAGTTTACACATGACCATTGGCCTGATGCATTATCCTTACTAGGCAGCCTGGTAAACTATATTAAACACAAAGTCTTCTAATCTTTCTACGTCTAAAGTATTCTTATTCAGGATAACCAGAGGACAAAATAGAGGTGCGCTTCAGTCTGGAGATAGCATGTAATCCACCATGAAATGTTTATGCAGCCGCATATAACGACTCTATAATCTACTTTTCCAGATAATAAAGAAAGATGGCCATTAAATGTTTTATACATAATTTATTTCCACAAGGTTGCAACATTATCAGCCCTCCTTATCCATCCTTTTGTCCAAATTCTGAGGTGTTCTTTTTCCTCACTTGTCACCTTTACTCGAAATGTTAACTCTGTCCACAAATATTGTTTCATTTGCTGGGTATTTCCAACATTTTATGTTTTTTAATCTTAGATTTCCAGAAACCATATCATTTTGCTTGTATCAGAGATAAAAGGTACTGCAGATGCTGGAGAATCCGAGATAACAAGCATGGGGCTGGATGGTTTAGGCCCGAAATGTCAAGTTTTCCTGCTCCTATGATGCTGCTTGACCTGCTGTGTTCATCCAGCCCCACGCTTGTTATCTCATTTTGCTTGTGTTTCCTTTTTGCTGTTTATTTGCTTATAGATCTTCCAATTTCCTCCTAAATTTTAGTCTTCTAAATCAGTCATTATTTCCCAATAACAGAAATCACAGCATGAACAAGAAGTTTCAATTATGCTTAAATCGCAAATGTACGTGCTAGACTGCTAGGTTCAATTAGGTCTGTGCAAGTAATGTTTGATTGAGTGATCCAAAGTGCATTTTTTTTTAATCAAGATGAACTTAGGGGAATTTAAGGTATTTATCCCAGACAAATCTAACTGGTATTTGTGCCAACGTAGATTACTCAGTTATACTGTAATTGTCTAAAGTTAAAAACTGGGCAACATCATTTAACATAAATTGAAATTCAATGTTTCATACGGTGTGTAAAAATATGTTGAGGTTTCAAATTTTAAACATTTCTATGTCCTCAGTTATCTAGCTGCATTACAAAATTTACCAGAAATACACAATGTTGAAAGAATATCAGTATATCCCATTAAATGTGGGGCAGCAATGACACAGTGATATTATCACTGCGCTGTTAATACAGCAACCCAGGTAATGTTCTGGGGAGCCGCGTTCAAATCCCACTATGGCAGATGGTGAAACTGGAATTCAATAAAAATCTCAAATTAAGAGTCTAATGATGACCATGAATCTGGCATCAGTGTTCACGTTACTAATAAAGTGTTTGAATACAGGCAACCCCTGGTCGTGAAGAGACTTGGAGACAATAAGGACTGCAGATACTGGAAGCCAGAATCTATTTGTGTGCAACTGGAAAAGCACAGCAGGTCAGATAGCATCAGAGGAGCAGGAAAGTCAGTGTTTTGGGCCGAAACCCAAGCCCAGTCCTGACAAAGGGTTTCGGCTGAAATGCTGACTTTCCTGCTCCTGTTTGTGAACAGATACTGTTCTGGAGTCCATTTGCAAGTCGATTTGTATACATGTTGGAACACAAAGAGCTGTTCATAAGTACAGGAAATGTGCATCTGTTGGGTCTTTAAAATTATCCATTCATTAGTATGAACGCTTGTAAGTTGGATGTTTGTCAGTCGGGAAAACCATATATACAAAGAACAGAACATCTCCATTTACAGTATGAGGAGTCGTTCATTTTTGAACTCTACCTGAATAGGGTCATGACAAATTATACATCAGCTTATAGTCATAGAGGTTTATGGCACAGAAAAAGGCCCTTCAGCCCATCGAGTCTGTGTGGTCAAAAACAACCAGCTAACTATTCTAAGATAACACGGTGTAGAGCTGGATGAACACAGCAGGCCAAGCAGCATCAGAGGTGTAGGAAAGCTGACGTTTCCGGTCGAGACCCTTCTTCAGAAAATGTAGTCACTGGACCTGAAACGTTAACTGTCTTTTCCTTCACAGATGCTGCCAGACCTGCTGAGCTTTTACAGCAACTTTGTTTTTGTCCCTGATTTACAGCATCCGCAGTTCTTTTGGCCCTCATTTACATACCTGGTCACTTCTTCAAAAAATTCAACTGTGCTGACTGTTCTTGAATAACCCCTGCTTCTACAAATGCAGATTACTTCTGACCCTCAGAACTGCTGCAATTAGTTTCCCCATCACTGATGTTAAACTGACTGGCCTGAATTTCCTGGTTTATCCCTTGCTTCTTTCTTGCATTATGAATCTGCATAAGCGATCATCCAGTCCTCTAACACCTCTCCTTTGGCCAGAAAGGAATTGAAAATTATTGTCAGTGCCCCTGCCATTTCCTCCCTTGCCTCACGCAACAGCGTAGGATATGCTTCATCTGGCCCTTGATATTTGCCTACTCTTATGCCAGCCAGACTACTCGGAACTTCCTCTCTGTCCATGTGAATTTTTAAAAAACATATTAATAGTCTTTTCATGATCTACTATTCTCAAGTATTAATAATCGCCCTACTCAGACAATATGTGTTTGCAAAGGGTTTCTAGGGTAGGTCGTTCCAAAACACACTATTTTTTCAGGCTGGTTCAAAATGCTGATCTCTATTGAAATGAACAGAAGCATGTTAGGGTCAGGCAGCCCTCTCCAAATCTAATGGTACCATGCTAGTATCAGTTAAAAAAAGATAATCAGAAGACAACAAAAAAGAAGTCTTGACATAAGGGATAATAATTAAAAATATCTGGAGGTAAATAAATCTAGCAGAAAATATTGCTGCAGATTTCCTTCCACTTTTCCTATGTAGATGCTCACTTTAGCAGCAGCAAAGTGACTCAATCTCAGGTTTTTATAACGTGATACATAAACTGCAGATTTGTTCAAAACTGGAGCTTCTTTCCGATTTAGCTCTGCATGAATTGAAACAAGTAACAATTAACAAACCATTGCATGTTTCTTCACACGTATATATATATATAAAATCTATGTATATACCATTTTATTTTCCTGTGACTGCAGTGGGACTACTTCTTCTCCAAGTTGGCGATATGTGCCAACAATGTGCAGGTCAGAGATTTTGTCTGGAAGAGATTTGTCCAATGTTTCAGGCAGCACCAAGCTAAGGATTCCCGCTAGCAGTCCAGCGGCTCCAAACACAACAAAATGCAATGATGCTTGAATAGATTTCTGTCAAGGGCGTGAAATAAAATTAGTTATCCAATGATACAAGAATGACACTGGACTAAGAAGATATAAGTGACACATATACTGTATATACACTAAACATAATGACTACATAAAACTCAGAAACTAAATGCTGAATTGTCCATAGTATCCTGCGATGTACAGGCTGGGTGGATTAGTCACGGGAAATGCAGGGTTACTGGGATAGGGTAGGGAGTGGGTTTGGATGGGATGCTCTTCGAACGGTTGGTGTGGACTCGATTGGCCAAATGGTTTTCTTCCACACTGGAGGGGTTTTATGATTTTAAGTGTATTCATAATGCTCAATTTTAATTTTCCTCTGCTCGCCTGTCTGCAAGATATTACATAACACAACTTACATGGCTAGAAATTGATCAATGTCGATTGCATTTGAATGGCTACCTCCTATTTATCCAGTTCCATGGATATCAGGAGCTCCGTGTTATCTTGTCCAATTACTACTGTCCATTTCTAATTCCAGACTATGGTTGGAATTTAAGCCAGACCATCGCTGCGGGAAATGCGGCAAGGCTCACTAAATTGCAGAAAAGGCCACGTGTAAGACAGCCAGTACCAGGAACAACCTCCTACAATTAAGTTGAAGGAGCTGATGCATGCAACTTATCTGCTTGTGGAAGAAGGTCAATTAGGTCAATTAGTAAGTCACTTGATAACAATTACTTGAGCCCATGAGAATCTAGTGGCAGTTCAGAGATTGAATGGGTGCCACAAAGCTTGCTTGTTCATTATATGGTGGTATCCTGTTATATATCTATTTATGGTCTCTTTGAAGCAGTGAATTTAAAAAAAAAAAAATCGCACACACAGCTGTACAACCAAGGCTAAATTACTCACTTATTGTAAAAAAACAATTTTATTCAGATAATTTCCTTACATTCACAGTGGTAAGCAAGTGGAATGCAGAAATAACTGAAATTTGGAAAAAGATGCGTTCAAAGGCAAGCTAGATAAATGCATGAGAGAGAGAGGAATAGATGATAAATATTCTAGGATAGGGACAGATCAAGTAGGACAGAATGAGGCTCATGAAATATAAACACTAGTGTGAGCTAGATGAGCCAACATGCCCACTTAGTCACAAAGTCATACAGCACAGAAACAGATCTTTCAGTCCAACCAGTCTATACCGAACTTAATCCCAAACTAAACTAGTCCCACCTGCCTGCTCCTGGCCTATAACTTCCCTATTCATGGACTTGTCCAAATGTCTTTTAAACATTGTAATTGTACCCACATCCACCCCTTCCTCAGAAAGTTCATTCCACATGCAAACCACCTTCTGTGTAAAAAAAAAAAAAAATTGCTCCTCATGTCTTTTTCAAATTTGTCTCCTTTTGTATATGGAATGCACTACTGTCACTGAGCATCAGTGATGGAGAGAGTGAATGTCGAAGGTGGTTTATGTGGTGCCAGTCAGGCAGGTTGCTCTGTCCTGGATGATACTGAGCTTCGAGTGTAGTTAGAACTGCACACTGACAGTCAAATGCAAAGTGTTTCATCACACTCCTGATTTGTGCCTTGTAGAAGGTGGACAGTCTGAGGACTCAGTACATTAGTTACGTACAGCAAACCTCCAAGCCTCTGAGCTAATAGGTACTGCAAATGCTGGAGAATCCGAGATAACAAAGTATGGAGCTGGATGAACACAGCAGGCCAAGCAGCATCGTAGGAGCAGGAAAGCTTGATGTTTCGGGCCTAGACTCTTCATCAGAAATGGGGGAGGGGAAGAGGGTTCTGAAATAAATAGGGAGAGAGGGGGAGGCGGATAGAAGATGGATAGAGGAGAAGATAGGTGGAGAGGAGACAGACAAGTCAAAGAGGCGGGGATGGAGCCAGTAAAGGTGAGTGTAGGTGGGGAGGTAGGGAGGAGATAGGTCAGTCCAGGGAGGACGGACAGGTCAAGGGGGTGGGATGAAGTTAGTAGATAGGAGATAGGTGTGCGGCTTGAGGTGGGAGGAGGGGATAGGTGAGAGGAAGAACAGGTTAGGGAGGCGGGGCGAGCTGGGCTGGTTTTGGGATGTGGTTGGGGGAGGGGAGATTTTGAAGCTTGTGAAATCCACATTGATACCATTGGGCTGCAGGGTTCCCAGGCTGGATACGATTTGCTGTTCCTGCAGCCTTCGGGTGGCATCATTGCGGCATTGCAGGAGGCCCAGGATAGACATGTCGTCTGAGGAATGGGAGGGGGAGTTGAAATGGTTCGCGACTGTGAGGTGCAGTTGTTTGTTGCGAACTGAGCGCAGGTGTTCTGCAAAGCGGTCCCCAAGCCTCCGCTTGGTTTCCCCGATGTAGAGGTAGCCACAACGGGTACAGCGGATGCAGTATACCACATTGGCAGATGTGCAGGTGAACATCTGCTTGATGTGGAAAGCCTTCACCCCAATCCCAGGCCCCAAGAAGACTTTCCACATCAAGCAGATGTTCCCTAACCTGTTCTTCCTCTCACCTATCCCCTCCTCCCATCTTAAGCCGCACCCCCATCTCCTATCTACTAACTTCATCCCACCCCCTTGACCTGTCGGTCCTCCCTGGACTGACCTATCTCCTCCCTACCTCCCCACCTACACTCACCTTTACTGGCTCCATCCCCGCCTCTTTGACTTGTCTGTCTCCTCTCCACCTGTCTTCTCCTCTATCCATCTTCTGTCTGCCTCCCCCTCTCTCCCTATTTATTTCAGAACCCTCTTCCCTTCCCCCATTTCTGATGAAGGGTCTAGGCCCGAAACGTCAAGCTTTCCTGCTCCTATGATGCTGCTTGGCCTGCTGTGTTCATCCAGCTCCACACTTTGTTATCTCCAAGCCTCTGACCTGCTTTTGTAGCCAGAGTGTTTAGGTGGCTGCCAAGTTCAGTTTCTGCTCAATGGTAACTACAGGATGTTGATAGTAAGGGTCCGAAAGTAAGGTTTCTGAAGAAGGGTCCTGACCTGAAAGGTCATCCAGCTCCACACCTTGTTTTCGCAAGCCCAGTGAACTCCAGTTCTGAACAAGTGGGAAGAGAAGCTATTGCTAGTGATTTACAGATCAGAATGGAACCAGATCAAAAACAGCCACGTGACTGGATGACCTGAGAGGTGTTAAAAGAGAATGGTATGGTCAACCATAGCAGAGGCTGCAGATGGCACAGAATTTTTAATTTGATGTCCTCTCAATGTTTTTGTTGTTAATATATTCTATTAACAGATTGTGTGGCACTACTGCCATGCAAAATGGAAATACATTTCAACAGATCTAGAAACTCCAAACTGGGATTCTATGGGGCACTGTGTCCATCATCAGCAGCAAAAATGTAGACAATCAAAATCTGTATAGGTTTTTAGGTTGGTAAGTAGTCCTGAGCAGCATGTGATAGACGGATCTACATGATCCCACAGTCAATTGATCCTGCAAATGGAGTCGTGAATGTCACTGCTGCTTGTAGTAGATGCATTGGTGCTAATTTTCCAAGGTTTGCTAGATTGCAGAACGGCATTTGTTCTAGAAGGGTAGGATGCAGAAAACAGGTCGCTGTAGGCCAGTTAACTTGATGTCTGTCATGAGGGAGGTGTTAAAAGTGATCGTTAAGGAGCTTATAGCTGGGCACTTGGAAATCCAAGGTAAACTATAAGAATCAGCATTGTTTTGTGAAAAGTAAATCATGTTTAACCAATTTATTGGAGTTCTTTGAAAGATTAACAAGCGATTTGGAAAAAGGGGAGCCTGTAGATGTCGTGTGCTTGGATTTCCAGGAAGCATTTCACAAGATGCCACATAAAAGTGGAAGAACGTTGTAAGGGAAACACATTAACATGGATAAAAAATTATCTGTCAGTAAACAGCATGATAAAAATAGGTCTTTGTATGATTGACTGGTTACACTGAAGGGTCTGTTTCCATGCTGTATGACTCTATGACAGGATGTGACAAGTGGAATCTCACAGGGGTCGGTGCTGGAGCCTCAACTTTTCAAATTCAAAACTCAGATAGCTTAGCCAAGATTTTATTGAATGCCAGACCAGGCTTGAGCAGCACAATGGCCTACTTCTGTTTCTAATTTGTATGTTTCTATGTAAGCAAGTAATTGGAGGTGGAATCTCAAATATCCTATCTATGGTGATGAGGGAGCCCAGGATATAAGTGCAAACTAGAATACTGAGGTATTTACAATCATTTTCAGCCAGAGGTGCCAAGTGGATGATCCTTCTCTGTGTCCACTTGTTGTCCCCAACATCAGAGATCCCAGTCTACAGCCAATTCATTTTACGAAGGCACTGGATACTCATAGGCTATGGGCCCTGACAACATTATAGCAATTTATATCAGTGATTTAGAGAGAAGCAAAGGAATAATAATAGCTATATTTGTAGATAACACAAAGATTGGAAGGAAAGTATGTTGTAAAGAGAATGTAAGGATACAGACTGATATATAGACAGATTCTCCAGCATCGGCAGTTCCTACTACCTCTGTACAGACAGATATAGATAGGTTGAGTGAGTCGGCAAAGACTAACAGAAGCAGTGGAATGTGGGAAGAAGTGAAGTGTTCACTTTGAATGGAATAGAATATCCTTTATTGTCACGTGCACTCCATTGTAGAAGTACAGTGAAAATCTTTTACAATCTCTGCCTCTTATGGTGCCATCTTAGAAAAGAGCAATAAAAAGTAGTTGCATTACTTTACTGAGTTTAAAAAATAAGTTAGAAATCAAGTTTTGTTGAAGGATTGACATTACAGTGAGGTAAAAAACTTCAATACACATAACATTGCAGTAGCTTAGTGCAGGGCCTTCACACGTGGCCTGACTGCCTGTGCCAAACCTCAGTCCAACAGCTGTCCCCACTCCACTCCAAGCCTGCAGGCCACTCCATACCAGCAGTTAGCTGCTCCAGGGTAAGTTGCAGGTCTGCTTCCCACGTGCTGGTCTCTGCCCGAGTCTCACTGGCTGCACACTGCTCTGGGACTCGCTGCCTGTGACTGCCACTGTTCTTGGATTCACCTCTGAGGCTAACGGGAGAGAATAAGAGCGAGATAAAAAGAAAGGAACAGAACAGGTGGAGCAGAGGAGCTCCAGCAGGAGCCTCTTACTTTGCCGCCACCATGCCGGAATTTTTTGGTGGGAAGAATATAAAAGCAGAGCATCATTTAAAAGAATGACTGCAAAATTCTGGGGGACTAGGTGTTCTAGTGCATTAGTCACAAGAAATTAGTGTGTAGATTGAGGAATTAATTAAGACAGCAAATGGAATGCTGTCCTTTATTACAAGAGGAATTGATTGTCAAAATTTAAGGATGTTGTATTTTGTTTATACAGGGCCTTGGTGAAACCACACCTCGCAAATTGTGTGTAATTTTGGAATACTTATTTAGAAATGATGTAAATGCACTGGAGGCAGCTCAGAGGAGGTTTACTAGACTGGTACTTGGAATAAACATCTTGTCTTATGAGGAAGAATTGAAATGAATTAGATTATTTCAGGACTTTAGAAGGAGAGAGAGAGAGACTTCAATTAAGCAGTATATCAGATTCTATAAAATTCTGACAAGGTGGATGTGTAAAGAATGTTTCCTCCTGTGGGTCAGTCCAGAACTAGGGGAGTCTGCTTTAAAGTTAGGTGTCATTCTTTAAGGATAGAAATGACAATCTTTTTTCTCTCCAGACAGTTGTGCAACTTTGGAATTTTTCCTCAGAAAAGGCTGGAATAATTGAATATTTGTTATAGTGCAGGTAGTTAGATTTTTGTTAGCTAAAGAAATCAAAGGTTATAGGTTGGTGGATATGTGAAATTCAAAACTCAGACAGCTTAGCCAAGATTTTATTGAATGCCAGACCAGGCTTGAGCAGCACAATGGCCTACTTCTGTTTCTAATTTGTATGTTTCTATGTAAGCAAGTAATTGGAGGTGGAATCTCAAATATCCTATCTATGGTGATGAGGGAGCCCAGGATATAAGTGCAAACTAGAATACTGAGGTATTTACAATCATTTTCAGCCAGAGGTGCCAAGTGGATGATCCTTCTCTGTGTCCACTTGTTGTCCCCAACATCAGAGATCCCAGTCTTCAGCCAATTCATTTTACGAAGGCACTGGATACTCATAGGCTATGGGCCCTGACAACATTATAGCAATAGTACTGATGACTTACGTTCCTGAATTAGCCACATCCTGAGCCAAGCTGCTTCAGCACAGCTATGATTCAACATCTACCCGGCAATGTGGAAAATCTGGGTATGATTCATCCACAAACTACAGGACCAGTTCAATTCAGCCAATTATCATCGGACCGGTATGCTCTTGATCATCAGCAGAGTGATGAAAGGTCTCTGACAGATGTGTCAAGCTGTATTTGCTCAGCAATGACGTGCTCACTGGTGTCTAGTTTGTGACCTGCCGGGACTACTCTGTTCCTGACCTCATTAGTCTTAGTCAAAATCTTGATGAAAGGGCTGACCTCCAGAGGTGTGAGAGCAGTTGCTCTTGACATAAAGACTATGTTTGAGTGTGGCTCAAGGAGCCCTAGTAAAACTGGACTCAATGGGAATCAAGGTAAACTGGTTGAAATCGTTCCAAGCATAAAGGTATCTGGTTGTTGGAAGCCAATCATCTCACCCCTGGGATTTTGCTCTAGGATTTTTTTTAAGAGTGGTGTCCCAGACTCAACCTTCTTTGGCTGCTTCGTCAATGACCTTCCCTCCATCGTAAGGTTAGAAGTGAGGATGTTTGTAAGTGATTGTACACTGGTGTTCAACACCATTTCTGACTCCTTCGAAACTGAAGTTATCCATATCTATATGCAGCAAGTCCAGACAACATCCAGGCTTGGTCTGGCATGTAACAAGCAACATTCATGCCACACACCTACTAAGCAATTACACTCACCATCAAGAGAGAATGTAGCAATCTCCTCTTGTCATTAAATGGCATTTCCATTGTTGAATCTGCCACTATCAACATCCTGAGAGATAGTAAGAACTGCCGATGCTGGAGTCTGAGATAACACAGTGTGGAGCTGGAGGAACACAGCAGGCCAGGCTGCATCATAGGAGCAGGAAAGCTTGATGTTTCGGGCCTAGACCCTTCATCAGAAAGGTCCAGGCCCAAAAAGTCAAGCTTTCCTGTTCCTACAATGCTGCTTGGCCTGCTGCGTTCATCCAGCTCCACACCTTGTTATCTCGGATTCTCCAGCATCTGCAGTACCTATTATCTCTTTTCCCTGGGCTTGAAATGTTATTTCTTCTTATTTTTTTCCTCTACAGATGCTGCAAAGCCTACTGAATTTCTCCAGCACTTTGTTTTTCATAAAGCAGATGTTAATTGATTGCCATCACCTGCTATCTAGTTTATTCAAAAAATCCTACTGTTGATATAATGAAATCTGCTCTTTCATACAAAAATCCCAGTTTCCTCAGAAGAATAGGTATCTAACTGACTGTTCAAACAAACTAACTTAGTAGCTCAGACAGTTTGACTTTGTATGTAGTTGTACATATCATCAAAGCATACAGTTTCCATCCTTTAGTTACCATTCTGTGCTCTCTCTCTATATAAAATCAAACAAGAAAAGCCACTGGAAATAGTATACATTAATTGGTTGAATTTGAAACAGGATGGATCCTAAACCTATCACAGGCAATATTAAATGATTTTCTTCAAAGTTCATTAGCTACAAATGTTCCTGACAGCCATATCAATATAATGAAGATAAAATAATAGATGGATACAGAATGACAGTGTGAAGGCAGCAGAATTTTAATGTAATCAAAAATAGAATTAAATGGGAGTTCAGGAAATTATCTTTATACAAAAGGCTTGTTAGATTTTGAATTCTCTGCCTTAAGTCATAATTTAAAAATTATTTAGATAGCTGCTTTAAAAAAGTAAAAATTAAAAGGCTATAGGAACTGAATATAAAAGATTAGGTAACTGGTAGAAAAGACAATGGTGTAAACTTAATAGGCTGCACATTCTGTAATTGCAAACGTGATTCAATAATTATTTCACCAACAAAAACTGAGCTGACAAATGCAGTTGTCTGGTGAAGATTCTGCTTGAGTTTTGATAGAGTTTGAGAGACTTCACAGACGAACAGTTGTGACAGGAAATTAAAATTCTGAAATTTATGGAAATATTGATTAAAAGGTGCTCAGAAGTAGTATTAAAATGAATAGATTTTTTATGATTATTATTGCTTGATTCCAAAATTCCTCTATATTTTCTTGTCTATTAAAATTCACAAATTAATCCCCGTTTCAATAGCAATGGACACAATGGAACATATATTTTCTTACGTTCCAATACTAGCTTTTGAAGGCACTAATTATTAAATGCACTGGTGAACATTTCTACTATTCAATTATCATTTAATTATCACCATGTGGTTATAACTAAAAGACTAATAATTAAAGGATTTAGAAGAAACAAATCAAATCAATAAGCTTTCTGTGGAAATAATTTAATATTTGGATAAATCAGAATTTTAACTTAAATTATCCCACACAGTTTCAAATTTATAAACTAAGCACGAGTACTAAATATTCCCAATCTACACCTACTTGAATGCAAAAATTCAGCCTCTCATTCAAGTGTTTGACACTTTTCCTAAATATAGTATGGTGCTCAAATCTTAACAATGACAAGAACAAAGCCTCCACACTTATCCTAAACTTATGCTTTTGTTTAGTTGCTTTATTAGGGAATGCGGCTTCTAAGATTTAACTTTTTTTGAGGTAGCTAAGCAGGAGTAGTACTGATACATTTTACTTCAGTGTAGGATCACTGTCATATGATTGCTTTCTTTGGTTCTGTGCCAGTTGCTAATTCAAGGCAAGCATATTAACAGCCAGAATCACCTGTCAGAATTTTCCTTGCTGTATCTCAATTGAATAAAATTCTTGTAAGCGTGTGAATACAGCAGGGAGTCTAAGTCGATCACTGTGTGGATATTTGGTTTTCACCTAGCAAATTAACTTAGCTGCAAATGTGATTGGCCAGCAAAGGTGGTCACAGTTTGAAATATTTTGATTTAAATCTGCACTGGCACTTCTAATCTATTATCTGAATAATATGCCAAGAGTTGCCAATACAGGGAAATCTTCACACCAACAAATTCAGAGACCAGACACACATTAAAGTATTGCTCCTAGGATTTATAAGAACACCCGTAAGACATTTTAGAATAGTTGGTCCAGGAACAAACTGCTTTTATATTGGTCAGGGAATTTGGAGTCAATATTTGCTGAATATAGAACATAGAACATAGAACATAGAACAATACAGCGTAGAACAGGCCCTTCAGCCCTCGATGTTGCGCCGCCCTGTGAACTAATCTAAGCCCATCCCCCTACACTATCCCATCATCATCCATATGCTTATCCGAGGACTGTTTAAATGCCCCTAGTGTGGCTGAGTTAACTACATTGGCAGGCAGGGCATTCCATGCCCTTACCACTCTCTGAGTAAAGAACCTGCCTTTGACATCTGTCTTAAATCTATCACCCCTCAATTTGCAGCTATGCCCCCTCGTACTAGCCGACGTCATCATCCTAGGAAAAAGACTCTCACTGTCCACCCTATCTAATCCTCTGATCACTTTGTAGGTCTCTATTAAATCCCCTCTTAGCCTTCTTCTCTCCAATCAGAACAGACCCATGTCCCTCAGTCTTTCCTCATAAGACCTTCGCTCCAGACCAGGCAACATCCTGGTAAATCTCCTCTGCACCTTTTCCAATGCTTCCACATCCTTCCTGTAATGGGGCGACCAGAACTGTACACAATATTCCAAGTGAGGCCACACTAGCGTTTTGTACAGTCGCAGCATAACATCACAGCTCCGAAACTCAATCCCTCTACCAATGAAACCTAACACACCGTATGCCTTCTTAACAGCACTATCAACCTGGGTGGAAACTTTCACGGATCTATGTACCTGGACACCAAGATCCCTCTGCACATCCACACTACCAAGAATCTTTCCATTGACCCAGTATTCTGCCTTGCTATTATTCTTCCCAAAGTGCATCACCTCACATTTATCTGCATTGAACTCCATTTGCCACCTTTCAGCCCAATTCTGCAGTTTATCCAAGTCTCCCTGCAACCTGCAACATTCTTCCACACTGTCCACCACTCCACTGACTTTAGTGTCATCTACAAACTTACTAACCCATCCACCTATGCCTGCGTCCAAGTCATTTATAAAAATGACAAACAGCAGTGGTCCCAAAACAGATCCTTGTGGCACACCACTAGTAACCGGACTCCAGGCTGAATATTTTCCATCAACCACCACTCATTGCCTTCTTTCAGAAAGCCAGTTTCTAATCCAAGCTACTAAATCTCCCTCAATCCCATGCCTCCGCATTTTCTCCAATAGCCTACCATGTGGAACCTTATCAAAGGCTTTACTGAAGTCCATGTACACCACATCAACTGCCCTACCCTCATCCACACGCTTGGTCACCTTCTCAAAAAACTCAATGAGGTTTGTGAGACACGACCTGCCCTTGACGAATCCATGTTGACTATCTCCAATCAAATTGTTGCTTGCTAGATGATTATAAATTCTATCTCTTATAATCCTTTCCAAAACTTTTCCTACAACAGATGTAAGGCTCACTGGTCTATAATTACCTGGGTCATCTCTACTGCCCTTCTTGAACAAGGGCACAACATTTGCAATCCTCCAGTCCTCTGGTACTAAACCTCTAGACAATGACGACTCAAAGATCAAGGCCAAAGGCTCCGCCATCTCCTCCCTAGCTTCCCAGAGAATCCTCGGAAAAATCCCATCCGGCCCAGGGGATTTATCTACCTTCACACCTTCTAGGATTGATAACACCTCCTCCTTACTAACCTCAATCCTTTCAAGTCTAATAGCCCGTATCTCAGTCTTCTCCTCTACAATATTCTCCGTTTCCTGAGTGAAAACAGATGAGAAATATTTGTTTAGCACCTCTCCAATCTCCACAGGGTCCACACACAACTTCCCACTTCTGTCTTTGACTGGCCCTATTCTTACCCTAGTCATCCTTTTATTCCCCACATGCCTATAGAAAGCTTTAGGGTTCTCCTTAATTCTACCTGCTAATGACTGCTCATGTCCCCTCCTTGCTCTTCTTAACTCTCTCTTTAAATCCTTCCTAGCTAATCTGTAACTCTCCATCGCCTCATCTGAACCATCTCGTCTCAATGTCACATAAGCCTCCCTCTTCCGCTTAACAAGAGATACAATTTCTTTTGTAAACCAAAGTTCCCTTACCTTATCACTTCCTCCCTGCCTGACAGGGACATACCTATCAAGGACACGCAATATCTGTTCCTTAAACCAGCTCCACATTTCGATTGTCCCCATCCCTTGCATTTTGCTACCCCATTCTATCCCTCCTAAGTCTTGCCTAATTGCATTATAATTGCCCTTCCCCATCTATAATAACACAAACATTTTCTCTTACAGGTGTTTTTTCTGTCATTGCATTATTTAATCCTGCACTAAGAAGCAGTCTATTACAGTCCATTAGTAAATTTATACAGTGCCTTAAATTGAACAAGGGGATAGAAAAGTTCATACGTCAGCAAGGACTCAAATGGTCCAAATATCCTCCTTCTGTACTGTAAATTACTCCGTGGCTAGATAGATAAATACATCCATTTACAAGATTTCCCTCGGGTTTTATTTAGGGCCATGAAAAATGAAAATAACCTGAAAAATACCAAAAATACTTGAAGCATTTTTAATCCACATAAAATATATTATCTCGATTTTTCAACACAGGAATAGCAGTTGCTGCTGACCCCTCAAAAATACTAAAGATTTAGTGAGCTTGAGAACCTAGGTTTCCTCTTCTCGAACATTAATTTCAATGTGCTGTTTCCTATAGGGGAAGTGTTATAAAATATAACAAATTAATTCATCAGCGAATGAAATTAGGAATTTCTAACCGACAGGAAAGTAGAAAGTAAAAGAAATGAATTGTTGCACAGAAAGCAAAATAAAAATTGGGACATACACATGGAGCTAACATCTAAACAGAAACATAAAAACAAAATTAAAAACACCAAAACAACAGCTATTTTTAAACATTCCTCTGATGGAATGAAATTCCACCCTTGTAAACAGCTTTTTAGGGTCAGAAAATTTGTTTAGCAGTAACTATGATTTTGGATGTAATTAACTACTCTGGATAAGCCTTGATTTATTTTGCTTCTTAGTGCAGGATTAATATTTAAATTGTTGAAACTCACAGCAAATGAGTGATTTAAAAATTATTCCATCTTGCAAAGGCCACATCATTGCAGTCTGTGCAGGAGCAAAGTATCATTGAGAGTGACTTCCAGATTTCAACATTTAAATTCATATTTGGAAGCATCAGAGTTGCTTTAGGTTTTACTTCGTAAAAACAATTATTTTGGCAGCCTCACCATTAATACTACCATAAATTTTAGACTGTTAAGTTGGGCAAAATGTAAACAAACAATGCTTTTTAAACTGAATATTTACGTTGAAAGCATTGAGAAGAACAGCAATTCATATTGCACTTAACCATGCTAATAAAAGTCTAGATAACTTATCGTTAAATTTTTTAAAACAATAATATTTCAAAACACTACAAATCAAATCAATTTCAGTTGCAGAAAAAAAGCATTGCAATTCTGTTGTCACAAACAAATAAATAAATTGATGCAATTGACAATTAAACCATGCAAATCATTACCGCGATAGCATTGTATCACATAACTCATGAGATGATCTCCTGCATCACCACTGGCAACGACTTGCAGAAGTGGTGTTGGACCTGTATGCTATATTGTATTTCAGTTGTGGGCAGGCTGACAGTTCTTGCTGTGCATGGAGTTTATGAAGCTCATATTGATTCCATTGAGCACATTTGTGCTGCTGCTGGTTGCAAAATCTGAGACAGTATTTTCATGTAGAGCTTGTTCATAACAGACAGTATAATATTATCCTCAGTGATGGCTTGAAGCGTATCACATAGCATACACTTAAAACACGTGCAAAAAGCTTTCCAAGTCTTTGAAGTCAATTCTGACCAGACCATTTCATTTCATTGAGGATGCTGCAAATGCTATTATTTAGAACTGTTCAGTACCCAGAACAAAATCACTGCATACAGAAATTTAGGCAGGTGAGGAAGGGTAAGAGCAGAAGGGCAGGAGATTGGACAGACTGAGACAAGTATCCTTTCAACCAGTGTTAAGACTGAGGGCTGGGGTGGGACGTGAACAACACAAGATTTAGGAAAAAGTAAGAAAGGTTTCATTATCAGAACAGATCCAACAGAGATGCAGAAACTATTGAGACAAACTTTCTTCTGCAATGAGCAGCGTGGCTATGAGGAGAAAGTTGGGGCAATTGTAATGGGTATCAAAAATTCAGATTCCTTTGTAAGGAAGAATTTCCACCATCCAACTCCACCGTCATCACACTCTCCCTGCATGCTGCCTAGACAGCAACCTCTTCTACCCTTTCTCCAATCAATTGGAAAATGCCAAACCACCAGTCTTACCACATCATCATGGCTGCTTTTGGACTAACTTGCACAACACTTCACACTCTCAGGACGTCAAAATGGAGCTTAGGGACACTAATACCTTGCAAGTTTCTACCAGGTTGCTGTGGCCAAAGGAGAACAGATAACTCACTTACTTTGTGCTGACTGGAGGCTGCCAATCTCTTTGGTTTTCAAATGGGGATGCCTGGACCACTCCAATGGAGCCTTGCATCAAAACCCTGAAAGGGTGTTCCACATCATTGTGTCACGGTGTGCCATTCACAATGGGAGCTGATAAAGGCGGGGGATATCCTGGACGCGGAGGAAAAGAACAATTCTCTGTAGAGGAGGTTCAGGGTATTAAAAATATAGAAAATAGGAAGAGGACGAGGTCATTTGGCCCTTCGAGCTTGCTCTGTTATTCAAAAGGATCACAGATGATCAGTTTATTCAGTACCCTGTTCCAGCTTTCACTTTATCCATTGGCCTCTTTACCCCAGGAACATTGACTAGGAAGGACATTAAAGAGACCACAATAAAGCTATGCATTGTTGAGCACAGATCTGCAGCCAAAGACACTTTGCACAAACGCTGTTGGCACTGTGGTGATTTTGTAGGTCAATTATATAGCTGGCTGTACTTACTTTTCGAGAGATGGTGATTGATTCAAAATTCTTCCTGGAAAGGAGGTCAGGCAGAACCTATTTAAAACTTCCACAAAGAACAAGGATATCCTTCCATTGTTATTTTCTGTTGGTTACATGGCAAGCAAGCTCGGTCAGTTCAATATATATGGATCTGGCTACCTTTGCACTCCTTGAACATTTTCTGTTGTTGAATAGATCAGCCAGGTTTTCTGAGGCTCCTTGTTTTTCCAATCAAGATTGAACTCTCCTTGTCTGGGAGGAAAATTCAATCATGGCTCCTTCAGAAATACGGAGCATACCTGAAATCTAACAAGCCCCTTATATTGCAGGATAGTCAGGGGTGAGGGAAGCAAGTCAAACCATGCTCCGTTTTCATTACAGTAGTTACTGCAGTCTGTGATTTAAATGTCCTGCAGTACATACAGCCAATTTGTCAACCTCTGTCAAAGGCTGGTATGAAAGGTAAGTCTGGGGTTTGGCTGCCATGTGAATAGGGTGCCAGGATGCCAGGCAGACGGGGTGTGAGATAAACAATGAATATCGAAGCAGGTTGGGTGAGAGATGGGTATTCAGTCTGACTGTGAACAGGAAGGGGGGAGATCTGAAGAAATGTTGTGGGAGTCAGTGATGAATACAAAATTCATCCCTATGTATTTAGATACTAGTGAGGTAGCAAGTAGATGAGAAATAAAAAGGTTTTTAAAGTCAAATCCTTTCAGAGTTTTCAGCGAGAATAGGACAAAACAGCATTGCAAATGATTCTTTGGCTGTAATTTGACAGAAAAGGAGGGAACCTGGTAAGGGCAGTTCCATCAAGCTGAAGAACAGGCGAGAAGACGCTGGCCGTGGATCTTCTGGTAAACTATATCAAAGGCTGCAAAAGTAAATCCACAAACTCACTGCACTCATTACTGGAGGTCAAGGGTGGAAGAGCATGGAGTGGGGGTTGCAGGTGGGGGCTGGGGAGTGGCAGGGAGAGCGCTGGTTCACAAAAATGATAGTGATGAAGAGAAGCTAGGTTTGTCCTTGCATTCTTGCTTGGTCTTAAAAACATGGAGAATAATTTAGTAATGCTTTAAGTAGTGTTATGATGAGGTGTTACCTCAGATATTCTGGACATTTTGGAAGGAACGCTTTGCTAAGCAAAGGAGACTGGCTGCAGCAGAGTAAAGTGTTGTACTTGCACATAACACAAGTTGCCTGACTGGAGTCAGAGTCTGCAATACTTTCAAAGAGGACATATA
This sequence comes from Ginglymostoma cirratum, assembly GCA_024137785.1. Lineage (NCBI taxonomy): Eukaryota > Metazoa > Chordata > Chondrichthyes > Orectolobiformes > Ginglymostomatidae > Ginglymostoma > Ginglymostoma cirratum. The sequence continues at coordinate 6,097,378 of JAHRHZ010000032.1, forward strand.
TCCCAGTTTGTGGTTGTAACTATTTTAACTGTTTGTTCCGTTACAATTTCCCATCGACTAACTCGTTAACATTTGTTGTTTTAAGAGCAGAAAGGCATCTGCATGCTCCAATTCCATTTACATTTTATTCAAATGTGCTGTTTGATGTCTAAATTATTTTGCAAACATGATCTCCTGCTTAAACTAATGGATCTCAGACTCATTGTTGAAAATGGTCACATCGTGTGGTTTACTCTGTCACAAGCAACTGATACCCTACTCACTACTGAGCTGTCTAAAACTATAAATACAAACACAGGAGAGTTCTGTCACTCAAGATACACAACAGCAAACTACACTTACATAGTTAATGTAAGCAAACATTTCTCGACGCTTCACAGATTTTCATCCAAAAAACATTTATTAGTTTTAATGAAATGTGGATGGGTGTGTTAGTAAGTTTGTAGATGATACAAAGATCAGTGGAGTTGTGGATAGTGTAGAAGGTTGTCAAAGGATACAGCAGGATATAGATCAGTTGCAGATCTGGGCAGAGGAATGGCACACAGAGTTTAATCTAGGTAAGTGCGAGGTGCTGCAGTTTGGGAAATCAAATGTTAAAGAAAAGTATAGTTAATGGCAGGACCCTGAACAGCACTGCCGTACAGAGGGATCTTGGAATGCGATCTCATAACTCCCTGAAAGTGGGCATGCAAGTAGGTAGGACGGTAAAAAAGGCATATGGCATGCTTGCATTTATTGTCAGGGAAGTGAGTACAGCATCAGGATGTCATGTTGCAGCTTTATAAGACTTTGGTTAGGCCACACTTAGTGTATTGCGTTCAATTCTGGTCGCCACATTGCAAGAAGGATATGGAGGCTTTGGAGAGGGTGCAAAGGAGGTTTACCAGATGCTTTCCAAATTAGAGGGTACGAGCTGTAAGGAGAGACTGGAAAAACTCTGGTTGTTTTCTTTGGAGCGGCAGAGGCTGAGGGGAGACTTGATAGATGTCTATAAAATTATGAGATGCATAGATAGGTTTGACGGTCAGAATCCTTTTCCCCCCAGAGTTGAAATGTCTAAAACTAGGGGGCATGTATTTAAGGTGAGGGGTGTATGTTCAAAGGAGATGTGAGGGGCAATTTTTTTCTGTTTTACACTGAGCACTGCTAGGTGTGTTGGTGGAGGCTGATACAATTGGGTCATTTAAGAGACTTTTAGATAAGCACATGAATGTGCAAGGAATGGAGGGATATGGACCAAGGGCAGACAGAAGGGATTCGTTTAATTTGGTGTCATGTTTAGCACAATATTGTGGGCCAAAGGGCCTGTTCCAGTGCTGTACTGTTCTATGTTTATTGTTGATTAACTAGTTTTAATACAACCCAAAGACATGAAATAATAAATCAATTATAAAATCCAAACAATGCCAAGTATCAGACAACTGTACCTTCTAAAGATAAAGGGAAAAGTACGTGGAAGAGAGTTAATGACAGGTAGGAGAACTGTACACTAACCAATGATGGAAGAAAAGGTGCAAGGATTCCTCCCAATCTAGCAGACATTGAACAAATGCCCAGCCCAACATTCCTATAGGAAAACAAGGCAATAATAAGCAATTATTTGAAATTTCAAAATATATAATCACAAATCAACATGTAAATAGCTCAGCACAAAGTCCCCATACTTGTGACAACCTCAAAGAGCATGGTCCCCTTTTGTAAACAGATACGTCAGAATTTTTGAAAACTTGTTTCTACTTTGATATTCTGGATCCTTTGAAAATTGTTCTTCAAATGATTGAAATGACAGGCATTAAGCTCAAATAGAGAAATTAAGCAATCAGCTTCAAAGCAATTCTCAATGATGTCACCACTTTTAAAAATTAAAATATCATATGAAAAGATTTAAATTAATAACAAAAATGGACTTACTCCTAGCTGTACACAAATGGGGGCATTCGAAGATCACAATACATGAGGCAACTTACAGCACTTCTGAGTTTAGTTATTTCGCTAAGCCTGTATGCTAACAACATGCACTTGTATTGCACATTTAACATAATGAATGCATCAAAATGGCTCACAATAAAAATTAATTTTAAAAATCTGGCAATCTGTGGTCTAACACCTGAAGATTAGCTTGGTACTGACTGGATCATTATAAAAGGTACATCTTGTACCAATATTCTTCAGAGAAGTGAATCAGCTACCCTTACCTAGTCTAGCCTACATATTACTCCAATCTCACAATGTATGATTGATTCTTAAAGCTCTGGGAAATAAATTGGGGATTGCTAGTGTCATGACCACCACAAGAACAAATAGAATTTCACTGGACAAAAGCTTAACAATTGAGAAAATCACAACATAACTGAGAGAGTTAATGGGTTATCAGAAAGACACACCTGCAGTCACCCTTATAGTTTCAACGACTGCAGACATACCTGACAGATGTGGGATAGAGTTCAGAGCTGTAAACATAGACCACATTAAATGCAGCACTTATTGAAAGTTTACCCATTATAGAAAATGCTTGACTGTTGATAACAGAAAATATTCCAGAGCCTGAAAAAAGAAAATAGTGAAGATAAATTGTTTTGTATGAAATCTGCAGAGCAAAAAATAAAAAATCAACCCATATAATTTAATAGCACGTGATATCAATTTGGAAGCAATAAATCGGATTTATAAAAGGAAAGGAAAAATGATCTCAAGAATATTAAATAACTGATGCCGAAAAATATCCATATGATCAATGTTAAAGCAAGGCTCAATTTCAGCTGTGAAAGTCTGCAAATTTGAATGTCCTGGCATCATTATCTGGATTCAACATGACAACTGGTCATAATGAGTGATGGTACTTATTAAACTGTACTCCTGTACCAATCAGCAACTTCCAGAGGACACAGTGAATAATTTATACTGAATAAACAAGAAGTGAAATAGCAGAAAATAAAAATTCCTGAACCAGATGACAAATTTCACTAAGGTACAAAACATTCCCAGAGTACAAGAATATCAAATGCTTAAGTGCTATAAGCAATTATTTAGTAACACTGGTGCACTAGAGAAATGATATTAATTGGTACATATGAACCTGAATATGCCAAAAATTCATAATTACAGCAACCTATATTCTTCACTTAATTCTTTGAATATCTACATCTATGCTGAGTACTCAGATAAAAATAGGCTCACATTATCTTTCAATCACAGAATTCATGATTTGTGACCAACATGCATTGGTTCCAGTGGGTAGGCAGCACACACATTTGGTGCTAGCACCTCACTTAAGTGGGCACTGGGCTGAGCATTTTCCACCTTGCCAGATGCCTCTGCTTTGTGTTCAACATGGAGTGGAGCCGTGTATGCTAACTTGCGATACGGTCGATTTGGATCTTAGAGGCAGGCTATCTCTCTAAGAGAAATATTCTTCCGAATTACAGCAGACTGTTGTTGAAGCCAATTGTTTTAATTCTAAACAAGGAAAATAGAACATCAGAACAGAGAGACGTCTTCAAGGTCTCTAATGCAGTTCTGGATACCTTGCTAGTGGAAGTAGACAGGATGAGAAACATCAAGGTTCGATGCCAGGTTAGCAGATCTCAAGGAGAAACAAAAAAATTGGGAGCTTATGGTAAGGGAAATCAAATCTAGTGTCTGGATTCAAAGGCTGTTTATATGTTAGCAGTCAGTTATGGGTTACATTAATATGATAGTTTGTTGTACTGTAGAGTCCCTATCTCTGAGCCAGAAGGCCTGGGGTCTAGTCCTACCTATGTCTGAATGGGTTTATTAAAAACATCTGCATTGATATGACTGGTATTGTTACATAAAGACTTTGAGGAGGACCAGATGTTAGGTCTCAATCCTGCAAGGTCCTAGGCTGTTCTGCTCACAAGTCCATATGACCTCACACCATACGAGCAATACACCTCAGTACTGACTTTTTCAGACCCATATTCAACAGGTGACAGTTCAAGCTATAATACGTTCACTTCTGTACAAACAGTATATGTGGAACATTTACTTTAACACTTTGAGATCCAAAGGGAACTTGACAAGGTAGATAGGGAGGAGATGATCCCTGTTATGGCAGAATCAAGAACAGTGATTAAAAACCAGGGGGCTCCCATTTAAAATAGATTAAGTACATTTTTTATCTCTCAGAGGGTCGCAAACTTTTGAAATTCTTTTCTCCTCATCACAGCCCTAAATAGACTATCTTGTACCTTTAAACTGTGATCCCTGGTTCTGGACTCCCCATTCAACTGGAACATCCTTCCTACATTTACTCCGACTAGTCCTGCTAGCATTTGATAGGTTTCTAAGATTTCTCTCTTTATTCTTCTAAACTCCAGTGAATATATCCTAACTGATCCAATTAGTGTTTATTTGGCTCTGCCATTCCAGGAATCGGTCTTGTAAATCTTTGTTGCACTCCTTTCATAGCTAGGAAATTCCTCCTCGGATGTGAAGGCCAAAACTGTATGCAATACTCCAGGTATTTTCTCACCAAAGCCTTGTACAATTGCAGCAAGACATCTCTGTTCCTACATACTAATCCTCTCACTATGAAGGCCAACAGATCATTTGCCTTCTTCACCGCCTACTGCACCTTCATGCTTACTTTCAGGCATTCAGATAATAATCTGCCTTCCTGTTTTTGTTACAAAGTAAACAACCTCACAATTATTCACATTATACTTCATCTGCCAAACGTTTTCCGACACACTCACTTTGTCCCAATCACACTGAAGCATCTCTGCATCGTCCTCACAGTTCTCTCTCCAACCCAGCTTTGTGTCATCTGCAAACCTGGAGATGTTACGCCTAGTTCCCTCATCTAAATTATTAACATGTATTATGAACAGCTAGGATCATAGTATTGATCCCTGCACTACCCCAATAGTCACTGACTGTCACACGGAAAAAGAATTACTAATTCCTACTCTTCGTTTTCTGTCTGCCAACCAGCTCTCTACCCATGTCAGAGTAACACACTGTTTTATTATTCCCAAGAGTGAGAATCAAGAAATAACTGCACTGTTTTAATTTATAGTCATATGAAAATTTCTAATAAATTAAAACATCTGAGGTCACCAATAGTAGATAATACATATTTTGCACACAAAACTTTCTGCAGATAAATGCACATCACCACTCAACTGCTACCTTTAACATTAGTTATAGCTCAGTATAGTCAATTGCTGAGATTGTTGTAATCTCAAACGATGGTACATCCACAAGTTTCTACACCAGGCTTCATTAAAGTGAGAAATCATGCACAGCATAGATGGTCTTGAGTTAGTGATTTACGTGCAACTCCAGTAACGGTAACGTTACTTCACGGTATTATTTACAAAAAACAACCGGTAGCTCGTAAATTTCCCATTCTCCTCAGTGTACACGTATTCTCTGACTGATGAGTGTCAGATAATTCAAGTGAGATTGGGCTCTTTGTGTTTTAAAAGTGGCAAGGCAGTAATCAATATGCAGCACGATCAAGTGGCCTGAGAATTTGAAAAACTAACCATTACAAAAACAGTTTAAATGCATGCAATGGTACAGCCAGACACTAGCATCAGTTCAACTAATTTTCTGGCAGTGATATTCATCGCTTTGATCAGTAATAAAGTAATGAAATAAAATTTCTGATTGCACACGTACAGAAATTAAAGATTGCCATGACCTTTGACTAAGTGGTAAATATACAAGGTATTTTAGTAATATGTCTAACTTACCTTTCTTTTCTGGCAACAAAATTATAATAAGACAAGCTGCACTTCCCAGGAGAAGGAATCCTGCTAATGTCCGTCTACGACCCGACCTGATGGAAGAGCAGGGGCAATAACAAGTGGCAACAAATCAGTTGTTCAGCCATCTTTTTGCCATTCTGCAATATATTTTCTGAGTATCAAAAGTGAATTCTTCAGCTTTACTTCCACAAATTAAAAACTATTCATGGATCACAACCACAAAATATAACTAGGCTGCAGGTACAGCAGGTAATAAAGGAAGGCAAATGGAATTTTAGCACTGGGGATAAAATTGTATCAGAGATAAAAGGTACTGCAGATGCTGGAGAATCCGAGATAACAAGCATGGGGCTGGATGAACACAGCAGGTCAAGCAGCATCATAGGAGCAGGAAAACTTCATCCAGCCCCATGCTTGTTATCTGGAATTTTAGCACTTATTGCTAAAAGAATAGAGCATAAAAGTAAGGAAATCTGCTGCAACTGTACAAGGCATTAGTGAGACCGCACCTTGAGTACTGCGTGCAATTTTTGTCCCATTACTTGAGGAGACGAGCAGTTGCATTGGGGGCTGTTCATAAGAGATTCACTAGATTGATTCCAGAGAATGATGGGTTTGTCTTGTAAAGAGACACTGAGCGCTTCAGGTCAATACTCTCTATAGAATAAAAGGAAACCTAATTGAGGTATACAAAATGCTAAAGGGGATTAACAAAGGAGACACAGAGAGGATTTTTCCTCATGTGGGGCAATCTAGAATGAGAGGTCATTGTTTTATGATAAGGGGTAGCAGATTTAAAACAGAGATGAAGAGAAATTACTTCTCTCAAAGAGGAATGAATCTATGGAATTCATTACCCAGAGTGTGGTGGACATTGGAGCACTGTCTAAACTTAAATAGCAGATAGACAGATTTTTAATTAATAATGGGTTGATGGGTTATGGACAAGAAAGTGGAGTTGAGGGCAATATGAGATCAGCCATGATCTTATTGAATAGCAGAACAGCCCAAGGGCTGAATTGCCTACTCCTGCTCCTAGTTCTTATAAAGAATAAATAATTAACGTTGTTATTTTCATTAATATTGTACGGTAAAATTTTAAAGATCAGAATGCTGCAATAACACAAAATAGGAATTTATTTTTCTTCCTATTTTCAACTCTCAAAAATGATTGTTTCATTAGAATATGTCACACAAAACCAGATTAAGTCAGTTACTGAAAATGCTGCCACATAATTTAACAAAATTTACAAAATTAGGGCGCAAGCATTAAATGATCAAAATAATTTATATTTTTATACCACAAAACAGAAATGTATCATAACCATGTTAAAAATTGATTTCTTACTTTAAAATGCTACGTAATTAAGGAGCATATATTTTGTGCTTTATCAGAATCCCACAAACAGCAGAACCAGTTAAACCAATTTTGACAGTGCTGGCTGAGGGGAATACTGAAAGCATGGTAAGCTGTGGACTTACTTACAGTTTGGGATTTTTAGAATCCAATCAGAATTCCCAGTTTATTCAAAAGACAGCACATCTGCCACCACAGCAAACCTCAGTTTTATGATGTTAATTTGGGAATAGGGTTTGAATCAACGGCTTTCTAACTCAAAAAGATATGGGGATAATGATACTAATAGACCCATTGAGATAAATGCAGTTTAGTGATTAAACTTCTGAACTAAATCTAAGCAAATATTCAATTAAATGTGCCATTAAGAACTGCAATAATCTGCAGTCAGGCCATTCATGTTAAACAACTGAAAGATTGGCTAAGAATTGTAAATGGTTGTTAACATCGGCTCAAAGTTCAAAACAGACAACACTATTGCTGCTGGATTGGCAAAAATAAATCAATGAGTATCAAGATAAAATAGAAAACCATTTTAGAAAGTGAATGAGCAACAAATAATCAAAGAAGTGAAAGATTTTGTAAAGGCATTTGCATTTAGAGGGGAGTATTATCAACTCACCAAGAGCGGTTCAGCAGAAAGAAACAGAGAGGATATGAAGGCAACTCAGCTATTCCCGAAAGTGCTACGTTTAGATATCGATTACCGGCCATGTCAGCAGCATTTAGAGTCAGACCATAATATACAAGGCTGCATACTAACCTAATGTGAAAAGAAAGAGAGCAAAAATTACAAGATTATCACGTAAAAGCTCAAAGCAAATAGTCCTGCCTTTATTCTCTCATCTAGAATCATTTTGTTTGTACTCATAATTTATTCAAGTTCAAAAAAACTATCAAGAATTTTAACAATTTTTAACAAGATAAAAGTTGACAGGAGAAAGAGCCCAAACATGGCATAACAGAAAATCCTGTTACATGATTTGAAACCTGTAAAAACAAAAGTCATCTTAAAACACAGATAGAAAGAATTACACTTTACATCTACGTCTGTTGAATTTCCAGTCTCAGTTGTGTTGGAAGACAGTAGTGGGATAAGGAAATGAAATATACCAACTGTTCAAATGTATGTAGTCTGCTTAGTCACAACTGCAATACAACACACATGATAAAAAATGTGGAACAGAAATAAAATTATTTGGCTTAACCAGTCCATGCTGGTATTAATGCTCTACCAAGCATTGTCTTCTTATCTTTCCTCTTCTAACCAATCAATGTAATTTTCTATTTCCTTCTCCCTCATATGCTTATTTAGACTTCCAATAAGTCCATCTATACCATTTGCGTCAACCAATCAATGTAGTAGCAAAACTAGAACACAAAATGATGTATTTGAGACATACCAAACATACATCATTATCAATGTCCGCCACAAGAGAGCTCGATCCCGGAAAAGATCTAGGATATTATTGGACTCATCATCAATTTCTCCAGTCGGTGGGTTCAGAATCACCGAACACTTCTGTTGAGCATTCTTCTTTGCAAAGTTCTCAAGTATATCCTTTGCTTCATTCCACCGCCCTTGAGCATACAGCCAATGTGGAGATTCTGGGATACATCTACAAACAGGTCAGTCACAATATATTTTTTATGAAGGTAAAACTTAGTAACAGCTAAAACGGACACACAGATCTCTATATACTCATTTCAACCAGATAGGAAAATGAAAATTATGCAAATCACAAATGACACAACTAACGCTTGCCACAAATAAAAAAAAATACACTAAGTACTTATGTGATGAAGGAAAACCTTCCAGTGAAAATAGCCTTCCATTATTTATAATTGCATATAAAATTTTCTTGCAGCACAATGCCCATTTAGGGGCAGCACAGTGGTTCAGTGGTTAGCACTGCTGCCTCACAGTGCCAGGGACCCAGGTTCAATTCCAATCTTGGGCGATTATCTGTGTGAACTTTGCATATTCTTCCTGTGTTTATGTGGGTTTCTCCAGAATGTTTCCTCCCACAGTCCAAAGAAGCGCAGGGGTTAGGAGGACTGGCCGTGCTAAATTGTCATGTGTTATCCAAGAATCTGCAAGCTAGGTGGGTTAGCGATGGTAAACGCAGAATAACAGGAATGGCGGGGGGCGGTTCTCAGTGGGATGCTCTTCACAGGGGCATTAAATGTAAGCACAAATTCCATGAAAAGAAAAAAATTAAAAGCACTTTCTACTGCTCTTAAATTTGTAAACTATTGGGAGCAGTAAAACTTGTAGTATTTTAATTACAGACAGTCCCAGAGTTGCAAATGAGCTCTATGCTTGAGTATGTTCACCAGTCAATTTGTACTCAATCTGGGCCACAATGCAGGACACCAGAAAATAGCATTTTGTAATTACGAAGAAATGTTTTTATGTCAGATCTATAAAATTACACTCCTGTATGGGATCATGTTTGTAAGTGAATCAGAGGACTGAATGATTTGACAGGGTTGGCTGGGGGCGCTGGAATGTGCACTCCACTTAATCCTGAGGTGTAACTGAACTATGTCACCAGAATGTTTTTCCCATCATTCATAACACCAATGTTTTCTCATCTGTTTTCCATGAATAAATAAAACAAAAGATGATAGTGAAAGGTGAATACAGCTTTATCAGTTAAAAATGAAAGACAAGATTCTAACAGTTAACCAGGGAGGTTAAAAGTCACCAAAAAGCAGGTGAAAAAGGGGTGAGGAAATTTTTATGTGGGATAATTTACTTTTAAAGTACAGTTCTTAAAATATACTCATAGTAGCTGGTGTTTACAAAATAAGATCCCAAAAGTACCAAGGGAACCAAATTATGAGATTTGGCATGCAATAAGCTAATGTGAATTAAGTGTTAAATGAAATTATATTTGAAGGATTGGATCAGAAGACGAATCTCAGGGTTGACATGGTCAAATCACTAATATAAACAGCACAACCTTCTTCTCTGCTAAAACAAAACCAAACAGAATCTTGGGATAAACCGCCCAGGATATTCTCTGGACATTTAAATCTGTACTTGACCCTGGTGAGACAACACTGGAGTGCTGTGGCTGTACGAGTTTGTGTGCTTCAAATAGGGGTATGGAGACCAGATGCACAGCTGATCACAGAATTTTCAAAAATTATGAATGATGAAAAGTTAACTACTTAGATCGTCCCTCTCTTATAAAGTCAAAGAGTCAAATCCCACAGAAACAGACCCTTCAGTCTAACTTGTCCATGCTGATCAAGTTTCCCAATGTAAACTAGTCCCATTTGCCTGCGTTTGGCCCATATCCTTTAAGATTTTCCTATACTTGTCAAAAGTATATTGTAACTGTATCTGCATCCACCATCTTCTCTAGCAGTTCATTGCCCATATGAACCACCCGCTGTGTGAAAAAGTTATCCTCAGGTCCCTCTGAAATCTTTCTACTCTCACCTTAAAATTATGCCCTGTAGTTTTGAACTCCCCCACCCTAGGGAAAAGATCTTTGCTATTATCTAAGCCCGTCATGATTTTATAAATCTCTATAAAGTCACCACACAACCCTCTACGCACCTGTGAGAAAAGTCCCAGCCTATCCAGCCTCTCCTTATAACTCAAACCCTCCATTCCTGGCAACATCTTTGCAAATCTTTTCTGAACCCTTTCCAATTTAGTAATATCCTTCTTATAGCAGGGTGACCAGGACTGTACACAGTACTCCAAAAGTAGCCTCGTCAACATCCTGTCCAACATCAATATGACGTCCCAACTTCTATACTCGACAGTTTGAGCAATAAAGGCAAGCATGCTAAACGCCTTCTTAACTGCCCCTTCTATCTGCGACAGAACTTTCAAACACCTAATAAAATGTTTAAATAAAATACTGAGAAAAAAATTATAAAACTAAGCATGAAAAGGAAAACCAAAAAGAACATTATATTTTTCATAAGCTGAAAGGATGATATTTATATGGAAAACCTCTGGCACTGGGGTAGAGCAAGACAGACTTAGGGAGGAACAAGACAAATTCTTGTTAACAAACAGGGCTTAGCAGTATTAGAAATGTGCTGACAGAATTCGGTAGACAGGTTTGTTACGTGAATCAGAGTCTTTGTCCTGTCTGAAAATATTTTTAATATCACAAATTCTGATAATAATTATTGAAATACGTCTTCAAACAACAATAAATGAAAAGCCATGATGGCAAAGAAAAACAAAAGAAATTAATAAGTTATATGGTGAGCTGCTGAACAAACTTTATAGCTTCTGTAACGCTCAGCTCAACAGGATTGACTTCATAATAGCTTTTTGAAGCTGAGGAATAAACATGAGTGAAGCTTGGGTGACAGAGGCAAGTCATCTGCACAGTCAAATCTGCAGCAATACAATCACATGACAAATTATGGCTAATCTTTTAAATTAGGTTTTAAACAGTGTTATGTAGCTATTGCATAATTACAATATAGATAAATGAATCAACTGCAAACACCTTAGGCAAGATTCATGTTTCATGGGAGATGAACAACATGATTTGGGAATGGTGATGGACAGAAGGAGAAACTGCTCCATAATAACTTAAAATCAATATCAAATATGATTGATATACTCAAAATAGTATCTGTTGAGATTTCAGTTGGAATGTACTTATTGAACTTGAACAAATCCAATTTATTTTTAGGCCACTAATAAGATAATTTTTCAAATAAACAAAATTACTTCTGGTTTAGACTTTTTCAGAAACATTGATAGGATGCTGACAGGTCATTTGCTCTTATGGAGAATTGAGGACTGGACGGCATAATATCAAAGTAAAGGATGACACATTTAAGACAGAGATGAGGAGGAGTTTCTTCTCTCAGATGGTTTGAATCTATGAAACTTTTTACTGCAGAGGAATGTTGACAGTGGCCATTAAATATATTCAAGGCTGAGATAGATTGATTTTTATCAGGAAGGAAATTCAGGTTATTGAGTAAAGATAGGAAAGTAAAACTGAGGATTATCCAAGCAAACATGATCTCCTTGAATGGTGATGCAGACAGAACGGGCTGAATGATCTACTTCTGCACACAAATCATAACAGTCATAGAGTACAGAAGAGGCCCTTTGGCTCATTGAATCTGCACCAACCTACCTACACTAATCCCACTTTCCAGCACTTGGCCCTGAGCCTTGAACGTTATGACATTTCAAGTGCTCATCTGTGTACTTCTAAGATGTTGTGAGGTTTCTGCCTCTGCCACCTTCCCAGACAATACATTCTAGATTCCCACCACCTTGTGGATGAAAAGCGTTTTCCTCAAAATCTCTCTAAGCGTCCTGCCCTTGATCTTAAATTATGTCTTATGGACTTACAAAGAAGAAAAGGTGATTAAATATGCAGATTTGGCCTAGTATTGTTAAAGTGCTTCAAATTTTCAAGAAATTACTTGTAATATTATTTTTCAATATAGTAAGATTCAAAAACAAATAGAAATAGTCATTCATTAGCAAGTAGAAAAAGGATTCCAAAGTTTCTAATGTTCTGTAAAAGGCAATAACTCAGAGGGCAGCTTCCAAAAACAAGATGTTTGTCTTGAACCAGAAAATTACTGTTTCTAACTGTTCCTCTGCTGCATATGGAATCTCTAACTTACAAAGATGGGAGCAGAATGAGTATGCCTTCAATATTAATCACAATGGCCAAAATCCGCCATGGTCGAATAAAGTATCCAAGCAATGCATACAGAGAAATTCCAACAGCAAATGAAAGACTCTGTAGTGACCCTAGAAAGATAAAAAACAATTTAAATTTCGCATCAATTCAACAATATTTATTTTGTAATCATGCTGTGTCATATTGCTACTTAATTACTTCAATGTTAGCCTCAGCTAACTGCAACTTCTTCAGGCTCAGCATTCTATTTTGTTCCTCAAACTCTGTCTCTTAGGCCACTTAGAGTCACAGCATCATGCAGCATGGAAGCAGACCCTTCAGTCCAACCAGTACATGTCAACCATGTTCCCAAACTAAACTAGTCCCACCTGCCTGCATTTAGCCCATATCCCTCCAAATCGTTTTTATTCATGAATTTATCCAAATGCCTTTTAAACATTGTAACTGTTTCTGCATCCACCACTTTCTTTGGTAGTTCACACATGAACTACTCTCTGCGTAAAGAAGTTGCTCCTCATGTTCTTTTTAAATCTTGCTCCTCTCACCTCAAAAATATGCTCCCTAGTTTTGAATTCCCCAGCCTAGAGGAAAGATCCTTGTAATTCACCTTATCTTTTCCCCTCATGATTTTATAAACCTCAATAAGGTAACTTCTCAATTTCTTAAGCTCCAGTGAAAAAGTTCCAGTATTTCCAAACTACTTTTTATCTCAAACCTTCCATTCCCAGCAACATCCTGGTAAATCTTTTCTGAACCCTCTCTAGTTTTGACAATATGCTTCCTACAACAGGCGACCAGAACTGCACACATTACTCCAGAAAAAGCCTCACTAACGTCCTCTACAACCTCAACTTGACATTCCAACTCCTATACTCAAAGGTCTGAGCAATGAAGGCAAGCATGCTAAACACCTTCTTAACCGCCCTGTCTCCACGTGACACAAATTTCAAAGAATTATGTATCTGAGCCCTCAAGTCTCTCTGTTCTACAACACTGCCCAGGGCCCTACCAATACTTGTACAAGTCCTGACCTTGTTTGTTTTACCAAAATGCAATGTCTCACGTTTATCCAAAAATTAGACTCCATCTGCCACTCCTCATTCACCCAACTGATAAAGATCTCTTTCTATTCTTAGACAACCTTCTTCACTGTCCACAGCACCACCAATTTTGGTGTCATCTGCAAACTTACTAACCATGCTTCCTGTATTTGCATCCAAATCATCTACATAAACAACAAACAAAAATGGATTTAGTATCGATCCCAGTGGAACACAGCTGGTCACTGCCCTCCAGTCTGAAAAACCTCCAACCTCTGTCTCTGAACATAAAGCCAAGTTTATACTCGCTGAATCCCATGTGACCTAACTTTACTAATTGGTCTACCATGCGGAACCTTGTCAAAGACTTTAATAAAGTCCAAGTAAACAAGGTCAATCTCTCTGCTCTCATCAATCTTTTTGGTTACTCCATTAAAAAAATCTCAATCAAGGTTGTGAGACATGATTTTCCTCACACAAACTCCTACTCTCTCTCTAGTTGCTCTCTTGCTTTTAACGCATTTGCAGAATTCTTTTGGATTATCTTTAACATTATCTGCCAAAGGTTATCTCATATCCCCTCTTTGCCTTCCTGAGTTCCTTCTTAAGAATGCCCCTACATTCTTTATATACTTCAGAAGATTCAGTTGATCCCAGCCGTCTATATCTAATTTAGGATTTTTTTTTATTCTTGGCTAGACTTCAATAACTTAATTCATCCAATTGTTCCTTAATCATACCAGCCATGCCTTTCACTCTAACAGGTGTATAATGCTTCTGAACTCTTGTTATCATACTTTTGAAGGCCTCTCACTTCAGTCATCCTTTTACCTATGAACACATTTAACAAAAACAGCAGTATTGGACTCAACAGCAGTCTATCATTAGCATTCACAATATTTTTTTAAAACCCAAGCTGAGATAGCAGGATTGAGTTTAAGATTCCAAGCACGTAACTTTTATGTATTAAACATAAAAGCAGAGACAACGTGATGTGCGGAGTGGGTAGGTTAGCAAAGGGAAAGAAAAATGTACTGAAGATAAACAGCCATAGTTTCCCAGATCTGCTAAAAAGTGAATATCATAGTATTCACTGCATTGCTTCCCCAGAGGATCCACAAATTGGATGCAGTGTGCTTTTCTCTAGAAAAAAGGCTTTACGATTATGAGATAGTTTAACAGAATAGGCATAGAGAAAATGCTTCCACCTCTGGGGGAGATCAAATCTGGAAGCCATTAAATAAAAAGTAGACATTAATAAATTTAACAATAAACTCAAAAGAACCTTCTTTAACCAACCAAACAAAAACAAATTGGAGGAACTCAGCAAGTCTGACAGCATCTGTGCAGAGAAAACAGAGTTAATGTTTCAAGTCAAAGAATTCAAAGATCAAAGAATCCCTACAGTTTGGAAACAGGCCCTTTGGCCCAACAAGTCCACACTGACCCTCAGAGCATCCCACCCAGACCTACCCCCCCTATAACCCACCTAATCTACACATCCCTGAACATTACACGCAATTTAGCATGGCCAATCCACCTAGTCTGCACATCTTTGGACTGTGTGAAGAAACCAGAGCACCCGGAGGAAACCTGTGACCTATCTTCAGAACTAGAAGCAGTTACGAAAAATTGGTAGATAACTCATTGTCTTCAGGACTCAACACAGAGCTTAACAATTTCACAGCACGAACATCTACTTCCAGGTCTATTACCTACCCCCACAGCCTCAGGTCCTATCATGAAATGGATTTCATTTAACACAGCCAAGCTGTTTTCAACTACTCATAGTCCCTGTTATCACTTATTTAGCTTCTCTTTCTCCCTGGCTTACAATCAACAATCCATCTGCCTGATGACACTTTTCTCTCTTTCTCGGAGATCTGTCTTCAAGTATCACACATTCCTTTAACCATGACCCCACCCCGCTACTCCCACTCCTACCCCACATCATCATGAATACTACTAAAACATAGCTGCCTCTAGTTCTGAAGGAAATCACTGGACTCAAAATCTTAACTTTGATTTCTCTCCACAGATGCTGCCAGACTTGTTGAGCTTCTCCAGTATTTTTCTGTTTTGTCTGTTTCAGAGCTAAAGCATCTGCAGTTCTTCGTTTTATTTTACTTCTTTAACCAAAGATTGGTACTGGCCACCAAAAGTAGTTCAGACAAGCCGTATAAACATGTTTAAAGCTGGATAAATACAAGGAAAGGAACGAGCAAAAGACTGTTTTGATAGGGCTAGAGAGAGGCAATAGCCTACTGGTATTATCACTGGACTGTTAATACAGAGATCCAGACAATATTCTGGAGTACCTGTGTTCAAATCCCACCATGGCAGAATTAGGAGTCTATTGATAATCACGAAACCATTGTCGATTACTGGGGAAAAGTCCTTCTAGTCCACTAATGGCCTATAGGAAATGAAACTGCCATTCTTACCTGGTCTGACCTACATGTCACTCCAGAACCACAGCAACGTGGTTGACTCTCACTACACCCTCTGGGTAATTAGGGATGGGCAATAAATGCTATCTAGCCAGTGATGCCCTCATCCCGTGAATGAATAACGAAGGCTAAGAGGAATTGGACAAGGTTTGTGTGAAGCATAAGCCCAGATATGAACCATTTGATCGCATGGTCTGTCATCATCCTACACATAACTATGTACCCTCAGAATTTGAAGACTGCCAAGAGGGATGTAAAACCAGGCACAATGATAACAAACTAGTCTGCTTTACTTGTAATGCTCTTATTAACATATACCTTGTACAGCAAGTTTAAATTAGTGGCAACATTGGATCACTCAGTTATTTCTTTTCTTTCCCAATGAAACACACCCTAAAAAGAAACATACAGTAGTTGCACACACGTGCTTCTCTCATCATGTGTCTTAAAAAGGAACAATATGGATATCTTACCAGTTAGCGCCCAACAAGAAACAGCCACATACTCCTGGAGTAGAACAAAGGACACCAATGACATTCCTCCATTCATCATGCCAACACCAAAACGGGATACCACAAAGATTTCATATGTAGGAGTGACTCCACTTACAATTCCAAGTATTATATCTAGAAAAAGACCTAGGCAAATAACAAGTCATCTTAGAGTAATTTCACACAAAAGGTCCAGTAGTTTACAAGTTTTAGGCTAAAGGAAACCAATTCTAGCCTCGTAATCATCTCAAAAAAATGTTTAATATTGTTTGGAAATTTTTTTTGACATGGTCTGTAATACAAATGCTTCATTTCTGGGGTGAATAAACAAAATTGCCATCAAAGTGGGAGTGGAAGAGCCACTAAAGTATCCACATGCATTTTTGGGATAACAAGCATGGGGCTGGATGAACACAGCAGGTCAAGCAGCATCATAGGAGCAGGAAAACTTGACGTTTCGGGCCTAAACCCTTCATCAGAAATGGGGGAGGGGAAGAGGGTTCTGAAATAAATAGGGAGAGAGGGGGAGGTGGATAGAGGATGGATAGAGGAGAGGATAGGTGGAGAGGAGGCAGACCAGTCGAAGAGGCTGGGATGGAGCCAGTAAAGGTGAGTGTAGGTAGGGGGGTAGGGAGGAGATAGGTCAGTCCAGGGAGGACGGACAGGTCAAGGGGGCGGGATGATGTTAGTAGATAGAATTCACCAACACCTTCCACCCCAACCTGAAGTTCACCTGAACCATCTCCAACACTTCTCTCCTTCCTGGACCTCTCTGTCTCCATCTCGGGCAACCACCTAGAGACAGATGTCCATTTCAAGCCCACTGACTCCCACGGCTACCTGGAATACACCTCCTCCCACCCACCCTCCTGCAAAAATGCCATCCCCTATTCCCAATTCCTTCACCTCCGCCGCATCTGCTCCCAGGATGAGACATTCCAATCCCACACATCTCAAATGTCCTCATTCTTCAAGGACCGCAACTTCCCCCCCACAGTGGTCGAGCACGCCCTCGACCGTGTCTCCCGCATTTCCCGGAACACATCCCTCACGCCCCGTCCCCGCAACAATAACCAAAAAAGAATCCGCCTCGTCCTCACATACCACCCCACCAACCTCCGGATCCAACGCATCGTCCTCCGACACTTCCGCCATCTGCAGTCAGACCCCACCACCAAAGACATCTTTCCCTCCCCACCCCTATCTGCCTTCCGGAGGGACCACTCCCTCCGCGACTCCCTTGTCCGCTCCACACTCCCCTCCAGCCCCACCACACCCGGCACTTTTCCCTGTAACCGCAGGAAGTGCTACACCTGCCCCCACACCTCCTCCCTCACCCCAATCCCAGGCCCCAAGAAGACTTTCCACATCAGGCAGAGGTTCACCTGCACATCTGCCAATGTGGTATACTGCATCCGCTGTACCCCTTGTGGCTTCCTCTACATCGGGGAAACCAAGCGGAGGATTGGGGACCGCTTTGCAGAACACCTGCGCTCAGTTCGCAACAAACAACTCCACCTCCCAGTCGCGAACCATTTCAACTCCCCCTCCCATTCCTCAGATGACATGTCCATCCTTGGCCTCCTGCAATGCCACAGTGATGCCACCCGAAGGCCGCAGGAACAACAAATCATATTCAGCCTGGGAACCCTGCAGCCCAATGGTATCAATGTGGATTTCACAAGCTTCAAAATCTCCCCTCCCCCAACCACATCCCAAAAACAGCCCAGCTCATCTCCACCTCCCTAACCTGTTTTTCCTCTCACCTCAAGCCACACCCCCATCTCCTATCTACTAACATCATCCCGCCCCCTTGACCTGTCCGTCCTCCCCGGACTGACCTATCTCCTCCCTACCCCCCTACCTACACTCACCTTTACTGGCTCCATCCCCGCCTCTTCAACTTGTCGGCCTCCTCTCCACCTGTCCTCTCCTCTATCCACCTCCCCCTCTCTCCCTATTTATTTCAGAACCCTCTTCCCCTCCCCCATTTCTGATGAAGGGTTTAGGCCCGAAACATCAAGTTTTCCTGCTCCTATGATGCTGCTTGACCTGCTGTGTTCATCCAGCCCCATGCTTGTTATCTCGGATTCTCCAGCATCTGCAGTACCTTTTATCTCACATGCATTTTTGGAATTGCTCTGAGGTAGTGATGATGTTTGATGAGGCAGATGGGTGTGACACACTGGATTCTACATGCCCTTTCTACTCGGCCGCCACATGCTCCATTTGGTGATGTTCAAAGTGGTTGGTGCCTTGGCAGATGCTTCCTCTCCAGTTTGTGCATTCAAGGGCAAGCAATTCTCATGTGTTAAGGGGATATTGCATTTATTTATGCAAGCTTTCAGGTTTCATTGTAGCATTTCCTCTGCTCTCCTGGTGATCAATTATAATTGCACAGTTTAGAGTAGTGCACTAGCTCATGAAGTCTTCTATTGGGTATATAAACAATGTGGCCTGCCCATCGTGCATGACGAGTGCTCGATTCTGTGGATGATGACGTCAACCTTCTTACTCCTCTGATGCAGCCTGACCTGCTGTGTTGCTCACCTCCACACTGTGTTGACTCTGGTACAGAATCTTTGTGTTCCAGATGTTTAATTTGAGGATCATTCTCTCACACGCATCAGTGAATTTGTCTGAAGTGATTTGCACCTCGTCCTAATTGTGCGCACATGCAGACATCACTGTACTGAAGCTCAATGGTAGAAGCTGGTCTTAGTTTTAGCCTGGAAGGGCAGGTTGAACAGTATCCCAAATACCCTGTAGGTTAGCTCCATTCCAGGGGCCTGGTGGGGTTGGGGGGTGGGGGAAGGTGTGCGGTAGCAGTTTCAGGGAGATGGGGTGGAATGCTGTGGTGAGGCAAGTGGAGAAACTCTTCCACTTAGACTGCTGAAAATCAATAAGAAAAAGAAATCAGGATACAAGTCAGAATTGTACAGGAGTTTGAACAAAGAGCACTATGGCATGATATATGGCAAAATCAGTTAAGAAGTGTAGCAAGACCTATCTCAATGGCGGCAGCAATTTGTTCCATCTGTATAACTTTTCATGAGTGGCGTGACAAGTTTCTTACTGGGGAGTGATGAATTGCTAATTAAGTGGAAATTACTGCTTGTTAAAGACCTTGTTGACGTTAATGTTCAGTCAGTCTTACACCAAACAAGTTAGACATTAGAAAAACTAAACATGGAAACCATAACGTGTACCCAATAGATTCAGCTCAGTACTTGCATCGATTAACCTTCTTGTTGATTATGATGAAACTAGAGGCCAAGGCACGATTTACCAGCCATGCGCATCTTTCCTTCACGAACATTGACATGCAGCATCCAGCAACCCTTCATGGCCATTCTGACACCTCTCCAATGCACTGGCAGGGTGCACTAAAAGCATGGACTTGCATAATGGAGCACACAGTGAGTATGCCAGCACTGGTGGAGAAAGGTAGGCACTTGAGGATAGGTTGGGTGTGAACTCGAGAAAGTTGAAACGTGAGGTTTACGAGATCAGCTTCTAGGAACAGGACATACACATTTGGGGGTTCACAGACACAGTCAGGCCAAGGGTGGAAACTACAGGCTAACAAGTACTCACTGTTGCATTCCATCAGTTGCAAAGAAAATAGCTGCAATCACACCAAGTAGGCAGAGTACATGACTCACCCTGTGAGGAAGGGGGTTTCAGCAATCCACTGATCATGGGGCTTCTGAAGGAAAAGAACATTGATCACAGACCAATGCACTGCACAGAACACATATCTACTCTGCAGCCATTTTACAGCATTGACCTTCTCTGTATGTTGCACCTTCCTGCATAGCCACTGCTGGGCAACACATTGTCATCAACAGGTCCTTTGCACATAGAGGAAACTGAACACGACAGGTGTTGAATGAGGAAGACCAAAGGTGTCAGCATGTTCCAACGCGATATGTACACATCGTTCTCACAGTTTCCAGATGATATAGTTAGGTTCTCAGGGCACATCCATCCATTGAGCCTTGACTGTGGCATTGAAGCAATTTAGGAAACTGTAACAATACGTTTTGGGCCAACACAGACAAACTAATTACCATGCATACTGTTAAAAACACAAAAATTTATACAAAAGCTGAGAGCTGAATACAGCCATTGAAACAAAACCTGAAGGTGATGGAGAGGCTTAGCAAGTCAGGCAACATTTGTGGAGAGAAAAACAAACTTACTGTTTCAAGTCTGGAGACTGTTTGCCATTTCTCTCTGGACTCAAAATGTTAAGACTGTTTTTCTCTCTGAAGATGTTGCCAGTCCTGTTAAGTTTCTCCAGCATTCTCTGCTTTTTTTTTTTCAGATTTCCAGCATCCGCAGTTCTTTGTATTATACAAGACATTCTAACCCCTGAAGTTCCCTCAATAAATTTACTTTTTCCTCTCCCTCCCACGCCTTAGTGTCCTCCTAGATCTGCAGCTGGATGGCAAAAGGCTGTACATCAGTGAAGCCGGTTGAACCTGGAGGTTTGATAGGGGATGTCTAGGGACACTTGTGGCAGAACGGGCCAGAAGCAAGCTGACCCTCTTAATCTGAGCTTCCAAAGGTTGGGGGTCCAGATAGGTTGGAGGTGGACAGCCTGACAACTTTTGCAGTGTCTGGAAACTGTCGAGGCATGCGCAAGATTCCTCTCCTCTGATGGATGCCTTCTGGCACCACTATTTCCTTGTGGGGAGTAGGCACCCTGGATTGGGGTAAAAGCTCCCCACTCCTATGCCACCATGCCTTCAGTTGTGAGGTGGGGCAATGGAGTGCAGGTTTGTGTGCATCACTAGCAGGGCCTGTGGATGTTGGGCCTAGTTCTCCACAGCATCTGCCAACAGAGGCTGACAGACAGTTACATGATTCATTGCACTCTTGCAGCCTCCGGGCAATGAGGGCCATTGTGTACCATATCCCTGTCTGCCACTCCTGTTCCTCCCTGTGCATGTAGATTAAGACTGACTGCTGACTGCTT
Source organism: Ginglymostoma cirratum (assembly GCA_024137785.1). Lineage (NCBI taxonomy): Eukaryota > Metazoa > Chordata > Chondrichthyes > Orectolobiformes > Ginglymostomatidae > Ginglymostoma > Ginglymostoma cirratum. Next base: position 6,119,098 of record JAHRHZ010000032.1, read on the forward strand.
TGCAGCCCTCCTGCATTGGGCTAAGGAAGTGCCTGGTCTGCAGCAATATTGCAAGTGTCAACAGCTTAGAGTTGAGCATTTCTCCACAGGCATCGTAAGACCCAAGGGAGAGGCAGCATTGTGACCAGCGGTTAGAAGTGGTGTGCACTGAATGAGACTGAGACAGCAGTTAACGGGACAGTAGCAGTGATACGCAGAGTTGTAGTTAGTTATTTGGCAGGACATGTATGTCTCTGCATGCTTGCAGGAGCAATCTTAGTCTTTGCGTGTGGGCAAGGACTCTCTCCTCATTGGGAATAAGGAGCCAAATGTTGGGTAAACAGCAGCCCCCACACCACCCACCCCCCCACCCCATGCCACCCATACAGCCTTGCTCTGTCCTGTTATGGTACGTCTTCTCCTCTAATAAGAGAAAGAGTGGGCTTGGGTGAGATAACAGTTGGTGGCATGGCTGCTGGCACTGGTGCATGTAGGGGATGATGTTAAGGTTCCTGAGTGACTGGGGAAATAGTGCAGAGGTCATGCTGGGCTAGTGGCTTTGGAAGCTGAAGGGGGGAAATAGCAGTGAGTGAACAAAGGTGTTGCATGTAATACACAGAGTGGCACATCATGAGCCTTGGTGAGAAGTGGGTGCATTGGCAGAGATAGACTGAGTGCAAGATAGCAGAGGTTGGCACTTACCATAACAGAGTGGAGGAAGTCAGTAATCTTCTTCCAACCCTGCTGGTCATTCCTCCACATGCTGGAGATGGCACTGGCATGGATGATAACCTTGGGTCAGTTCAGTATCTGATGGGTCAGATTCATCCATCAGTATTCCAGGAACTGGACTTCTCTCCTTTGCAGCCCCTGCCCACCAGGGCCTCCAAGTCCCTGTCGGAGAATCACAGTGCCATCTTCCCCTTCTCTGCATATTCTATACCTGTCAGTTGATGGGCAGGACAGCTCATATTGTGTGTGTGGTTCATTTGAATTGTAAAAAGAACACAAGATAGACACAGGGTAAACTTGAACAGGAAATACTATATATCCAACAACTATAACTATTATACAAGTATCGTAGGTAAGAATGAAACCGAAGGAACCAACACACCCAGATTCTACAGCCTCCCGAAAGTACACAAACCAGAAGTAGCCTTTAGACCCAGTCTCCCTACCAGACACATCACACAGAATAGCCAAGGAACTACAAAGGAGACTGATGCACCTCATCAACAAGTCACCCCACTCAATCCACTCAACCCAAGAGTTCCTAAATTCCAACAAAGACATAACGATAGACGACGATGAGACCATGATATCTTTTGATGTCACTGCCCTATTCACATCAAAGACATTCCCACTAGCAAGAGAAACAATGACAGCACTACTAGAAGAAGAACAAGACCCCAGTCAAACCATCTCCGCAGACAACAAGCTGAAGCTACTAGAACTGTGCCTCACCACCCACTTCACTTTCAACGGCCAAACATACGAACAGATCAACGGGACATCCATGGGATCAGCTTTCTCCAGACTTATAGCTGAGGCGGTGATGCAAAGACCAGAAAGTATGGCCCTTCCGCTAATCCAACCGAAACTATGGATATGCTACGTGGACGACACCTTTGTCATCATTAAACGGACCAAACTACAGGAGACACACAAACTTATAAACAACACCCTCACCAGAATCAAATTCCCGGAGAGGAGGAGAAGAATAATCAGCTCCCATTCCTGGATGACATGGCACAGCGCAGGACAAATGGGGAATTCCAAATGAGAGTACACAGAAAAGCCACACACACTGACCAAGTACTGAACTTCAACAGTAACCATCCTGACACATACAAACAAAGCTGCGTGCGATCACTATTTAAACGGGCGACAATACACTGCAGCAGCAAAGAACTACGCCAAGAAGAGGAATACCTCTTCCAGGTTTTCAAGGACAATGGATATCCAAAAAATAGGGTCAGAAGTTGCCTATTACATGAACAACACCAGGAAGATACTACATGCCCCAGCACACTCATCACGCTACCTTACATCAGGAACACATCGGAACTAACCACAACCATCAGGCATCAGAGTGGCACACAAACCCACATCAACCTTACGACAACTGCTCACCCGAACCAAAGACCCACTACCCACTATGGACAGGACCAATGTCATATACAAGATTCCCTGCAGAGACTGTGACAAACACTACATTAGACAAGGAAGGAAATTAACAACAAGTGTACATGAACACCAATTGGCTACAAAAAGACATGACCAATACTCACTCATGTCTATCCACATGGATAAAGGAGAACCACCAATTCGAGTGGGACAACACCAAGATCCTGGGACAAGCAAAGCAGAGACAGGCACGGGAGTTCCTAGAAGCCTAGTACTCCACGAAGAAAGCCATCAACAAACACATAGAACTCGACCCCATATACACTCCATTGCGAAGGAAAACCAGAAGTGAGGTAATCCAGCTCAACAGACTCCAGAGTTTAAAAACCAGGAGGGAAAACACAACAGCAACTCATCGGAGGCTGCACTGATGATGTTACCCAGCAAGGTAATGAAACATCTGCGGAACAACAACGAACCAGCTCAGCGAGCCAACCAACCACAACATCATCAGGAATATTTACAAAAAACATTACAACTACAAGGCCCGAAACGTCAAGTTTTCCTGCTCCTATGAAGCTGCTTGACCTGCTGTGTTCATCCAGCCCCATGCTTGTTATCTCAGATTCTCCAGCATCTGCAGTACCTTTTATCTCTCATAACTACTCTTCCGTAGTCTACATTCAGATCATCAGTCTCGCTGGGAACAGCAATTCCTCAAAGACTGTCTTCTCGCTCAGGAACATTTTCTAGTCTAGTCTCCCAAGCTTCAGGAAGTTCTTGTTGTTCTGCAGGTGCGCCCTCTCTTACTAGCTGTTGCTGCCCTGTGGCACTGCTGTTGACTCCTCCCTGGGTGAGAGACACATGACTTGGCTGACACCACTGGTTTGACTTGCTGCAACCTTAAGAGATCAGAGGGGTGATAGAACGAAATCAAGAAGGACAGATGGTCATGAGGGCAGGAACCTCAAGGTCAAGCATATTCCAAAAAGGAGAAACTGCGTGGGGCCAGAATTATACATCTGAGGAGAAATGGATCCCAGCAGTGGTGGTCACTCAAACAGAACCGTTTTCATCTATGGTAGAGACGAAGGATGAACAGGTCTGGAGGAGGTATGTGAACCAACTGTCTAATTCTTTAATTTGCACCACGCTAGGGTATCCTTGTAACATTTGTTCCAACACTTTTCTCTTAACGTAGGAGGGACAGCAACTCTCATTCCCCACTTTACACACTTCTCTGACAAGGACAACTCCCAACTCCTGGATAGGTAAGGGTATAACTCTAGTGCTTTCTATGACAAGCCCTTCCTCTCAGGACTAAGTCCACCACTAGGTTCAGGATTGCTTCCTTCCAGGTAGTGTCTGCGCTTGACTCACTGACACCAGTGCCTTGCCTTCTTGGGAAAAGATTTTAATTTTCAGGTTCCAGTCAGGAATATGCTTATTACCCAGTCATGGTAACCTTGACAAAGCATCTGTATTGCAGTGCTCCTCCAACTGTCGGTATCTGATTTCATATGAGTAGGCTGACATAGGCAGCATCCAACAGTAGTCCCATATACGGGTCAAAAATGAAGGTTAACAGCCTGTCATATGTTAGCAGCACAACATGCTGCCATAAAGGAAATGGGTTGAACGCCACAACACTGAACATGATGCCCAATCCTTCCTTTTCCACTTGGGCTCGCTTCTCCTCCATTTTCATTACTGACCTCATTGTGAATGCAATGGACCTTTCCTCTCCATTTGGCAGGATATGTAATAGTACAGAGGCAACCCCATAAGGCGAGACGCCATATGCCAACTGCAGTGGCAATTTTGGGTCAAAATGAATCAATACTTCTGACATTTTTATGGCTTGCTTCTCCGCCCGGTAAGCCACCTCACATTGCTGGGTCCATTTCCACGGCCACCATTTTCCTAGCAATTGATGCAGGGGCTTTAGCACAGTTGCCAGATCAGACATGAACTTGCCACAGTAATTTATAAGTCCCATGAGTGATGTCAGACACAATGTCTGGTCTAGGGACCTTCACGATGGCCTACACCTTCTTGGGCACCTCATTTGCATCGATTACATGGCCCAGATACTCTATGAAGCCTTTTAAAGTCTTGCACTCTTCCCTTTTTATTGTAGGCCATGTTCCTGCAACCTTTTAAAGGCTTCTTCTGGATTTTTCAAATGCTCCTCTTCAGAGGATCCCACAAGTAAAATATAGACCAGGTAATACTGATCAATTGGCAACCCACTGAAAATTTGGTCCACGGTCCTGTGGAATAGAGTCGGCACTGACATGATGCCAAAAGGAAGTCACTTGTAGTGGAACAGTCCCGTGTGTCACTATTATCAGCAGCAGCTGGGACTCGTTCATGACTGTATCTGCAAGTAGACCTGCGACAGATCCATTTTTGAGAATTCCTTTCCCCAGCCAGTCCACTGAACAGTCACCACAAATCCCCACCACACCATCTATTTTTAAGGCTGGGATGATTATAGTGGACAAATCACTTGTGGTTACTGGTTCCAACCCTCCCAGGTACATCAGCCATTCTAATTCCTCTACTTTATGGTGGATGGTGTACAGTATTGGTTGTGCTTTAAGACTTCTTAGTCAAGCCTCCGACTTCAACTGAGGTTTAATTTCTACTCCTTTCATTTCCCCAAGGCTCCCTTGAAGACATTCTTATGTCTGTCCAAAATCTTTTGCAAACTTGTTTTTGTAACCACCCACCAAGTTTAATTTCTGCAACCATGAGCATCCAAATAATGCAAGGTGGTAGTTTTTCAATACATACAGTGGCAGTTCGGCATACAGGTCCCTTAGCTGTGCTTTACCAGTATATAGCCCTTCAGTGGTACCACTTGTTTTGCATATGTCTATAGTGCAATCTTGGCAGGGTTCAACAGCAGCACCTTTAACTTTGATTCAGGAATCAGAGACACCGCTGTCCTATATCCATTTCCACCTTTACTGTCTCACTCTCTAATCTGGGAAGAACCTAGAAATGATCAGCTTCACCCTGTACCCGCAGGACATTTAACTAAAACTCTACTGACTCTGGGCGTTCTCCTCCCGCAGACCCGGCTGACTCTTGGTCCACTCCCTGGCTGGCAGCATGTACCCTATGTCTTGTCCTCTGAATTGTCTCCTTTAGACACCCCTTCTCTTGCTTGAGTTGTACCCAGCAATTTCAGACAATACGGCCCATTCCTTTCAAGTGCAACAGTGGGCTTCTCAAGTCCAACATGCTGACTCCTTGGGGCCACTCTTACCACACTGGTAACTTTCTATTTTAGGTACTGCACTCTGCTGAGTTTTTACTACTCTAAATGCACACAGGCATCGTCACTCAACTGTGTTGCTTTGCTGGTGGCAAACTCCATTGAGGCAGCAATTTCGAAATCCAGGTTTCTCCTTCCTAGTAGCTTCCATTGGATGGCTGTATGTCAGAGGCCACAAATCAAATGGTCCAGTAAGGCATCATGGAGGAAGCCTCTAAATTCACAGCCTGTGTCCCTTTGGTGAACATTCCGTTTGCCGGCCGCTCCCTCACTGACTACGTTAGCGCACCATTTTTCCCTGGTGCCATGCACAGCCCGAGCTTCCTCGTAACCGCTCTCTGCGACAACTGCAGGAAGCTCCCAGTTGATAATTCCCAGCCACTGGCCGCGGCCCAAATCCCCTCACAATTGCCACTCTCGGCTTGCTCCCCCCGTGTGTACCATTCTTCCACAGCATCAAGTGCAGCCCTAAGCCCCTTGCGACTGCTTCCCTCAAAGCCATCTCCACAATTCCATGCCATTTTTGAAGTCCAGTCAACGTGTTTCATCCTGGCAAAAAAAAAGTTTGTGGGCTGGATCCCACTCTCATTACCTGTTAATGTGTTTGTGGTTCGCTTGAACCGTAAGTAAAACACAAGGTAGACGGAGGATAAACTTGAGGGTAAAATTGTGCATCCTTTCAACACTACAGTCAGTCCCTAGACTGCCTCCCCCAGCTCCCACACCAGGTCACCTGACCCATTCTCTTTAAGGGGCAAAACCCCTTTAGGTAATAGATAACATTTCAAAATGCCAGTACTCGTCCAGGTGCACAGAAGCCTTTTAGATAAGGCTCAAATGAAACAGATTCCAGCCTTCTAGCAAATAACTGCTGAGTTGCAAGTTATTTCAAGAGTGACACACAGTGGGCTAGAAATCACACATCAAGGGACACCATTGGGTAGGTAGATAATTAATGTGAGAGTCTGGTAAGATATGGCAAGAAAACCCGCTAGGCCTCAGAGCACAAAGACATCCAAAACCTTGCACAACTCAGATCTAGCCAAAAAACCTGCTTAAGATTCAGTCCAAAGGAACTTCAATCAGCCTACAAAGGCAAGAACTTCAAAAAACAATTGTTCAACTATCAAGGTCCATGTTATTGGCAAGGGCCACAATGCTCAATTATCTGCTCTTCACAAACAATCAGAGACTCATTTGTATGCTTCTTTTTGGACTTACCTCATTTCCAATCTGTATATTTGTGTGTTGTGTTGCTAATTCCTTTTACATTTGCTAATTAATAAAGCACTCCTTTTGTTAATTCAAGAATGTCTAATTAATTTGGCTCTTTTAAAACAGAAGCTCATTTGGGTCTGGAAGAAAGGACTTCTCCCTTGTGAATACCCTTCTAATATTAAGCTCGTTGCAATCAACTAACCAGGGGACACAGAAGCTGACCCAGTCCGTCCTACCTCAGCTGGGAGCTTAACAGTTGCAGTATCCCATCTAGAAGTGTAATGAATTGGGGAACTGGGTCTGGTTATAACAAAGCCACAGTCCTTGCACTGTAGCACTGTGTAGACACTCCAGTCAAGACAACAGAAAAAAGAATCACAGATGAGATGTCTAACCCAGCCTATTTTGAAGAAAGAACATTGAAAGTCTGAGATGGTACTAATGACCTAATATTTTATCTGCTTCAACGCACAATGGTTGTTGACCAGCTGCATCAACACCATCTTGTTCATTAAAACGACACCCTGAAGTCTCATGACATAACTGAAACTGTTTTTTGAACAGCTTTAAATTATACCATCCCTTAGTTAGCTATTTCCATCAGTACAATCAACAAAGCTGCTCCAGGTTTAGGTACAGCCCACGTCTAGTCTCAAACTCTCAAAATTTGACTTCTGGAAATATCCTTTACTTCAGCTGAAAAGTGAACAAATTTTTGACTACAGAAATCATGCTGTTGCGCCTTCAACTGCAATTCCACACATTTCTACAAATATAATTTTGCCAAATCAGCCAATTGCAAACTATCATTGGACATTAACTCACTGGGCTCTAACGTATGCAAATTAATGCTGATAGCTTTATTTTTAAAATTTCTATTTATAACTTCTTTCCTTTCCCTTTCTTTTTTCCTTGTATACTTCTGAGAGAGTGCATGTGTTGCAAATCATTCACCAAATTGATTGCTTGAAATAAGCCATCTCTTGTTTGTTTTAACCCTAAAGAAAGTTTCAAAGAAGAATATTAATGAACTGGAAATATTAACAGTTTCTCTCTCCAAAGACCTGCTGAGTATCACCAGCACTTTCTACTTCTTAGAAAAGAAAGTTTGTTGCAGGTCATTTAAAAATTGGACTGCAAAAACAGAAAGTTTGGGGGAAAACACACCATAGCCTATTATGAATCGGGGAAAAAAAAAATCAAAATCACCTGTCACTGACAGGCCAAACAACCAGTAGAAATAAGTAAATTCACTTCTCCCTTTTATCCATGACACTGTATACAACTATCTTCAATACATCAAGGAAACAGCAATTATCTGTACTACTAGTATATGCAATCTTTTTAGTGCTACTGTTCTAATTAAACTCAACATGAACCTTCCATTATTCTATTTATTCTTCTAAAAGAGATTACTTATTATTTAAGGTATTCCCTAACCCTGATACATGGACTCTATATGCAATGACCTTTGCACAATTTCTATTGCGGCATCATCAATTTCTGAGTTATTTCAGTGTCCTCACTATATTTTCCTCTGAAACTGATAATTTGGGAACTTCCAAATACTTGTTGTATATCTGCCTTTGACCAAGAAACCATTTGCAGGTAGGATCTACACCACCAGCTAATATTAAAGAAATTGCTGAAGAAACGCAACAGGTTTTCCAGCATCTGTAGACAGAGAAACAAAATTAACTTTTTGAGTATGGTATGACTCTTCTTTGCAATATTCCGGTATTCTTCGGAGTCAGATTGCACTCGCAAAATGTCATATCAGACACAGAATTATCAGCTTAGAATCTATTTCAGCAGCTTTGATGAAATGAATGTGCAATGTATTCAAGTCTACCAGCAACACAGAAGTTAGTTGGGAGCATTGGGTGTCAGGAGGACAAGAGTCTGCAAAGAATTATAAATTGCTTATTGAGAGGATAAGGCAATTGCAAATGGAGTATAGTGCAGGGAAATGTGAAGTTATTTATTTTGTAGGAGGACTAGAAATGATGTTTCTTGTTTAAATGTAGAGTTAACCATTAAATGTGGGTGTTCAGAGGGATTTGGATGCCCATGCACAAAAAGCACAAATTAGAACACAGATACATTAAGCAACTATGAGGGAAAACGGTATTTGAGCCTTTATTGAACGGACGTTGGAGTTCAAGAATAAGGATGTCTTATTGCAATTGCACAGGGTCTTGGTGCAACCAAATCTGGAATATGAGTTCCAGTTTTGATCTTCATACTCAAGGAAGGATATTCTTGCCTTCAAAAAAAAGAGCAGTGAAGGTTTGTTTGATGGTTTCTTGGGACAACAGACTAGTTCCATTTGAAGAGATGTAGCACAATTGGCCAATATTGTCTGGAGTTTAGAAGAATGAGAGGAGCATTTAAAGAACCCACAATTGGCCAATATTCTCTGCAGTTTAGAAAAATGGCAGGTGTTTTTAAAGAACATAACATTCTAAGAGGATATGACAGGACAAAAGAAGAAAGGCTGATTTCCCTTGTTGCAGATTCTAGAAGTAGTAGTGGTGGTCTCAGGATAAACTGACAGCTGTTTCAGACCAAAAGTAGAATTTCTAAATGGTCAGTTGTTAAAAGAAATTGAAGTCTTCAAATAACTGATTTCCTTAGAGTCCAAAAATCTACGATACAAGGCTTAAGAGGTCATAAAGGCTACTTCTATCCTATTTTTTAATGCATCTATTTTACACATATTCACAAAATGAGACGAAATCTTCACTGTTGCAGTGCACCAAAATGGATGGTCAGTTGACATATCCTTGATGACATTCCCTAATTAAACAGAATGTTTTTGTGTTCTTAATTCATGTTAATACATTGATAAAAAAAAACCTGTTCTTTCAATATCCATACCTGTTAAGTAAACTTTCTTCCTTCCAAACCGATCCGAAAGTTGCCCAAAGATGATTACACCAATCAGGACACCAAAGAAATATACTGAACTGGCCAAAAAGATTTTGTATGAAGCATCTCCAATGAGGAACCACTGTCAAAGTACAGCAAATATATCAATGAGGAACAGTTCAAACTGTAATTTAATCATTCTAAATCTTATTGAAAAAAAAAGATTCTCAGGATGCTCAAAAGGGCAAATGCTAAAAGGATGCTTACTCTCTTGTGGGGAATCTAGAACTGGGCACAGTTTATCTGGAACCTGCAGAACTTTTTTTCTCTCAGAGTGTCATTAGCATTTGCGAATCTCTTCCCAGATAGCAGTGAAGACTGGGGCATTAAATACATTCACAACCAATTTGAATAATTTTTTAATCAACAAGGGAGTCAAAAATTATAGGTATAGGGCGGAATCATGTTAAGAATCAGATCAGCCGTCATCTCACTGAATGGTTGAATGGCTGTGTCGGATCAAAAAGTTGAAAGAATAGTTTTTCTGCTATTTTTCCTTTTGATCCTATGGCCAAAAGAGTTCTAGTTCCTGATCATTGACATTATTTCAACTAGAACAGAGAACTCAAATTCTGTTCCAGACCTTGTGCGATAGCTCATTTCAATACAACTAAACAGTAAAGTTTCACATAACAAGCATGGGGCTGGATGAACACAGCAGGTCAAGCAGCATCATAGGAGCAGGAAAACTTGACGTTTCGGGCCTAA
>JAHRHZ010000032.1:6129746-6255106 GCA_024137785.1 Ginglymostoma cirratum
CAGCATCATAGGAGCAGGAAAACTTGACGTTTCGGGCCTAACCCCTTCATCAGAAAAGGGTTTAGGCCCGAAACGTCAAGTTTTCCTGCTCCTATGATGCTGCTTGACCTGCTGTGTTCATCCAGCCCCATGCTTGTTATCTCGGATTCTCCAACATCTGCAGTACCTTTTATCAGTAAAGTTTCAGATACCCATTTTCACACACCCTGAAGGTTTCATCATAGATTTACTGACTTAACATAAATTTCAAATGAGGCAATCATTCTTTAAACGTTCTACCTACCTCTCTCATAACAGATGAGGAACCAGCATCAAAATGCACATGTCTTTGAATCTCAGACTTATTCACCATGTGAAGCCAGTGCTTAAACACCTCATTCTGAGTGATTGAAATGTTATTCTGGCTTGGACCAGGTGAAATGTTTCCAAAGTCCCAGTGATAAGGTACCCTTGCTCCGACTATAGTCATAAAGATAGCCTGGGCAGCAACAAAAACCTAATTAAAGAAAGGAGTCATTGCACAACGAATGAGTACTTGTAGTATCAGTACTAATGAATACATACTTTACTGCTATGAGGCTATCACTTAAGCAAGAGGTCAGTGAAGGCATTAGTCCTATTTTCTGACAATTTAACTTTAATCAAAGTCACAATCCCTACCTTCAGCAAATCAGTTTGTACAGACTTCAATCAAATGATTAACGTAATCAATTATTTTCAATCTGGGCCAACTTCTGCATCAATACTAAAAATTACTTACCATGAATGTGGCAAATAATAATCACTGTAGTTAAGATGAGATTCATGAAAAAAATCTTTAAACAATGCAAAATTTACCCTTAATTTACTCAGATTTTCCCGTAACATTAATGTGTGACCTTTCCTGCCATAACAGTGAATTGGTCCTAATCAAACTATAAAACACGAATATACAAATCAGGATTAGGAAGAGGACATGCAGTCTGTCCTACTACTCGAGGTCATAGATAACCAGGTATGTGACCTCAAATCTGAATTCCCTCTTACCCTGATAACTTTTGAACCGTTTGCTTAACAAGAATCCATTTGACTCTATTTTAAAAGCATGCAAAAACTCTGCTTCCAACACCTTTTCAGAAAGAGAGAGTTACAAAGACTCACTCATCTCAGAATATTTTTGCCTAATCTTTGTTTTAAAGGACTAACCCCTGATTTTTTAAAATAACCTCTGAGGCTGGGTTCTCCCTTAAGAGCCTTAATGTGAAACAGCCTCTCCACATTTACCTGATCTGGGCCCCTCAGGATCCTATGAGTTTCAATCAAGTTGTCTCTTATTCTTCTAAATTCCAGCAGTTAAGAGGCCTAGCCTATCCAAACTTTCCTCCTAAGGCAACTCATCCATTCCAGGTATTAGGCTAGAAAGCCTTCTCTGGTATGCCTCCAGTATATTTACTTCCTTCCTTCCTTCCTTAAATACAATGACCAATACTGTACACAGTACTCTAGATATTATTTCCTTTGTGAATATGACCAAGATGTACTATTATTCCTCATGCTCTAACTTCTATGCAGTCTTACACGTCGTTAACCATATTTATTTCCAATGCCTCTCTTCAGTTGCGCAGTTGAATAGGACGCCCTTTACCTATTTCCATTCTTCCTACCAATCATAGCCAGAAAATTTCCAGCAATATTTCCTCAAGGACCCATCTTTGTTCCCCTCCTATAACTCATGTTCCTATAATTATTTACATGCCTACCCTTGGCAAAATATCCATATTCATGATATCAGGTTCAACATGTATTTTGATGACATGCAGTTCTACCACATTAACCATATTCTTGTCATTTCCACTGTCCTGTTGTTTGTATCCAGCACTAGATGAATGGCAAATTTTCTTGATTAATTATTAGAATGACCTGAACTATTATCTTCTATTTTTAATTTTCATGTTCTGGCACACTTCTGGACCAGGCAAGACATGAACCCAGACATTCTGGTCTAAAGCTAACCTTCTCACACTTTTCAATGTTAAGAGTTATAGTCATTGCCTTGCACCTGTGATGCTACTCACTACTTATCTTCCCAAGCCAGATATTTAGTGCATATTCTGTAGGTTCAAGCTCTACAGGAGGGCAATGGTGATGGAGTGAGCTCATTCTGGTAAGGTAAAAAAAAAAATCCTGACGATTTGGGCACATAATCTAGGCAGCATTTCAGTGCAATGGAGACAGTCTTGTCAGGAGTGACATCTTTCAAGTGAGACATTAACTGAAATAAGGCTGTGGTTAGGGCAGAGGTTGGGACACAACATGAGGGCTGTCCAGACGACCATAAAGACCACCATGCTTGGAGTCTGTCAATAAACAGAAATATGGTTGTGCCACAGCTGGGCTGTTACTGAAGATTCACTCACAATTGAACAAACTGGCTGCATGACTAACTGACCCAAGGCATTAAAACATAATAGTAACAAAAGGAGGCAGTATGTAGGTCTTGAGCTGTTGTTTTATTTAATAAGTTCATTGCCGATCCTTGGCCTCCATTCCTGGATTCTGTCAGATTATTCAGCTCAGCCTTGAATATACTCATTAATGGGTCACCCAGAGATTTTGGGATAAAGGGCGGCACAGTGGCTAGCACTGCTGCCTCACAGGTCCAGGGACCCGGGTTCAATTTCACCTTCATTCTCCCCATGTCTATGTGGGTTTCCTCAGGGCGCTCCGGTTTCATCCCACAGTCTAAAGATATGCAGGGTAGGTGGATTGGCCATGCTAAATTGCCCGTAGTGTCCAGGGATGTTTAGGTCATGTGGGTTGGAGATGGGGAAATGTCAGGGTAAGAGAATGAGTCAGGGTGGGATGCTCTTCAGAGAGGCGGTGTGGACTTGTTGGGCTGAATGGCCTGTTTCCGCACTGTAGGGATTCTATAAAAAAATTCTATAAAAAATTCCAGAGATTTATGACCTGCAGTGAAATCTCTCCTCATCTCAATCTGAAATGGCAATTTCCTTATCCTGAGACTGACTGTTCCAGACATTTCAGCCAGGGTAAAACAATATCTCAATATCTAGCTTGTTAAGCTGTTTCAAAATCTTACACTTCAATAAAATTTGCTTATCATCCAAATTCTAGAGTACAGACCCTCTATACTCAATCTCTCCCCATAAGTCAATCCTGCCATTCCAGTAATCTTCATTGCACCTCTTCTAAAGCAAGTATATCCTTTCTGAAATTCAGACACCAAAATTGTACAAGAAATCCCAGGCATGCTCTCACAAAACCCTCATTTTATTGCAGCAGACTCCTTTATTCTTCTACTCCAACATGTAACGAAGATATGCGTGGAAAGTTCTTTACGCAGAGGGTGGTGGGTGCCTGGAACGCATTGCCAGCGGAGATGGTAGAGGCGGGCACGTTAGCGTCACTTAAGATGTATCTAGACAGATACATGAATGGGCAGGGAGCAGAGGGATACAGATCCTTGGAAAGCAGGCGACAGGTTTAGATAGAGGATCTGGATCGGTGCAGGCTTGGAGGGCCAAAGGGCCTGTTCCTGTGCTGTAATTTTCTTTGTTCTTTGTATAACAAACATGCACTTCATAGCCAACAGTTTGCCAATTTATAGGGGGTCAAGTGATTGTACACCGGCTGCATTAAATTAAGCGTGATATATCTTCTATCAGCAGGTTCTCATCTCACTCTAAACTAATATTATCATAATGCACAGTGACAATTTCATAACCAACTGAATCAAACTATCCAAATTCTGTACAAAACATTAAATTGTGCAATTCCCCTCCTTTAGAAATCTATTTGTGACCCATGTCTTTACATCAACGACAACTGTCTCATTGAAATTACATGCTAATCAAAGGCTTACAAAAGGATGGGTGGCATCCTACAACATGTCCAAAAAGTTTACACTTCCCACTGATCTCTTCTGTTAATCTGGTATAATCTTCATTAACAACACTCATCACTTTTAGTAGGATTTTCACCTTTTGACAAGGAGAGTGTGCAAATTGTCAAAATCAGTCACATCACGTATGCAACTTGAAGGTAATTTGCTTTTGTTTCCATTCTCTGATATCAATCATCCAATTTGTCTAACATTGATAAAAACCATCAGGATTTGTTAAGAGTTACAATAATATCACAGCTTGGCAAAGTGAAGATTGACAGTCTTTCCAAAATTAACAGCCTCATCATGCTTTAAGTTTAGTTGCATACTTTTTGTAAAAAAGTTTACTTAATGACATCGGTATCACAGTACAGACTACATTTGTGGTTATAAAATGGCTCACTCCAACTATGTTACATTGAAGTACAACTCTTTTTTGTAACCTGAATATACATTAATCACCAAACACAAAGCTAATACTTTTTATATTTCTTAACTTTGCATCAATTTCCCACTACTTACCAAATCAAGATAACAAATTTAACAAATCTGTTCCAAATATGTTTGGAATTCAAGCCCAATGTAGCACTAAAATGTTAAAATGAGTCAGTTTACAAACACATCCACCACAGGACTAAAATTCCTTGTGATTGATGTATAATGTTTCATAACACACTGCCTCAGAACTGTCTACAGGATGAGCCATTTTGAGGCCTCCAGACTCCTCATCTCTCGACTTTGAGAAGTTTACTTCATAATCATATTTCAAATCATGGATGATGTGAACATTAACTGTTACTTTGGATTAATGCATCTGTTATTGCTATACCAATTCTGTTTTCTGTCATAAAAGGCAGATCTGCAAAAACTGCTTTCACTTCTATTCTATACTTATTTAATTCCTCCATTATACAGTTACCTTCAATGATATCTTAAACAATTAAAAGCTGGCAGTCAAACCTCTATTCTTTGGGTCACCAATGATGTTTCCATTTGTTCACTGGAAGATGAATAGAATTTTATTCAAAAAAAGAGACAGCTGATCCAACCTGTTCCTCCCTCAAGGACCAAACAGCAATTAGAAACAGGAACTTGTCAATTTGGGACAGGTTAGTATAATCCAATATTTTAAAACACCAATACCAATCCAAATTTCCCCAAATTGAATATTTTCAATCTGTTATGCAAGCTGTTAAAGTCAATGATGTATTGCTTCACAGAATGACCAACCATTTTCCAAAATCTATCAAGGTCTGACCATAGCTCAAAGCATTTAGCAGATCATTCTTCTCATAAATTTCATTCAAAGAAGTTCAAACCTTCTCTCTCCAAGACCTTGACTATTCATCCTATCCATTCCTCCTCATTATTTTGTAAACTTTTATAAAGGTCACCCCTCAGCCTTCAACTCTCCAGGAAAATAGCCCCAGCCCATTCAGCCTCTCCCTATAGCTCACACCCTCCAACCCTGGCAACATCTTTGCAATTTTTTTCTGAACCCTTTCAAGTTTAACAACAATTTTTCTATGGCAGGGAAACCATAATTGCAGACAGTATTCCAAAAGTGGTCTAACCAATGTCCTGTACAGCCGCAACATGTCCTCCCAACTCCTATGACTCAGTGACAAAAACAGAAGTTGTTGGAAAAGCTCAGCAGGTCTGGCAGTATCTGTCAAGAAAAAAATCAGAGTTAACATTTCGGGTCCTGCTCTGAGGGTCACCAAACCCAAAACATTAACTCTGATTTTTTCTTCACAGATGCTGCCAGACCTGCTGAGCTTTTCCTGCAACTTCTGATTTTGTTCCTGATTTATAGCATCCACAGTTCTTTTGGCTTTTATTTCCTATAACTCAATACATTGACCAATAAAGATGAGCATACCAAACCCCTTCTTCACTACCCTGTCTACCTGCGACTATTTTTGAGGAACTATGAACATGCACTCCAAGGTCTCTTTGTTCAGCAACACTCCCCAGATCCTTACCACTAAGTGTATAAGTCCTGTCCTGATTTGCCCTACCAAAATGTAGCACCTCACATTATATTAAATTCCTTCTACCACTCCTCGGTCCGTTGGCCCATTTGAACAAAGATCTGAGGTACTCCGAGGTAGTCTTCTTTGCTGTTCACTACACCTCCAATTTTGGTGTCATCTGCAAACTTACTAACCATTCCTCCTATATTCACATCCAAATCTTTATATAAATGACAAAAAGCAGTGGCCTAGCACTGATCCTTGCGACACACCACTCGTCACAGGCCTTCAGTCCAAAAAGCAGCCCTCCATTACCACCCACTGACCCTTACATTTGAGCCAATTTTGTATCCAAATGCTAGTTCTCCCTGTGATTTAACTTTGTTAACCAGAACCTTGCCTTACTGAAGTCTATACAGACAATGTCCACCGCTCTGCCTTCATCAATCCTCTTTGTCATATCTTTGAAAAATTCAATCAAGTTAGTGAGACACAATTTCCCATGCACTAATCAGTCCTTGCCTTTCAAAATACATGTAAATCCTGTACCTCAGAATCCCCTCCAACGATTTGCCCACGAATAATGTCAGGCTCACCGTCTATAGATCCCTGGCTTTTCCTTACTACCTTCGTTAAATACTGGCACCACTTTATTCAAACTTCAGTTTTCTGACACCTCACCCACTGCAATCAATGATAAAAATATCTCAGCAAGAGGCCCAGCAATCACTTCCCTAGCTTCCCACAAAGTTTTACAGTACAGCTCATCTGGTGCCGGGGTTTTATCTAGCTATATGCATTTTTAGATATCCAGCACCTCCTCCTCTGTAATAGGGACACTTTTCAAGATACCACTATAGGCAGTTCTCCTATAACGTGACAGTTGTGTTCTTGCATGACCTCACTTTAGAAAATAGCAGTATAGAAAATCACCATAGAAAATCATTATTTTGAAATCACTGTAGAAAGTTTGCATTATCCAAACAGCATCCACTGTTCATCAATTGTGTTAGAGGCAATTCGCGATAATGAAACATGCATTTTAGCAGAACTACCTGCATTTATTTTCCCAAGTTCTCCAGCTTTTATACACTTCTCTAAACACTGATGCAAAATACTATATTTACAGCCACAGAATCTCCTGTCTGTTCCCCTAAATTAAAGAATCCTCCCTCAGTACTGCCTTTTCAGTCTTCTTCCCAACTTATACACTGAACCACTTGTAGTGTCACAGGTTTGGTTTTTGCTGCACAGCTCCAAGCATCCTTTGCCCAAATCAATATTCATAACAGAAAACTGGTTAGTGAGCGGACTTCTGGGGAGATGCATGGCTTGCCTGTTTCGCTTGAATCATCTTATGATCACCTAATCTCTATCTGCTTGCCTACATGCGGGAGGCAGTAGCCTTAGTGGTATTATCGCTAGAGACACAGGAAATGTTGTGGGGACCCAGGTTCAAATCTCACCATGGCAGATGGTGAGATCTGAATTTAATAAAAATCTGGAATGAAGAGTCTCACGATGACCACAAATTGGCAATTGTTGGGAAAATCCCATCTGGTTCACTAACAGCTTTTAGGAAAGGAAGATGCCATCCTCACTTGGTCTGGCCTACATGTGACTCTAGGCCCACAGCAATGTGGTTAATTCTTAACTGCCCTTTCGGATGGCCAATAAGAGATGACCTAGGTGGTGATGCCTCATGAATAAATAAATTGAAAACTCCCAACCTCGGGTGTGACCACCTCTCTGAATATGATATATATGTAATTTTTTGCCTCATGGACACACCTCAGTTACTCGACCCACTGATCTCGATCAAAAAATCTCAGCCTCCAGCTTGTGCTGTTAATTAGATTTCCTGCACACAGCTCATACAGGTCACAAGAAGGGTCCACGACTCCTGCATGCCATGGGACAGGCATTCCACTTGCCTGAGTTGCCCTGCCATACTTTTACATTATTTTTCTTGTTGTAACTTTAACTTACTTTACTACTACCTAAGGAATGGAACAGTTTTCTTCACTGTTACTCACAAATGAGCTCCCTCTCCTATGCCTGCAGATTATTTATTTTCCTTTGCCAGCTTGGAATTTTACATTCTTCAAAATTACTGGAGTTGAAACACAGTCTTTAACAGCAGTTGCAAAACAACCAACCAATCAACTCATGACTTTCCTGCGATATCACTCAAGACACCACTCCTCTCCACGAGTCAATTTAACTGGTGTCTGCCTACCTTCTTACTAATTTCACAGTGAAGACACCAGTAGCATACCATAATATCAAGAGTCAGGAGGCAGAGTTGAGTGTAAAAGAGGAGGTGCTAGGGAAAGTGAATGGGCTGAAGGTCAATAAATCATCCGGGCCAGATGGACTACACTCCAGAGTTCGGAAGGAGATAACTGAAGATGACTGTAGAGGCATTGGCATCTTTCATGAAACACTGGAGTCAGGGAAGGCCCCAGAGGACTAGAAAATGGCTAATGTAACATCAATGTTTTGAGAAGGGAGGAAGGCAGAAGATAGAAAACTATAGGCTGATTAGTCTGACCTCTGTCATTGCTAAGATTTAGAGTCCATTATTAAGGATGAGATTGGGATGTACTTGGGAATGCTTGGTAAAAAAAGGACTGAGTCAGCATGGCTTCATTAAGGGGAGATCATGTCTGACATATCTGTTAGAATTCTTTGAGGAGATAATGAGCAAGTTAGACAAAGGAGAGCCAGCGGATGTCATCTATTTGTATTTACAGAAGGCCTTTGACAAGGTGCTGCACAGGAAGCTCCAAAATAAGGTAAGGCCCCATAATGTTAGGGGCAAGGTACTGGCTAAGATAGAGGATTGGCTGACTGGCAGAAGGCAGAGAATGGGGATAAAGGGGTCTTCTTCAGATAGCTGTCAGTGACTGGCTGGACAAAGGAACTGATAGCATTGTTGCCAAGGTTGCAAATGACACAAACATAGGTGAGTGGATAGGAAGTCTTGAGGAAGCAGGGAGGCTGCAGAAGGGGGATTGGACAGTGTAGGAGAGTGGGCAAAGAAGTGGTATGGAATACGATGTGGGAAGTGTGAGGTTACAGACTTTGGTAGAAAGAAAAGGCACAGGCTATTTTCTAAAGGGGTAAAGGCTTCAAAAACCTGAAGCATAAAACCACTTGAGAGTCATGGTTCAGGATCCTCTTAATGTTAACATGCAGGTTTAGTTTGCAGTTAGGAAGGTAAAAGACATGACAGCATTCATTTCAAGAGAACTAAAATACAAGAGCAGAGGTGTACGACCGAGCGAAGTTGTTGACTTGCTCGCCGAGCTGGCTGGCTTACAAAATACCATGCAACAACTGCCACAAACATTACATCGGACAGACAGAAAGGAAAGTAGCCAGAATACATGAACATCAATTAGCAGCAAAACGGCACAACGAACTCTCCTTAATATCGGTACACTCAGACGATAAAGACCATCAGTTTACCTGGAACAAGGTAACCACAGTAGCCTAAACCAAACACAGACACACACGGGGATTCCTAGAGGCATAGCTCTCCACCCGTAATGCAATCAACAAACCCACACAAATCAAAACCAAAAATAACAGTCTCACCATAATGGACCAAACAGTATAAATTCCAAGCAGAGTAGAATAACATCGCTTCATCATAGACTCCACTGATGAGGTCACCTAGCATGGTGATGAAACATCTGAATGAGAACAAGCCAGCTCAGCGAGCAAGTCAACAACCTCACCCACAACCTGAGCTACAGATCTTTGCCAAAGCTTTGAAAGTATTACTGAGGCCGTATATGGCTCTGGTCAAACCATATTTGGAATATTATGAGCAGTTTTGGGCCCCGTTTCTAAGGAAACTTGTGCTGGTATTGGAAGGAGTGTAAAGAAGGTTTACGAGAATGATCCCAGGGATGAAGGGCATGTCATATGAGGCGTGGTTGAGGGCTATGGGTCTGTACTCAATGGAGTTTAGAAAGTTGAGGAGAAATCTCATTGACACTTATAGAATTCTGAGAGGCTGAGATACAGCGGACGTGGAGGAGATGTTTCCACGTGTAGGAGAGACTCGGACCCAAGGGCACAGCTTCATAATGGAGGGACAACCCTTTAGAACGGAGATGAGGAATTTTTTTCAGCCAAACAGTGATTAACCTGTGGAACTCATTACTACAGAATGCAATGGCGACCAAATCATTGAGTGTATTTAAGACAG
Organism: Ginglymostoma cirratum; assembly: GCA_024137785.1. Lineage (NCBI taxonomy): Eukaryota > Metazoa > Chordata > Chondrichthyes > Orectolobiformes > Ginglymostomatidae > Ginglymostoma > Ginglymostoma cirratum. Next base: position 6,139,828 of record JAHRHZ010000032.1, read on the forward strand.
AGATACACAAGTTCTTGATTATAAAGATGATCAAGGTTTAGGTGGAGAAGGCAGGAGAATGGGGGAGAGAAACAATCAACTGTGATCAAATGGCACTGTGGACACAATGGGCCAAATGGCCTAATTCTGCTCCTATATCATGCGGCCTATTTACATGCTGGTAACTATCTCCAGGTCTTCCTCTTCCTCTCTTGCTCTTTAAGCTCCTACCAAAACTATCATAGAGAGATAGGTGTGTGAGATAAGTGAATTAGTTGTGAAAAGGTCAATAAAGTTTTTGTGTCTTCTCTACCATTAGTTGCTAGCCTAGGTCTGTGATAATGTCTTTAAGACCAGCCATCTCTGACTGGTGTGCTTCTGAGCCCTTCTTGGCAATGGACATTGAAATCCCCTATCCAGTAGAAGCAAAGTAAGTGGTAAACAGCAGGGAGTTTTGTGACCAATGTTTGACCTGGTATCACGAGACTTCACGAAGTCTGGAATCAATGTTGAAATTTCCAGGGCAACTCCCCCCAGCTGTATACAAGTGTGCCACAACTTCTTGTGGGAGAGGACATATCCACAGATGGCGATAATGGGTCTGGGTACAATTGCCTGACTATATCTATGGGACAGTTTTCACAACTTTTGCATAGTCTGCAGATGTTAGTAAGGGTTGCAGGTTGCTATTCCTCCAGATCAATGCCAGGTAGCCTTTCCAGTTTCGTTCCATTTTGAGGAGGTTTGCTAGAACACCTAAGAGTCTGGATTCACACACAGGCCAGATTTCAGTTTTCCACTGGTGAATAAGGTGGGAGTCGAATTCCTTACTGCTGCACAGGAAGCTGCTAAATAAGATGAGCCCATGATGACAGGTGAATGGTACTGGCTCAGGTAGAGGACTGGCAAACTGGCAGAAGGCAAAGAGTGGGGACAACAGTGTCTTCTTCAGGATAACAGCCAGTGACTCTGTGGACAAAGGAAGTAAAGGCATTATTACTAAGGTTTACTGGGTCAGTCTCTATCCACGGCCTTACGAGCATGTAAGTTATTTTAATTAACCTGCTCACAGATGTCATTACACCTCTGGACCACATGGGCCTTGAACCCAGGTCTTCTGATTCACCAGCATGTAAGGTATGTTTGAATCAACCTGTTCAGAGCTGGTATTACACACATCTGGAGCAAATGGTACGTGAATCTGGCCCTTCTGATCCAGATGCAGGGAATCTACCACTGCACCACAACCACTGTCATTCACACACATGTAATGAACAGTAAAGTGATATGAATTTTTCAGATAGATGTGCAAATAGGCTGCACCTGGACTTGAAAAAGGAACTGTCCATTTCTAAATTATAAACCAGATGTCAGAATGCTGAATTTGAAAGGCTACAATTTCCCCTCCAAAAGTTTTGATCAGCAGCAGAACTTCAACTATAAACCCACGTTTGATACAATGCTGGACTTAGTAAAAAGTTGCTAATAGAAGCAAATTAAATTTGCCTTAATTAGTATCGAAAACAAGTTACAAAGCTATCTAAGGTTGAATTTTTTTTTGTAAAAGATGATTCAAACTTAAAGTTCGTATAAACTCATTTTGCCCTCTCCTGAATCATATTACTGCATTCTTGACAAAGTTCCTTTTGACTCATCTGTCGGGCAAAGCTCAGCGCCTCACTTACCTGAAGCAAGTTTAACAGGACGATAAGGTATACCTGGTATCTACCAACCCCTCCCATCGATCTGTAAGCTTGGTCCACTGCCATCAGACTCGGCTCGGGCCGAGTGGACTTTCGGTGGCACAACCCCGGAAACACGGGAGGGGAAACGGGCTGCACTCATCACCATGGGAACGGGAACCCGCCTGATTGCCTCCCACGCGTCACCCCCTCCACGCGGCCGCCCCGAAACTTCCGTTAAGCTGGCAGGGCGCAGGCGCATTGATTCCCGAACCCCGCAACGGCCCTTGTCAAGTGCGCGTACGTTCTGCTTAACTGCCAACCTGTCCTTAGGGCGTGGGTGGGAAAATGTGTAGGGTTTTGCGCAAATAATTTTGTGTGTGCATCCCACCGTGTTTGCTGAAGGATGTATACCCAGAGGCTTGCCCTGAAGTTTGCGGGGGTGGAAGGTTTAGGGGTTGCACTCACCTTGGCAAGCTTCATTGCACATTTTCCCCCGTTGGATCCACTGAGAGCGGAAATTTCGCTGTGCATCTTCATCGTGCACCATCACCACTCAAATCGAATTTCTTCACTCAGAGTGGTGAGCCTATAGAATTTGCTATCGCAGAAAGCAGTCGAGGCCAACAAAACTATGATTTCAAGAAGAAATTAGATATAAAATTTGGGATTAAAGGGATCAAAGGTTATGAGGGAAAAGTGGAAACAGGCTATGGAGATGAGTGATCAGCTATGATCATAATGAATGGAGGACTGGGTTTGAAGGACTGAGTGACTTGCTTTTGCTCCAATTTTGCCATGTTTTCTACGTTAAATGGCAACCTAGTAAAGGCACTTATGATGAGTACAAATTGAGTCTGCACTTGACACAACCTGCCTCCATTCACATCCTTATTTCTGTGGCCAATAATTAACTAAAAAACACACCCTCATATCAATCAAAGGATTGCTTCATGAGATCTGGAATTCACTTCCTTTTCTTATGGCTTTGTTACCTGCAGCACAATTTTACTTACTGGTATACTTGTACTGAGAGATCACATCGTATCTTTACCCACCTAAACTCACTCCTTTCAAGTCATAAGCAATTTCCCTAGCCTTGCTACCAAAATATGCATCCTATTTATTTTGGTTGAACTTCATTTGCCAATTATTTGTTTATTTTTCAAGTTTATTGTTTTCCTGCAATTTGTTGCCAATCTCAGTACTGAACATATGTTTCCAACGTGGTGTTTTTATTGATACACCTGTAAAATAGTTTTAATATTTTTTAAGTTCTTTAATTATTTAATTTAAAGTTTATTGAGTAGCATTCCAACTAAAGAATTCAGCATTCACTCCTAATTACCAGTCTAGTATGGCTGCAGTTGGTACTAACTAAAGGGTGATCTGCAGAACTAAACATAATTTCTTCAACAGCAGATTTCTTACCATGATTTGTGTCTGAGGAGGCCTCTGTCACAGGATGCGACTGGCTAGTAAAATCTGGCTCCTGCACTGCATGTTCATGAGGATGGCCCTCCAAATCAGGTGCCCAATGATCAATAGAAACAAAAAGCCCCACAGAAACACACTCAACCCTGCCCTCATCAATAAGCCACGATTTCAATCGCACTGTGGCCTGCCTATTACCTAGTTTCAGGTTGGTGTCCATTAATCTGTTTCACACTGGGTGCCTTCCCATCAGTAGTTAATATTCCAGGTGGCACTGCTGTCACTGACAAGCCGTAAGCAGTACAATTGCTTGGCATCTCTTAGAGGTGGGATCACCACTCTGAAAGGAATGGGAACGCTTATGCCATGTAGTTTGTAGTCTGACGGGTACTGTATCAGATCATAACTTCCAGAAATAGGCAGGCTAGTACTTCCCCTGGTTTTCTGACCCACCACTGGAGCCGCTGCTACCTGCATTAAATTCAGATCAGTGTAGTAAGTCATGGTTGCATTTGTTGAAGGGTAGTCATCTCAGCTTCAGTACTTACTGTGGCATGGTGGCACAGTGGTTAACATTGCAGTTTTGCAGTGCCAGGGACCTGGATTTGATTCCAGCCTTGGGTGACAGTGTGAAGTTTGCACATTGTCCCTGTGTCTGTATGGATTTCCTCTGGGTATTCTGGTTGCCTCTCACAGTCCAAAGATGAGCAGTTTAGGTGGATTGGCTATGCTAAATTGCCCCATTAATGTGCAGGCTAGGTAGGTTAAATATGGGATTATGGGGATAGGGTGGGATGATCTTCTAAAGGTCAGTGCAGACTTGATCGGCAGAATGGTCTCTATCTGCATTATAGGAATTCTATGACTCACTACAGGTGTTCCTCAGGGTAATGTCTTAGGCCCAGCCATCATCAGCTGCTTCATCAATGACTTTCCCTCCATCGTAAGATCGGAAATGGGGATGTTTGATAATAAATGCATAATTTTAAAAACCATTTGTGACTCCATTGATACTGAAACAGTCTATGTCTAAATACAGTAAGACCTGGGAAACATTCAGGTTTTGGCTAACAAATGGGAAGTAACATTCACATCACACAGGTCCTAGGTAATGACCATTTCCAACAACAGAGATTCTAACCATTGACCCTTGATAGTCAATGATTTTTCCATCGCTGAAACCCCCATTATCAACATCTTGGGAGTTATCATTGGCCAGAAACTGAACTGCAGCAACCTTATAAATACTGTGATTGCAAGAGCAGGTCAGAGGCTAGGAATCCTGCAGTGAATAACTCACTTCCTGACTCCCCAAACCTGTTCACTATCTACAAGAGACCAGGCAAGAATGTGATGGTATACCCTCCACTTTCTTGGGGGATGCAGCAACACCAGTACTCAAGAAGCTTGATACTATGCAGGTTTTCAGATTCAAGCATTATGGAGGTAAGCAGTAAACAAAACAAAAACAAGGAACTGCGGATACTGGAAATCAGAAACAAAAGCAGGAATTGCTGGAAAAATTCAGCAGGTCTGGCAGCATCTGTAGAGAGAAAGCAGTGTTAATCTTTCAAGCCCAGTAGCCGTAGTGAAGGGTCACTGGATCTGAAATGCTAACTCTGTTTTTCTCTCCACGGATGCTGCCAGACTTGCTTAGTTTCTGTAGCACTCCTTTTTGAGGCAATGTACATATATCTACACCCACAGAAACACGCATCTGATCCCCTAACTAAAAACTCCCACCCCAACAGAGCCTTTCCACTCTTCTACCTCCTCACCTTGTACACTGAGTAACTTGTGGTGCCAAAGAATTGCTGCACAGTTCCAAGGATCCTTTGCTCTAACCAATATCTGGATGAGTAATTTTGTATTTCAGGGTCACTGGAACCAAAACATTCAGCAATTTCTGGTTTTGATTATGGAGGTATGTTGCTTTTTTAATTTGTTTTATTCATTTATAGGATGCAGGTGTCTCTGGCTGGCCAGCATTGATTGCATGCCCCTAGTTGCCCTTGTAAAGGGCTTCAAAACAACCTCTGATTCTAGAAATGTATACGTGAAGCCATTGTCAACTGTGATCCTGAATCAAAAAAATCCCAAACTTCATCTTTTTCAAGGTTAACAAACAGGTCCATATCAATATTATCCACTGTAGTGTCAAGAATATAGACAAATAAGAACTTCCAATGTATAATTTCCTCAGGTTTTTCGTGCTCAATTTTATGAACTCCTTTGTTCTGTGTGGTTAATTTTACAGCAGTTATCTAAGATTGTAAATTTCCAGAAAGATGGCCATATTTGCTACAGTGAAAGTATTGGATATCACCTGCTGGACAACATTATGGCTTACGATGCTTCCTTGCACCACTGTGCCATCAATTCAAAATGGCTATCCCACCTTTTCCTCACTTAGGTGGGTTTTTGTCAGGTGAGACAACCATCCTTGAGCCTAACTCTCCACCTTGCATTGAAATAGCCTCCAAGGTCATATTCTAAGCCAAGCCTATGATTTGTGCTGGTTTGTCCATTTGAAGGTCAGCTCTTGCTCTGGCTGCAATAATTAAGTTTTGTACTGTTGTTAGATTAAACAATCTCACCCTCAAGGCCAAATCCCTACATGAGTTGGTGACAATATATAAATAAATATGCGTTATCTTTGATGGAAGGTACCATGACAACTGGCTGCAAATACCCCTAGTTAGACTGAATGTATTCAGTAATAAGATTTTCAGGACTGAAATAAGCATCGTGAGCTCCTAGGACTGATTGAAAATCTGCTGAGTTTTCATTAAAATCATGGTTGTTTAGATTCCCACTGTGTTTAAGAAGCACCTGACCAGAAGCTGTTGTAGCTTCAAATCGAAACCTGGAGCAACTCTGTGGCTGTGGAACTGTCAATTCGAGAATTCCCCGTGCTTGGATTGACCCTTGAGCCACGTTGAAGAGCCTTCGAAAATCCAGGGAGTAGGCCCCAACTTACCTTAGTTCGTTTTGTTCAGTGGATGTGGATTTCTCTCACAAGCCAGCATTATTTGTTGGTCCCTACTTGCCCTGGAGAAGGCAGTGGTGAGCTGTCATCTTGAACAATCACAGTGCTTTTGGCGTAGGTGCAACAATAATGATGGTAGGAAGAGAGACCTAGGATGTCAATTGAGTGACAGTGAAGAAAAAGTAATATATTTCCAAGTCAGGATGGTAAGTGGCTGAGAGTGGAGCTTGCAGGCCGTTGTGTTCCCATATATCTGCTGCCTTGTCTTTCTAGATGATACCTGCAATGACTTTGGAAGGTACTGTTTAAGGAATCTTGGTGAATCACTGCAGAGCATCTTGTACACACTGCAGCAGCTGAGCATCAGTGTTGGAGGGAATGAATATGGGTGGATATGCTGTCAATTAAATGGGCTGCTTTGACCTGGATGGTGTCATGTTTTTTTTTTGAGTATTGTTAGAGTTGCACATATCTAGGCAAGTGGGAAGTATTCCATTGCACTCTTGACTTGTGTCTTATAGATGTTGGACAGGTTTTGGGAAGTCAAGAAGTGAGTTATTTACTGCAGGATTTCTAGCATTTGACCTGGTCTTCTAGCCTCGGTATTTAAATGGCTACCCAGTTCAGTTTCTGGTCAGTGGTAACCCCCAGGATGTTGATAGCAAGAGTTAGGCAATGTTAATCCCATTGAATGTCAAGGGGTGATGATTAAATTCTCTCCTCTAGGAGATGATGACTGCCTGACACTTACGTGCCTTTAATATTACTTGTCAATTGTCAGATCAAACCTTGATATTGTCCACATCTTATTGCATTTGAACATGGACTGCTTCAGTATCTGAAGAGCTACAAATGTACTGAATATTGTGCATTTTCAGCAAACCTCCACTGATTTTATGATGCATAGAAAGTTATTGATGAAGCAGCTAAAGATGGTTCAGCCTAGGACACTCCCTCAAGGAACTCGTACACTGATCTCCTGGACCTGAGGTAATAGACCTCCAACAACCACAACTATCTTTCCTCGTGCGAGGAACAACTTCACCAAGCAGAGAGTTTTCGTCCTGATGCACATTGATGTACTAGGGAATACTCATTGTCTGAGGATTTCCAGCCATAGTATACCAATAGGCTCAAGTATAGCACTCTTTAGGCTGTGCACCTTACAAAGAATGTACATTGTAAATCAAGATCATTGAAAATATTTTGAGGGACAGAGTGTGGCATGGTAATATGAAGGAAAATTTTATATCTTTTGAATCTCCTGTGAGTTCCAGTTGAAGTTGTTTTCACCCTCAGGGATGTATACTTGACAGGGAATTCATTTTGTAAATATTTAATGTATTACAATCCTATTGACTGAAACATATATAAGGACAAGTTGATTTTTTTTGCAAAATCTGTAACATTAAAATTGAAAGCTTTTGGTATTTCTTTGACAAATGTTATGGTTAAACTATATTTTTGGCAAAGCACATTTAGAGAAGAAGGCGAGATGACCATCAGACATTTAAATTAATCACTTAAATTATTTGTACATCAACTTCTTATTTAATAAATACATGGACTGCTATGGTTCATTGTGTTCCACCAACATCCTGTACTATTGTAGTTTGAAGAACTGTGTGGCTTTAAGAACTCATAATGCTGATGGCCAAGAATCAGGATATAGCCACATGGCCAACTGCTATGTGCAATCCGACAGAAGTATGCGAGCAGAACGTTGTATACATAGTTAGCTGCAACTGCAAATTGTTGTTTGAGCTGTTAAATAGACCGACATGAGATTTTCAAGCAAACTATATCCAATGGCCTGAATTTCCTGAGGAATGAAACTCTCAAGTACATTGCCACACCACCCCTTTTATTAATCAAAGGAGAGAGCTGTGCATTTCTGACAGGAGCTTCTAACTGGGGCACCTTCTGAAATGTGGACCCATACTTCCATTCTGACAGTTCTCTCATCGTATGTAAGTGCCAGTGGAAGGTAAACCACGCACCTTCTTTCACAGCAGTCAGCTACTGTATTCTGAAATTTAAAGGTCCTAAATCGAAGACAGCCATTTTGACAGCAGCTGTCAAACAATAAGTATATAAATTAAGTATGACGTTAGGATGGCAGATGGGTAGGGGTGTAGGGTGTCATGTAAGCAGGGTGGCAGTTGGTTAGTGTCAGGGTGCCAGGTAAGTAGTGTGCTGGCTGAGTGTGTGGCCAGATAACAGTGGGTGGGGTTCATAGTGGGTGGTATGCCAAGTAGGTGGAGCAAGTGAGTAGGGCACAAGGTGGCAAGAGATGTGGTAAGTGATGCAGTGTTTAGGGTAGGTTGAGGTGGGTAGGAAAAATCAGGTTGGGCGAGGATGGGGTAGGATGTATTGGTTCCAGGGAAGAGAGATGGTCATGTCTGGTGGGGGACAAATGGAAGTTGGCACCTGGGAGAGATGGAAAGAATGGGTCTGGAATGGTGCATGGGATTTTGGCTCACAGGACATTGGAGGTCATTTGTGGAGTTTATGATTGGGTTCATGTCTGGATGTGGGTTGTGGGGCTGTATCTAGAGCAGGTGAAGGAGGGCTCAGGTCTCATGGAGGGGAAGGGGGCAATGAATCCAATGCAGGGGAACGGGTGTTAGATCTAGAGCAAAAGAAGAGATAGGAGTGTCAGCCTTCAGGGGAAGTGGGAGCAGGCCTAGTTTGGGGGAAGGGAGTCAGCTCATGTTTGGGGAAGAGAGAAGGCAGGTCTGGTAGCAGGAGAAGGAGGCTCCAGGTCCAGGAGTGAGGGAATGGAGGGGTTGAGTTCCAAGAAAGAGAAGGTGGGGGTCAGGAGTGTTCACGTTCAAAGGCTGGAGCAGGTGAAAGGGAAGCAGGAAAAAAATGGGCTGCTGGGTCTACAGCAATGTGGGAGTATCAGGTCTTTAGGGTTTTAGTTCAGGTTCTTGGGTGTAGGTGATCTGGGGAAATGTAGTTAGGGAGTTGTGATGTACTTATGAGGTCAATTGAATAGCTACTCAGATGCTAGAATATGTTTATAACAGTCTAACTTTTACTGGATAATTACTTACTTCATTTCATCGGACATCCAAGTCCTCTCATTTAAATTGAGACTTTCAGAGGCTTTCAGTCTTAGAGGAATTGCCCAGCAGAATCTTCAATTTCCCAGGTAGTTCCTTCAGTGTCAACTACAATGGGATTACATGGGGTCCCCATGCACAACTCCACCTACACTTGCATAACAACTGCGAAGTTTCTTCAGCTGAACAGAAGTAGCAAATTCATCTGTAATTTGTTCTCAGAAAGGAATACAAAAGCAAAGTATCAGCATTAGGATGTTAAACATATTGCCTGAGCATAATCCTACTACATTTATACTGTTTTGAAGAAGGAAAATGATGATAAACTGAGAGGATTGATAGGCATATGGCGGCACATCTTAACAGAGATGGAGATAAAGAAAGTTTGGAAATGATTTAAAAATATATTTTGAAATATGCCTCAATTTGTTTTATTAATAACGGTAGGGACAGAACTGTTTCAGCATCTTACAGTTTCAAAGATATGATCAGTAGGTCAAATTGTTCCCGAATTGAACATCGCCAGGATGTTATTCTGTAGTTTACTCTGTAGGTGGAGCTGGTATCACTCGCCTCTGTTTTGGGTCTGTGGAACATTTGAACTATGAGTAAATAGCCTTTTACTCAATAAAGCCGCAAAGCAAGCAGGGCTGAAAGTTTAAGTTTACACATGAAGAGAAAATTAGCGTATATAGATTTATTTATTTTGTTTTCCAAAGCTAATAATAATCATATTGCATGATTAACAACATATTTAAGAACATAAAAATGATCATTTCACTAATAGTATCTTTCACATAAAAAAAAACTGAAATCTCTGGGACTAAATTATTCTTACAAATTACTTTCAACATAGCTTCATTTGATATATGGTTGTAAAATTTAATTTTCAACTAAAGGACCTCTGGAGTAACTGACCCTTTAAAAAAATCCCATTTAATAGTAGCAAAATTTTATTGCTGTGTCTTTTTATTTAAGCAGAAGTACTTATCCATCCCCACCATCTTCACAATCCAAGTTTGCAGAGCTAAACATGCTAATTCACATGTCTCATGAGATCTGCTTTCACTAGCTTCATAAAAAATTAAAAACTAAGATGTATACAGTTATGAAAAGCAAGGGTATGAAGATTTATGGAAAAAGAGCAGGCAGATGGAGTTTAGATACATATCAACCTTTATCTAATTCAATGGTAGAGCTGGTTCAAGGTTCTGAATTTCCTATTCTTATTCTTATGTTTGTATTTTGTTAATGAACAACCACAAAATGATGCTAGCCCTTTGAGCCATAGCCTTGGATAAGTTCCACGACATGCACAGTCTTGGTGATTTTTGACAAACTGATCACAGCCATAAATTTTCATGTCTCTCCCTGCCTTTAAGCAATAACAGTGTATATGCATCTAACAACCAGTGCACCACTTCATAAAAGAGGTATTATATTCCCTGTTAAGCAGGTTCCTTCGCCACTTTCTGGTATGTAAAGCAGTCAGAAGCAGTGACACAGCATTGCATATTATCCAAATGGCATGTAAGTGGCTACACATATTCCTTCCGCCGATTTTATTGCTTTAATCAAAAAGAGTCCATTGCACACAGCTGATGTATGACCACATGATTACAGGCATGTGAATGTCCTGATACATTAATCATGTCACCCTTAATTGATTAGCTAAGATTGGATTGATTGTCCCTTGTAGAAAAAGGATATTGTCTCCTTCCTGGTTCATGACCCTCTTAAGACAGCAACATACAAAAACTGAACAACCAGATATAAATGTTCACAAAGATCATGATGGGATATGGCATCAAAATGTTGAAAAATAGTTCAGACGCTTAGATTGACCATGGAGGTCTTTCTGTTATTGTCTCAAAGAACATTGTACATTGTTGCATTTTGCAGAATTTCACGTGTAAGAAGGTATTAACATGGAACAGGTGAAAGAAAAGGCACAGCAGGAGACTTTCCTGTGGTGTCATATTTGCAAAATTTTTTTATTCATTCATGGGATGAGAATGTTGCACGCTAGGCAGCATTTATTGCCCATCCCTAATTGCTCAGAGGGCAGTTAAGAGTCAACAACATTGCTGTGGATCTGGAGTCACATGTAAGCCAGACCAGGTAAGGATGGCAGCTTCTTTCCCATATTTGCAAGTGGGAAGAAACATAGTCAGTGACACCGTTACTTAAATGTAAAATTTGGCACAAAGTCATACAAATGCATAATTTGGTCAACTAATACTGTACACTATCCCAACTATTTACCTTTGCCTTACTTAAACTACCAAAGTTACAGATTGTTTTCTCAGTTGCTATCTTATTCCAATCTAGTCAAGATAAACTCTAATAGCATTTAAAATAAAGTACTGCAATCCCATGTTTTCTGTAAAGCTCATGCGTCCTTAGTAGTAAGATCCATTACTACATTGCTGACTATTTGTCACATCTAATATTTCTACAGCTGTGCCATTTGACTGGGAAGATGTACAGAATTAATCTGGTATCTTCCCATTTAAAAAATTTGAAGTCCCTGTGGACTGCTTTGTGTGATCAATGGCTTGAAGCTGACTGCATATGGGTGACAATTGTGATTTTATTTAAGTGTAAGACTAACACATTCAAACTGCATACTGCAAAGAACAATTGAGAGTTACATTACTCCAATATTATGTTTTGGAGTAGAAGACATGGAGCATTCCCTGTTTCTACTATTCACATATCTCCTCACCTGACTGGTGACCATCTTGGATCTTTTACATTGAGACTGATGCAAACATAGGCTGTACCCCAAAATGCAGAACTGTAAAGAAATCCATCTAATCATGGGTGTAGCAAAATCTGCCCTCAGCCACAGGCCCTGGCCTTCCCTTATCTGCATTTGATTTAACGCAAGCTTTCATCTGTTCTTTACTTCAACTACCAGGGTCAAAGATGCAACCAAGGACTATAAGATCATAGACTATTACAAATAGGAACAGTGGCATGTCATTTGACCCCTTGAGCCTACTCCACTATTCAATAAGATCATGGATGATCTGACATCCTTTGTGTCCACTTTCCCGCTTTTTCCCCGTAACCATTGATTCCCTTACTGATCAAGAATCTATGGAGACGTAAAAGAATTCCAGCTGGAAATAAAATCTATATTCTAACATACTCTTCCCTCATTGTAACTAATGAGAGGGAACACTAATACTTATAAACGTGTCGATTACCAAATTATTAAACTACAATTAACAAAATTTAATACTGAAAATAGTAAAAAGAAATTTCTATTTGATTATATTTCAATAGATATCAGAAAGGTTTCAGCCCATTTCTGCATACAGAGAAGTAAGTGGTGACTCTTTAGACAGCTCTGAACTTCACCCTGTACTTTTCCCTCTATTTTTTGTCAGTTCTCAGGTTTTACATTGATGAGAATACTTGTGATCGCTCATAAACTTATTCCGAAAGTCTAAAAGCAGTAGATTTTGCAGAAAGTGGAGTCACAGGTAGATAGGATAGTGAAAAGGCGTTTGGTACATTAGCCTTTATTGTGACCAATAAAGGCAAGTATACGAAACGCCTTTTCACTATCCTATCAACCTGTGACTCCACTTTCTGCAAAATCTATGGCTTTCAGTACATTGAGTATAGGAGTGGCGAGGTCATGTTGTGGCTGTACGGGACATCAGTTAGGCCACAATTGGAACACTGTGAAATTCTGGTCTCGCTGCTAGAAGAAAGATTTTGTGAAACTTGAAAGCGTTCAGAAAAGATTTACAAGGATGTTGCCAGGGTCGGAGGGTTTGAGCTATGGGGAGAGGCTGAAAAGACTGGGGCTATTTTACCTGGAGCATCAGAGGCTAAGGGGTGACCTTATAGAGGTTTATAAAATCATGAGGGGCATGGATAGGGTAAATAGACAAGGTCTTTTCCCGGGGTGGGGGAGTCCAAAACTAGAGGGCATGGGTTTAAGGTGAGAGGGATAAGATTCAAAAGGGACCTAACTGGCAACTTTTTCATGCAGACGGTGGTGTGCGTATGGAATGAGCTGCCAGAAGTGATGGAGGCTGGTACAATTATAACATTTAAAAGGCATCTGTATCGGTACATGAAGAGAATGTGTTTAAAGGGATATGAGGCAAATGCTGGCAAATGGGACTAGATTTATTTAGGATATCTGGTCGGCATGGACGAGTAGGACTGATGGGTCTGTATCCGTGCTGTATATCTCTATGACTATGATTCTAACAGCAATTCTAACAAAACTTTTAGGGTTGTTTAATTTTTGCGATGCCTAATCCCTCAAAGTACCCTCAAAAGTCAATTTCTTCTATACCTGAGAAATAACACTGTCTTCTGTGCTAACTTCTCTATTTCCTGGACACTTCCTTAGCATATCCATGGATCTGTGTGGGAGCAGGTCATTGATGTCCTTCATTAGAAGATGATCAGTTTATTGGTCTAGCATGTTGAATTCAAAGAAGTGAGATTGCTATGTGTTCGTCAGTGGTTAAAACCCTGGTCTGAAAATATATACTTGGGTGTAGTTCATTCATAACTGGAAACTCCATTACACATGCCTTTGGAATGCAAACTGACTGTTTAGTTAGACAATGACTACTTTGAAGTGCACACCACTTTAGTTGTCATAGTCTTTTTAAAGTTCTTGACATGTTCTCTTTTAAAACAAGTCTACCCCTTTTTGGGGTGTGAAGATCCCAATAGCATGTTGAATCTTTTCTCTACAGGAAGTCACATGGTTCAATTTTTGAGTCACAGGCAAGGATTTACACAGAGGTTCCCCCTTATTGGCATGCAGATAGGTTTCCTATCTAATTAAGGGTGTTGAGCAGGGTCATGAAACTGGAGGACCAGAGAAATGCCTACTAGCTTGAGAGAAGCAACAACCTGCAAAAAAGGATATGTAACCGACAGGCTCAACAAGAAGGTGCCCTCTAAAAGATATTTAAATTAAAAGAAAGAAAAAGAAGACAAACTACAGTGATGGGGGATTTTCTCTACAGTGTAAGCTTTGGTTTGTAGAGACAAAGAGTCATAAAGTCATACCGCATAGAAACAGACCCTTTGGTCCAACTCATCCATGCTGACCAAATTTCCCAAACGAAACTAGTCCCACCTGCCTGCAATTGGCCCATATCTCTCTAAACCTTTCCTATTCATGCACCTGTCCAAATGTCTTTTAAATGTTGTAACTGTACCTGCATCTACCACTTCATCTGGCAGTTAATTCCACATACAAGAAACCCTCTTTGTGAAAATGTTATCCCTCATATCCCTTTTCAATCTTTCTCTTCTCACCTTAAAAATATGGTCCCCCACTCTAGGGAAAATATCTTTGCTATTCACCTTATCTATGCCCCTTACAATTTTATAAATCTCTGTGAGGTCACTTCTCAACCTCCTATGCTCCAGCGAAAAAAGTCCCAGCCCATCCAGCCGCTTCTTATTACTCAAACCCTCCAGTACTGGCAACATCCTGGTAAATCTTGTCTGAATCCTTTCCAATTGGCTGCAACTATACCTATGCAGACTGAGTGTACCTCCCCCTGGATGTTTGCCTGTTTTAACTATGGTTAATGAGACTTGGACACCTTAATCATAATCTTAATCCAAAGGTCTGTAATTTTACCCTGTGACTGGGTCTAGGCCTCAAAACCAGGGCAAACATCCTTTCTGCATCTAATTTGCCTATCTTTTTAACAATGTAATAAAGTGCCAGTGAGATTGCTTCATATTCTTCTGAACTTCAGAGAATACAGGTCCGGTCTCCTCAAACTCTGCTCATGAGATAGTCCCACCATTTCAGGGATAACACAGTCTGGAGCTGAAGGAACAAAGCAGGCTAGGCAGCATCAGAGGAGTAGGAAAGTTGACATTTTGGGTCAGGACCCTTCTCCAGAAAACAACCTGAAGAAGGGTCCTGACCCAAAACGTCAACATTCCTGCTCCTCTGATGCTTCCTGGTCTGCTGAATTCCTCCAGCTCCACACTGTGTTATCTCTGACTCCAGCAACAGCAATTCTTACTATCCCATCATTCCAGGAATCACATTCATAATCCACTGCTGAACTCCCCCTACAACAAGGATATCATGTCATTTTTCCAATCGACAAGCAACCACGAGACCAGCTACAGGTTATGGTCATTTATTCATTTGTACCCAAGGAGAGTCAGTCTTGAACACTCTAAGTTTGGAATCCGGCAAAAAAGAACACAAGTTGTCATCCCTTATGCATTTTAGAGCATGTATTCAATTTATAATCTGACCAATTTACAACAGTATATTAACCAGATGTTGCTTATTTCCTCCAGCGGATACATCAGACATTGTTCCAACGTATCCCCTTATCCTGCTGATGGAGATTGTGAACAGCTGATTGTGAACAAACACTGATCATGCTGTACTCCACAAGTCACAGCCTGCCAGCCTGAAAATTACACACTTATTTCTACTCTTTTTTTTCTGCCTGTTAACGAATCCCAAAATGGTGATAGCATATTGCCCCCAATCTCATCTCTACCATCTTCACTACGATCAAAAGCAAAATCCTCTTCCTTAAAGCATACATTTCAGATCTTCATTATGAGGCATTGTTGCATTTGAAAGAAAGCCAGTATGTCTCTTCTCCTGTTCCATACCTGTATTTTCAGGCTGAGGATACAGCAAAAGCTCCACCCTTAGCTCTTTCCTTTTCACATAACAGCTGCCCAAATAAAGGTACTTACAGAGGTTCCATCTGTTGTTAAGCCCCATGGGACGCAAGCTGAGACATAGAGAATGTGGGTTGCGGCAAAATTCCCTGTAATTCCACTGGCATCTTTCCTGACTTACAGGAGAACTCCAGAAGAATAACTGTTTAATTTCAGATTCTGTATATTTTAAATCAAAGGAAATGGGAAAAAGTTTTAAAAATGGGAGGAATGAATGTTAAGTAATAAAACAAACACAAGTGTTGTTAAAATAATGTTCTGCTTTTATGGAGTAATAGAATCATACAGCACGGAAACAGAACCCTCAGTCCAACTGATCCATGCTGAACCATGTTCCCAAACTAAACTATTCCCATGTGCCTGCATTTGGCCCAGATCCCTCCAAACCTTTCTTATTTATGTACTTATTCAAATGTCTTTTAAATGTTGTCACTGTACCTGCGTCAACCACTTCCTCTGGCAGTTCATTCCACACACAAACCACTCTCAGTGTAAAAAGGTTACCCCCATAGCCTTTTTAAAATTTTCTCCCCTTGCCTTGAAATTAAGCCCCCTAGCTTTGAAATCCTTATCCAAAGGGAAAGACCTTCTTTTACATTGGCATTCAAAACCCAGAATAAGGGAGAGTTAGGGCAGCACAGTAGCTCTGTGGTTAGCACTGCTGCCTCACAACACCAGGGACCTGAGTTTGATTCCACCCTCGGGCAACTGTTTGTGTGGAGTTTGCATATTCTCCCTGTGTCTGTTTGGGTTTCCTCCACATGCTCCAGTTTCTTCCCACAATCCAAAGAAGTGCAGGTTAGGTGGATTGGCCATGCTAAATTGTTTATCGTGTCCAGGGATATGCAAGGTATGTGGGTCAGCCATGGGAAATACAGGGTTACAGAGATTGGGTGGGATGCTGTTTGGAGGGTCAATGTGGACACGATGGGCCAAATGGTCTGCTTCCACACTGTAGGGATTCTATAATTCAATTCTACAAGTTGGGTGCTTTTCTTGAGGATGTGTGTTAACACCCTATATAGTGCAAACATTCTAGTACTGTACACCCAAATGGAGAACTAGAGAAACCTCAAAAAAAACAAAAAAAAAAACTGCAGATGCTGGAAATCAGAAACAGAAATTGCTGGAAAAACTCAGCGGATCTGGCAGCATCTGTGGAAAGAAAGCAAATTTAATGTTTCAATTTCAGTGGCCCTTCTTCAGAACTGCAGTTTGAACCAAAGAAACCTGCATCACCTTCATTCAAAAACAGAGACTTGCTAATGAACAGAAATTCCAAATATTTGAACCATTCGTATGTAAAGAACCTTGGGTGGACTGATGTTGACTGCAATGGAAATTATAATCTCAATAGTCAGAAAGGAGCATTTGTGTGGAATAAGTGCAGAAAAGCATGTTACAATGACTACTGATGTTGAACTTGAAGTAAGTGAAGAAATAGAGTTTTACAATTTCTCATAGCATTGGTAATGTTCTCTGGCATCTTTGTATGATGGCAAAACTGTGCGTTGGTGTGATACAGATGTGAATATTATTTACAAGGAGTCCTTGAATCCCCAAAGAGAATTTTTGACTGGAGAAGCTGGTAATGGAATGTCAGATGGTATCAATACTTTCTGTAACACTAATCAATATTTATGGAGCTGGAAGGGCTGACATTGTTGCTGTGGTCTATGCTGTGATGTGAACAGCTGCTCATAGAATACTATAAATTGAACTGTTCTCTTCACTCAACATACCAACTCTTTCAATTTACTGGCAAATAAAAAATTATCTGAGCACTATAGTGTGTTTGCGACTTGTCAATACTGATGAGATTTGCATAGTTATTTTCCTTTCCTAGTACACCAGAGAAACAGAAAAAAAATCAGATTCAAAATTTTAGATGTACAGAGAGGTCTCTACTTCCTCAGGAGGCCCAGGAAATTTAGCATGTCCATAAAAACTCCTATTAATTTTTATAGATGCACCATAGAAAGCATTCTATCTTGATGCATCACAGCTTGGTATGGCAACTGATCTGCCCAGAACCATAAGAAACTACAGACAGTTGTGATCACAGCCCAGTCCATCCCACAAGCCAACCTTTCATCTATTGACTCCATCGTTACTTCCAGCTGCCTTGGAAAGGTGGCAAACCATAATCAAAGAACTCTCCAACCCCGGTTATAATCTCTTCCAACCTCTTCTGCCAAGCAAAAGATACAAAAGCTTAAACACACGGATGAACAAATTCAAGAACAGCTTCTTCCCTGCTGTTATTAGACTTCTGAATTAATTTTTCAAATTTCAAATTTAATTTTGACCTCACTTTTTGTGCACCTTCTCTGCAGTGTAACATTGTATTCCTCGTTCTGTTCTATTACTCTTATGCACTTTGTACAGTGTGATCTTTCCTTTACTGCATGCAAAACAAAACTTTTCACTACACCACGTACACGTGACAATATCAAATCAAATGACAAAAAAAAATAAGAGATGGAGCTATGGGTGGCCAGAGGTCATCCCAAAATTTGTAACTAATATCATATTTCCTTTTTTTATCCTTTATTCCTTACTCATTCACTCATCCAACACATCAGACACATGTACATTGCAATTTAGCACAGTGAACTGTTCTACAATATAGGTTTTCTGCAGAGGGGTACATTCCTGCCAGTATTCTAAAACATTATTTTTGCCGCTAGTCTATGCATGCAATGGAAATGGCAGGAGCTACAATGGCTAGTGAAGATGTTACTTGCGGTAATATCACATCAGCAACATCCAGCTAGCCCATTCAAATGATTCCCAATCTGTCGACTAGCGTGTAGGCCTACCACATTAATGCCAATGGCATCTATACTCGAAGGCTAAAATACTCATTTTCTAGCACATCCATAAACACAAATAAGAAAACCTAGAAGCCATCCACCTCACATTCTCCTTCCAAAGGGGAAACTGTTGAAAAGAAGATATAATTAGGAAGCATTGAGACATAGTCATAGAAGAAAAATGTTGGGGTTAAGAAAAATAACAAACTTCACCACACTGAGTGAACAAATTTTGGCACAACTGGTAGTTTAGTGTGCTAAAATACTTCATCCGAAACAGGGCAGAACAAGGTAATTGTAGAGAAATGCTATTGTACCCATGGTTCAGAGATAAGATTGCAAACTGTTTTTCATTTTTTCAGGGATCAGATACTAATAGGCATGATTAGGTGCCTATGGCCACAGACTAGCTGCAAATTCACAAAGTGTATCCTCTTTCAACTCCTAAAGGAGTAGGGGCCCATATGGCCACATGTATATTATCAATAACTCCTGCACTTTGGGGAATCCAGCCAGACAGTTCTGTTTCTTTTGTGTTGCTGTCTATTTTCTTTGGGGGGATTGATGAATTCACTGGCCTGGGTATACAGATCATCTTGATACAACTGCTGTTACTTAGAAAGATTTAGAAGCAGAAGAATGCAAGGTAGAGGTTACCATGACAACCACAAGAAGAAGAGTTCTTGTTCTGGAAGTAGCTTTCAGATCTGGCTGTAGGTTCTGTCACAACTTCCTTGGGAAGTTGTTGTCGCCACATGTTGGTTTTTAGGACATTCACCAGTAGCAAGTGTCTTGGTATGTATAAAACAGTGGTATTGTCAGAGTGCACAAGAGGTCCACGTTGTATATGCCATCCTCTTGCATACTTGTTCTGCCATTCGTTTTTTTTTTGCCTGTTGCATCTCAAATATGAAGACATGTCCAGAAAATAGCCTAAGCATATTAGAGACTTTAGCACTGAAGACCTGTCGATCGGAATTAGCCACTGTCCTGTAGGAGATATTTTACTTTAATTGTGAGATTAACACCCAGTTGGCCAACAATATTGAAAATTGTTTGTGTAAGCTATTGATGCTCAACAAATCTAGTCCTGACAATAACTGCACAATTATCAGAAAAATCATGTGAAGAAGTCAACAATAATGCCTTAAGGAGTGTGTCCCTGCCAACGTCTTCTTTGCTAATATTCATTTTAGGTCCTGCCTGACCTACTTCTTTATTCCTTGGCACACTGTTGATCTGAAGTTAAATGTAAGAGCTGAATAAGACAGTTTAAAATAATTCCGCACATAATTAAAGCAGAATTTGAATGACTATAACATCAAGGATCCTCAGTCGAACTGAGATCAATGAAATTGATTTTTCAGTGGCAGTAACATACCTGGCTCAGAGAAAAATTATCACAGCTCAGATTGTCATTAACAGAACTCCTTAGGACAGGGCTTCCCAATGCAAGGGTTGCAACCGCCAGTGGGGTCACAAGCATAACTTTTGGAGTTGGAGTTCTATGTCAGTAATGGTCACCATGGAGGTCTGACTGGGTTATAACAGCTCCCTCTCTAATGGGCCTTGTTTTCACAACATTCACAACCATTGACCTCTCCATACCTCTAAGGCACTGCAACAATTCCAAAACCTCAAAATGGGATCTCAGTTTAAAAAAATTTCAGAAGCTTTGTTATGGGAAAATGGGCTTGTCCCTATTATGATGCATCAATGACTTTCCAACTGTCATAAA
The DNA here is from genome assembly GCA_024137785.1 of Ginglymostoma cirratum. Lineage (NCBI taxonomy): Eukaryota > Metazoa > Chordata > Chondrichthyes > Orectolobiformes > Ginglymostomatidae > Ginglymostoma > Ginglymostoma cirratum. Next base: position 6,160,254 of record JAHRHZ010000032.1, read on the forward strand.
TGTTAGCATGGTACAAACCATTGTCATTTCTACAAAGTTCCGTTCAAAATTCCTCCAATATTGGTATAGCCTTTGTCAGCCAACAACACGTGCTGGACATATTCTTGGCTTGGACTGATAAATGGCAGATAATATTCACAACATGTAAAAGCCAGGCAATGGCCATCTATAATCAAAAGGCATCTCCGGATACTCAATAACATCATTAGCACATTGAAGGTCACTAATTGTCAGAAGGTTAATGGCATAACTTAAATCAGCAGCATCTACAAGGGTAGAGCAGAAACTAGATGTCATTTAATTTTGCCTCCGGCAGGATATTTTATTTCATACAGTAACGCTTTTGTAACCTTGTGTAACATTAGAAATTGGGCATGGATATCATGGTATTGAAGCATTCAGCCGGCATTTATAACAGCTAACTATTATACAAACATTATATTCACAGGCATATAAGTATCTGAGCTGATATAAACATATTCAGTTAAGCCACATCAGCATGTTTTCAGTTGTGTGTAATGCTTCAAGTGGTCTGAGGTTAGATGTAGTTTGTGATCTTTAAATCCCTAGGACATGTGCCATAACACCATGATGATATCATGTGCATGTCTTCCAAGGTATACCGATATATATGCCAAATATCACGTTATACGAGTGACACGAGTGACACAAAGATTATTGAATGTACCAGATGGCTAGAGAGTGAATCTATACACAGGCCGGGGATTATTCAAAAAATGAAATAACTCATAACTACAGGTGAGACATGCCAAACATATTATCCGTAGCAGTGGAGGGTGGCCTATATCCACATAATGATCCATGTACAACTTGAACAAAAGTAGCAATAGACATATTCACAATACACAGAAAGATTACATTGTTGTGAGGGATTACTTCTCTAAATTTCCCATTGTTCAATGACTTAGCAATGCAATGAGTGAACTGTCACTGACAGGATGAATGTTATTTTTGTTCATTCTGTGTCCCAAATCAGGTAATTTTTGACAACTAAACTATCAAACCATTGCAATATGTGTGCTAAATGCAAAGTGACCCATTTCACATTGTGAAGGAACAGAAGCTAGCTCAGACCAATATATGGCACACCAATTTTGCACAAAGAGAGTAAGGAAGAATATTTTGATTGTAATGATTGCACAGTTTACCAAACAGCAGCAAAACAATTGAATTATCAAACAAGTGAAACAGAAAATGAGGCAAGCCTCTCCAGATGGGTACACAATCAATAGATCAAGATGAGTTGTCAAACCTCCAACGTGTTACTGTGAAATTTAAAAATGTTAGTCTTGTAACTCTGTTTTACTTGTTCGTATAATTATCAAAATGGCAATATATGTCTAAGTACAACCGTATATATCAGTTTGGGATGTGTGTTTATCTTTAGAAAACGGGGTATCTTGTGTCACTCGTGTCACTCGTATAACGTGATATTTGGCATCTAATTTGCTCTGGTTCTGACTATTGGCATCTCTAATGGCCTTGTAGAGGTCGTACTTAGCAAAGGATCCTCTAGGAAATAACGATCATAGCATGCTGAAATTTCCAATTCATTTCAAGGAAGAGAAACTCAAATCCCACACTAGTGTTCTGCCTTACCAAAATGCAACACCTCACATTTATCTAAATTAATCTCTATCTGCCATTCTTCGGTCCATTGGCCCAACTGATCAAGGTCCCATTATACTCTGAGATAATCTTCTTCACTGTTCACTGTCCAATACTGGTGTCATCAGCAAACTTAGTAACCATACCGCCTATGTTCACATTTATATAAATGATAAAAAGCAGTGGACCCAGCACCAACCCTTGCAGTACACCACTAGTCAGAGGCCTCCAGTCCAACAAACATCGTTCCACCACCAACCTCTGTCTCCTATCTTCAAGCCAATTTTGTATCCAATTGGCTAACTCCCCCAGATTCTATGTAATCTAACCTTACTAACCAGTCTACCATTCGGAACCTTGTTGAACGCTTTACTGAAATCCATATAGACAATGTCTAGCACTCTGCCTTCATTAATCTTCTCTGTCACTTCTTCAAAAAATCTCAATTAAGTAAGTGAAACATGATTTCCCATCCCATGCACAATGCCATGATGACTATCCCTAATCAGTCCTTGACTTTCCAAATTCACATAAATCCTGTCCCCCAGGATTCCCTCCAATAACTTGCCCAGCACCAATGTCAGGATCATTGGTCTATAGTTCCCTGGCTTTTCCTTGCCACCTTTCTTAAGTAGTGGCACCACGTTATCCAACTTCCAGTCTTCCGTCACCTCACCTGTGGTTATTGATGACACAAATATCTCAGCAAGGGGCCCAGCAATCCCTTCCCTCACTTCCTGCAAAGTTTTGGGAAACACCTGATCGGGTCCTGCGAATTTATCCACCTTTATGTGTTTTAAGACCTCCAGCATCTCCTCATCTGTAATATGGATACTTTTCAAGATGTCACAATTTATTTCCCCAAGTTCTCCAGCTTCCATGTCCTTCTCTTACAGTAAATACTGATGCAAAATACTCACCCATCTCCAGTGGTTCCACGCATAGATGGTTTTGTTGATCTTTAATGGGCGTATTCTCTCCCTAGTTCCTCTTTTGCCTATTGAGACATGGTGGGGCAGACTCGAGGGGCAGAATTGCCTACTCCTGTTCTTAGCTCTTATGAATGGATAGAGTCTGGAATGCTTTGCCTAGAAGTGTGGTGGAGGCAGATTCAATTGAAGGAGTGAATAACCTTTACAGTCACATGCACTTGAATGAGTGCAGTGAAAAATCTGTAATGTTGCCACTTGGTGCCATCTAAGGTACAGGATACCTAGGTACAGATACTTTAAGTGATGTCAGAGAACTGAAGTAGTAAAAACAAGATTAGCATGGGAATACAGAGTTTAAAAATCCAAAAGGACAATAAAAAGTGTCTATAAAGTACTCAAGTTATAGTCCTTATAGTCCATTTCCAACACGAGTCCATGCCTGTTGGGCTTCGGTACACAAGGTCACAGTGCCGCCACGTGCTGGTCTCCGCCCAGGGCTCACTCTGCTCCAGGACTCATCCCGTGCTTGCTCTGCCTCCTCTCTAGGACTCAGCCTGTGCTCGCTCGGCCGCCTCTCCAGGACTTGGCCCGCACTCGGCTCTGCCGCCTCTGCAGGACTCAGCCCAAGCTCGCTCTGCTGCCTCTCCAGGACTCAGCCCACATTTGCCCTGCCACTTTTCCGGGCTCTGGCCACGACTTGTCTCCTTTCATCTCACCTCCATTCTCCGGATAGGATAGTGTAGTTAAAGAATTTGGGGTGGGGGTGGGATAAGAAAAACTGCTGCAAAGAAGGAAAAAAAAAGAAAAGGAACTGGCGAGCAGGAAGTTCCAACTGAAGCATGTTATTGAAGTATTTAAGAGGGTGTTAAGATGATTATTTAAATAGAAACAGTGCACAGAGTTATGAGTAAAGGCAGGAGTTTGGCACTAAGAAATAATTGTCAAAGAGCCAGCGGTCACACAATGGGCCAAATGGCCTTCTTCTGCTCCATAACAATTCTGTGCTGTTTTGTGATCCTGTGATCTCCCTTCTGAGCAGTTACCCATTTATAACTCTTTTGTGTGCATCTGCTGATCCCACTGCAGCACAACATTGCTGTCATGATGTTGTTCATGTTTCTTCTCCAAAGTACTATGAAGAACATCCTTGTGTAACACCACCATCGCCCCTTCCTTTCCTTCAGTGCCCACCAGTGACCATACTAAAGCCTCCACGTTTCTCAGAACCTTCAATGTTGACAAGAACAGTTTGCAAAACGTTTTCCAGAGGGAATCAATAAACACCAAACTTTTATTCAGATTGGGCAATCTGAATTATGCCCCCATGGATTACTGTTCAATTTCACCTCCTTTTCACTGGCAGGTTTCCCAAACCTCAGGAAGCTGCAGTTGGAGGTGTTAAATTCAAACACTTATTTAATTCAATTGAAAATCGCCTCATTATTATGTGCTAATTATGTTAATACCTTTAGTCCCCATGTTGCATGTGTAGAAATGATCAGAAAAGCCTCCTCATTTAATACTCACTTATTGGCTTTACCACATGATCTCATGATTTTCAGGATATCACGGAGTTACACATGTTGGACTATTTTAGAGGTATATTTTATAGTGCATGCAAATAACGCAAAGCATAGAAGAAAATATTTGCATGAAAAGGGCCAAATGGCTGGTAAGACATGCTGTAAAAGTAGAAAATTGAGATAAAAAAGCTCACTTTTAAGTTTAAATTCAGAAGATGGTTGGTGGAGATTTATTTATTGGTATAGTGCATTATGCAACATTAAATACCCAGAACAACAAGATCAAAGAACTGCAGATGCTGGAAATCAGAAACAAAAACATAAAGTGCTGGGAAAACTCAGCAGGTCTGGCAACATCTGTGGAGAGAAAGCAGAGTTAAAGTTTTGGGCCCAGTGGCCATGGTGAAGGATCACTAGATTTGAAACGTTAACTCTGTTTTTCTCTCCACAGATGCTGCTGCCGAGTTTCTACAGCACTTCCTGTTTTTGAGGCAATATGTGAAAGTGTTTCTACTTCTGTGAATAAGGAGTTATCCCATTTATGTTAGGAAGAATCTACTTTTACATTGAAAATCCATCAGGTCATTATGATTTGAACTTTAGATAGAGAGGTAATATCTGACCCGTTCCTTTGCAAAATTGGATTACGTTTAGTTTTGCACTCAGTGGTTTATGCAGTGTTTTATCAATTTGTCATTTGAAGTAAGTAAAACATCACAGTAGTTTAAATTATTACTTTAGTATTAGGAAGTAGCGAATGAGTGCGTTAATTTTTTAATCACTGGAGCAACAAAAGGCATTTTAAAATGCTACTGACCTTGCATTATGTTCAATCCCAACCCTAAATTTGCCTATGTCTCAAACTTTTCACCTACATCCCCTCCTTTCTCTCTGAGCTCATCTTGTCAATGAGACCCACCTCCTATTACCTCAACCCTATTCCTGCTAAGCTGCTGAGCAACCACCTTGCCTATTTGAATCTCACAATTCTCTCTCCTCAGGTTCTATACTCTTGTCCTTCAAATAATCTTGTCATCATTCCTTTTCAGTCAATAAAAGAAAGCTTGACCCATCTGGCCTGGCAACCTACTGCCCTAACTCCAACCTCTGCTTCTTCTTCAATGTTTTTGAACATGTTGACACCTCCCTAGCCCATGTCCACCTTACTGGGAACTTCATGTTTGAATCCTTTGAATCAAATTGCTGCAATGGCTTCTCTATTCACTTTGCACCATTATCCAAAAATTACAGTCGTCAATTTCACCTTTATTGCTCTTCCAAGATCCCTAACCTGCCAGGTCACTTGCCTCACACCTGTAAATAGATGAGTAGAAATGTCCTCCACTAAATATTGGGAAACGGAAAGAATTGGTTTACAAGATTTCTTATTTTAGACAAAAACATACACTGTGCAAGAATTAAACAAAGCAGCTAAACACTATATTTTCTTACCCCTTACTATTTCCACACAAAAATCTCATCAGGACACTCACTGTTCAAATTTATTGCCTCCCAAGAGCTCCCCTGTATATTATCAGAGCTTAGAATTAGGATTAGAATTAGAAATAAGTCTATTGTCAGATGTACTCACATGAGTACAGTGAAAAGTTTACAAAGTCGCTGCACGCAGTTCCATCTTAAGTACAAAGGTACCTAGGTACAGAATCTTAGCAATAAATTAGAAAAATGAAAACAATAAGTCCAGCGTTACAGACCTTCACATCACTGTAGGTACGAAAGTTATCTACGTACAAAATTCTAGGAACAAATTAGAAGAATCAAGAAATACAAAGTTCAGAATTACAGTCCTTCCAAGCACAGAAGACGGAGCAAAGGATCCCACGCTGGCCCCTTGTCTGTGCCGGTCCAAGCCTCCAGTAAGGCCTGGCTTCACCTTGAGGTTCTCAAGGCTGGGAGTCTGTGATGAGGTCCAGAGTTCCTGTTGGCTTCACCCCAAACATCGCTGTTTCCACTTGAGGACAGGAGGTAAGAAGAAAGAAGGGGAAAAAAGAACACAAAAAGAGGAAAATTAGAAAAGAGATGGGCAGAGTAGTTGAGCTCCAACTCAGGAGTCCTACTCCAACTGCCAACTTGATGATTCTTTAATTTCTCTCAGGATCAAACCATGGTGTGCAACAGCTCTTATGAATTCATTTGAATTCTCCTCAGTTTCTCAGACTGGAACTTAAGAATTCTAGACCTCTCTGTCTCTTTGAGGATTTCACTACCTGTCTCTTCCACTAGTTGTACCAAACAGACCTGACAATTTTATATCCTCATGCGCTGGGACTTTTGTTTCCAAGAACAGGGTATATGTTGAGAGAATTTATTTTTGTTAATGTGGCCTCGGCGTACACTCTAATTACCATGCCTTGGGTATGTTAGATCCCTTAATTACTTCTCTATTTTCTTATACCCCTGGTTGTTGGATGTCCACACATGCGTTCTTAAATAGCTGTCACTATTCCAAATCCCTAGTATCCTTAACAAAAACATAAATTACTGGCAAAGCTCAGCAGTTCTGGTAGCATCTGTGCAGAGAAATCAGAGTTAAAGTTTTGGGTCCAGTGACCCTTCCTCAGATTTGGCCACTTGACCTGAAACATTAGCTCTGATTTCTCTCCACAAATGCTGTCAGACCTCCTGAGCTTTTCCAGCATTTTCTGTTTTTGCTTCTGATTTACAGCATCCTCAGTTCTTTTGGTTTCCCTAGCATCCTTCGTTCATCCTTATCCTAAAGTAAGGATCTCTCAGTCTCTTCAGTACAGTAACGCATTATTTACACTTACCAATACACAAGTCACTGAATACTGGTATAGAATTGCAGAAGTAATGTATGGAATTACATTACTAATATATTGCCTTGCTTCTGCTCCATTATATGGTTCTATCTGGGCTCTTATCAGATGTCAGACTTACATTAACAGGTACATCATTACCATATTGCTATCCCAGTACGCTATAGAACCCACTCTCAGTTCCTGCTTAGTGACTCTAGGTCAGGGATACCACCAATCCCTAATGGTCTCTAAGGTCCTATTTTGGTGCTGGCAGATTCACATTCGCCTTCTCACAACTTTGCAAGTTGTCCCTATGAGTAAGTTACACAGATAAACGCCATACTAAGGATTGCTTTCTTGCAGTTTTTTCCCATGGTAATGGCATACCAGTGATGTTCTGACAAGAGATTTAAGCTAATTTGTATTTTACCTTCAAACAATTGTTTGGTTTTGGACCCTCATGAATAATTTATATCTTTAATGGATAAACTTGCTGCATTAATTAATTCTATGAATATATTTTACCATGATACCAGTTGTAGTCAGGTGACCCATGATCTTCAGGAACATTACAGGACTATTGACAGTTTTTCATGAGCATGGATAAAAACTCAAAATGTGGAAGCCAAGTTTAAAGCTAGCCAGACTCTGCTACGTGCAAACTGCGGAGCTGGAACAAATGGTATTCATGCAACCAGGCCTTGGACTGCCTGTTGAAACCAGACAAGTCTGGAACTGCCTGGCCAGCCGTTAATGGCCACAAAAAGTCAACCTGCTTTGTTATAAGAATGTTACACAGCCTTGGTGCCACCAGATCAATAAGGAGGCCAGAGGCTTACTGTGACAAAGACAGCATTTGAAAGTTGAAGGTTCAAAACTATGTTCTGTAATCTCCAAATATGGAAAGTCGTCATCTCGTTAGATGTTCCCAACCCAACCTGATGTTAGTATTGGACACAGACCATTGAATCTTTGAGAAGGATGCAAAGAAGGGATAGAAGGGGCAACCTGGGGCTCTAGCTCACTCTGCTTTTGCATTTCCTTTAACAGCGTCTCCTGAGTGCACCTTTGACTGGCAGCCCTAGTGGCACAGCACCTCCAGTTTCTTGTATCTCATGATGAACATCAACACACTGAACTGACCCAGCGAGACCACCTTGGTGAGATGATCCAAAGACCAGGATCAGCCATAGATGGGAAGGGAAGCCCAAATCAATGATTTGAAATCCTGAATCATCAGCCAACCCTCAAAGACTGTCCTAGCCCTACTGAATAGGTATAACCAGTCCTTTCAGACAAATAGTTCAAATACAATGGTAGGGACCTGTGAATGGGATATAGCAAATCCTTGGAAGCATGTCTCAGAAGTAGATAACTAGTGAAGATTTGAGAGTTTACTTATGACTGGTTACTGCACAGTCTTGTGAAGAGATTGATAACATTTGATAAAGCTTAATTAATGTACATTAATACAGTCAGATTAAATATTGTTTTTACTTGATAAAGTGTTCAATAAACTTGTGTTGGACCTTCCCCTGACTCTTGTCCCCTTTGTCTATCTCACTGAATAATGCACCTGTATTCAAAAGGGTTAATGCAAACTAGTCAAGGTTAGTTAGGGTACATTACACTTTACTTTCACTTCACAACACAGCAACACAATAACTTTTCTCCTTTAAACTGTAATTACTGCTAGTCTGTTTGAATTGCATTTATTTTAGGGCTGTTTGCCAGTTTCTCAATCAGATATTTTCATTTATCCATGTTTAAAACTAAATTTCTATAAACATGAATGTTATACATACATCGTACATTTAAATATTCACAACTCCAAACTTATGATCATTTGGCTTAATATCTCGTGAAGAACATATTACATTAAATGAGCTGTACAAATGCAGCTTGGTGTTGCATGTGCATGTGACCTGTGACAAGTAAAAATGATGGTAATGCCAGTTAAGAAACAGACCACAGCAAGTAACTAATTGAAACTCAACCCATATTTGTAATATGAATATCGCAAATCCTACTTTTCTCGGTAAATCAATAGAAATATAATTAAAGGTAGTTTAAACTTTAGATTTAAAAATTCCAAAACACCTGGTTTTTGTGAACATTTCATGGACTGTTCTATCCTGATATTATTCAGATTCCACCTTAATGAGGGGCTAAACTAAAGATCAAGTAATCTCCCATAACTCACAAAACCAGGTAAAAGTAAGAAACCTGGACCACAAAAAGATGAGTAAGTGGGAGAGCACGAGTGTGGTTAATCTATTTGTGAGTTCCCTTGTTGGAAAGAACAAACTGGAGTACACATAGGCACTTCCACAGCTGAATGGACCAGCTTATCCAGGTTCCCAACTGCTCTCATTTCATCACCTTACACAGTTGCATTTACTTATTCCATGAATGGTTCAGGAATACCCACTCAAAAGGAAGTAGCTGGTGAATTAGGTGGGATTTCACTGTGTGCAGCATTTAGCACAACTGACAGTAACTTTCTGGAAATGGAAGAAGGCAATTTTGTTCCACTGTGGAGAGCTAAGAAACAACTATCCTGGTTTGAGAAGTCAAGGGACCCTACTCACTGATCAACTGCTAATCACCTGTGATGAGGGAACATCAAACTTACGTGGAGGCAAGAGAATTATGTTCTGTAAATGCACGAGGTAAATGGCAAATGGAAAGACTTCATTACCAGCATTGCAACCCATAACAATACATTTCTCACAGACTGCAACAAGCCTTTGATAGAATGACAGTTCAGCGGATTTCTGCAGTAATTTAGCGTCAGAAGGAAGTAGTAAGAAAAATGATGGACTCTGATGAAGGCAGCTATTGCGGCTTCATTAGACTTTGTGAAACTCAGGCAGAGCACTGATTTATACGAGGTTTTGTAGGGCATTCCAGAGTTTGGAATCCTGGGAGAAAAGTCCTGCTTTTTGTTAATTTTACAAAAGGCAGCCAAGTTATTGCTTCATGTTTGACTCTAATGATAGGAATCAAAGTTGCTCTGGTACTCAACTGCAACATATAAGACCTTGATAATTACATACTCAGTGAACATATATGGACAGGTAGCAATCAAGGTGAGTAAAATAAATAAATAGGGTGGAATGGACACCAGTGCAGGGGCAAAGAGAATTGATAGTAAAATGAAAAGTCTTGGGCAAGGACGGTTAAGTGATTGTCGTAAACTGATGTCCATGTGAGTCAATTTTGTGTCATCTTAGTGTGTCAGTCTTGATCTCGCCATCCAAAACTAAGTTAAAAAGCAGGGAAAATTATACTTTTTTTCAGAAACATATAGTGTTGTGAAAGATAAATGTGTAACAGAGATGAAGGGTATAATAAAGAGGATAAATGCAACCGTTACAAGTAGGAAATGTACAGGAGATAAATGATCAATAGTTTTATGGTAATGTGTATCTGTGCTTAAATTAATGATTTATCAGTAGAAATTAATATGAATCAGTCTTTCAGATATTTTAGCCCATTTACGGTCTTTTGTTAGTTTTCGATATCATGGTTTTCTGTACTAGTTGGTAATTTTGATTAATTGACATGAAGAATTTTTCTTTCTAATTATAAGATGATGGACATCAAACTGAAAGTACATTAATGGCCTCCCATTTGTTAGTCCCGGATTTATGAGATCACCTAAAACCCATTCATCACCTGTTATGTCATTACCTCATTCCTCTTCACCTAGCAATGTGATTCAAATTAATAATTACACCAAGTAATGATAGACACAGCAGTCTCGCCAGGCAAATTACCCCTTCCCCCATAATCATAAATTGAATGCAATGTGCAGCATATTAAGTTGCCATTTCCCATCCTAAATCTAAGAGATCCAAAAAAATTCATTGGTTGATATTGAAGTAGTTCACCACAAAATAGAAAGAAACTAAACAGTTCTTTTTTACCCACAAAATAGAGGATGACTTCATATGAATGAAAGCAGTGGTCAAAATTTCATGCCCCTGCATCCCACTCCACAGGGGCAGCCTGAGCAGTAGAGTGCCCATTAGATTGAATGGGAATACATGGGGTGGAGAGACAATTGTCTTCTGAATTCCCTTCAATTAAGTAAGGCTGAGGTTAACCTTCCCACCCTCAGGGCAACTATGGTGTGGTGTCCAGAACTGAACACAATACTCCAGTTGAGGTCATGCCAGATTTATATAAGTTTGGCAAAAAAAAAACTTCCTTTTAGGCATCAATTCTCTATTTATAAAGCTCAAGATCTCATATGACTTATTAACTGCTTTCTCAGCCAGCCCTGGTACTTTCAATACTTCCAGGTAATAAAGTCATAGAGTTGTACAGCATGGAAACAGACCCTTCAATCCAACTCATCCATGCCTAAATTAATCTAGTCCCATTTGCCAGCGTATGACCCATATCCCTCCAAACCCTTCCTATTCATTTACCCATCCAGATGCATTTTAAATGTTGTAATTGTACCAGCCTCTACCACTTCCCCTGGCAGCTCATTCCATACACGTACCACCGCCTGCGTGAAAAAGTTGTCCCTTAGACCCTTTTAAATATTTCCTGACTCACCTTAAACCTAGTTTTGGATTCTGCTACCTTGGGGAAAAGACCTTGTTTATTTGCCCTAACTATGCCCCTCATGATTTTATAAACCTTTATAAGGTCACCTCTCAGCCTCCGATGCTCCAGGAAAAATAATTGCAGCCCATTCAGCCTCTCCCTACAGATCAAACCCTCCAACATTGGCAACATCCTTGTAAATCTTTTCCGAACCCTTTCAAGTTTCACAGCAGCAGAGAGACCAGAATTTCACACAATATTCCAATTGTGGCCTAACCGATGTCCTGTACAGCCACAACATGACCTCACAGCTCCTATACTCAATGTACTGACCAATAAAGACAAACATACCACCTTCACTATCCCATCTACTTGCAACTCCACTTTCAAGGAACTATGAAGCTGCACTCCAAGGTCTCTTTGTTCAGTTACACTCCCCAGGGGAAGAAACATCTGCTATCAAACCTCCCAGCTCAGAGAACACACCAACATCTACAGGCTCTATAGGAATTACTCAGATTATTTAATATTCTGACGCGCAATTCCTTGCATCTGGAACCCTCAGAAAAAATCATTAAAGTCAGAAAATTCAGAGTGCTCCAACTTGATAAAGCTACTATCCCAGGAAAAGTCAGAAGATTAAAAACATACTCTAATGCCTGGGTAACTATTAAATTAACCTCTCAACTCACCACTGGCTCCCAACTTCATCTCCCCTTGACCCAACCCAACTTGTCCCTACTGCACTGAAGATATGCTCACCTACCCTGGCCTGATTCTATGGCACCAGACACCAATCCACATCTTCTCCTGAACCCAACACTACCTCGACCTCCCACCCTGGCCTTCCATGACCTGAGACTGCTGAACTGAACTCAGAGCCCAAATGTCTTGGGTCCCCATGCCCAACCCAGTATTCCTGGACCTGACATCTCCCACCCACCCTGTGAGCTGAACTACTGTAATCGCTCATCCATGTACCTAGCAACCTACCACTTCCTCACCTGCCTGGCACCTTATACATGTCACCCATGGAACAAACACCATTCTGTCCATGTGCCCCACCTCACTTACCTTTCGTCAGTCACTGTCAAAGTGCCCTTTGGGACCCCCTAACTTCTCGAATACAACAAAAAGGATCATAAAAAGTGGCTTGGCCAACAACACTGCTCCTGCACTGAGGGGTATTCTCCCTGGTTATCTCCAACAGTTCAGAATCTTGGGGAAAAAAATCAGCAATAGGTAAGTGGTATTATTAAGAAAGATTATCAAAGAAAGTCAAATCTGTTCCAACAGTAGTTGGTATATCTGGATTTTAGGAAATGTGCAACCTAGGTGAAACAATATTTATTGTCCATTCACAATTACTTGAGGTCATTAAGAATTAACCATGTGGGATTAGAGTCATGTATAATCCACATGAGTAGAGGTGCCAGGTTCCCTTCAAGTTAACATTAGAGAATTATCGAATTGCATTCCTGGTTCTTGACATCGAATTTCCAGATTCATTGAATTCAATTTCACATTTGGTCATCATGGAATTATAAACACACAATTCTGACATACACTCCAGCAGATTTCCCAAGTGACCATGAGGATAGACTTTTGGACAAAATCCTGACTGCTATGAAGTTTTAACTTCATGGATTGGAGAGTTAGCAGTAACCACAAGCAGTCGAGGAATGAGGTGGGTAGGTTAGAGGATTAGCAATCACAGGAGGGCCTGGATAGAAATGGAGGAGTAAGAGCTTGATCACATGGAGGTCAGACATTACAGGGTGGCACAGGGAGTGGTGACCTAATCAAAGTGAAGATCTGAGTGCAGGAAAGGGAACCTGGGTGAAAAGCACATTTTCCAGCACAGTGCTGGAAAATCTCCAACTTTTCAACTTTCCGTTAGCTATCAGGTTTTCAGAGACCAAGGAAACAAGGCTGGTCCACAAAACTGCAAGAGATAGCATGTGAAGCTGGCAGCCTCATTAAAATGTTTAAATATGCTTTCAAAGGCCCTCCCATCATCCACCCACTACTAAAATTGGAAGTAGCTGAGTTCAAGTCCATAGTTTCTGCCTTACTACCATTAGTGCTTGTTTTTCCTGGATACAAGAATTCCTACAAATTACTGCTACATTGTGCTTGTTTTTTTAAAATTGTCATTCTTGCTAATCTCACTGAGTTCTCAGGAATGGCATCTGATATGCAAAGTATCAATAATGGGCCATAAAAACAGAAGAAAGAAAAGTCGGGCGTTGTTTCAAATATTTAATGGGTCTTCTTTAGCAACTTGCTGTAGCAAGCATCCAAAACATAAGCACAGGCAAGAATACTGCTGGAAGGTTTCTAAAATATGACTTTGTTAGGATAGGCATGCCTGCATTAGGACCCACTTCTACTGGCACCAATAAGAAAATTCAGCCCTTCTTAGTGGAGCTTGATGGCATCTTCCACCAGCCCGATTTATGTTGCCCCATAGGGATAAAACAATCCAGCTACAATGAATTAGCATCAAGCTACATTATATTATCCAGGATAACCTTCCTGTACAGAAGTTGCGTTAAATGGGTCACTTTTCTTTTGTTTAAATGCACACTTTTGGAATGTATATCTTCACCCTTTCAACTTTCGACAATATCCAGTGTATTAAGACTACCTCAATTGTCAACGATAATACACCTACAGTCCTGATACGTTATCAGTTGAATGAACAAACATAAATGGCACACAGGAAAGCACATTTAGAATCCATACAGTGTGGAAACAGGCCATTCAGCCCAACAAATCAGCACTTACCCTCCAAAGAGCATCCCACCCAGATCCAGCCCCCTACCCTTTCCTATGGTTAACACACCTAACCTATACATCACTGAAAATGATGGGCAATTTAACATGGCCAATCCACCTAACTCACACATCTTTGGACTGTGGGAAGAAACCAGAGCACCTAGTAGAAGCCCACACTAACACAAGGAGAACATGCAAACTCTACCCCGACAGGGCCCAAGGATGGAATTGAACCTGGGTCTCTAGTACTGTGATACAGCAGTTCTACCCACTGAGCCACTGTGCAGATGCTGGAAATCTGAAACAAAAACAGAAATTTCTGAAAAACCTCAGCAGGTCTAGCAGTAACTATGGAGAGAATCAGGGTTAACATTTCAGGTCATGTGACTCATTTTCAGAACAGAAGGTTCTGAAGAAGGTTTAGTGGACCTGAAACGTAAACTCTGATTTCTCTCCGCAAATCACATTTACACATGATGTTCACCTGTTGATTTTAAAGGAGTTTCTTCCTCTTCACTTTCCACTCCTCCTCTAGTTTGGCAACTGTTTTTATTTGTGTGAATTGTCATGGGATGTTTCTCTTCATTCTGGATACTACACAAATGCAACTGCTGTGTATCATGGGTGTATACTGCAGATGCAAAGCTTGATTCACTGAAGAAGCGCCGAAGGAGCTAATCGAAGATTTGAGAATATTTATGGCAAATAAGTTTCAGATGGTAAGGTGCATTTATTTAAATAACTTCGATACATAATGTAAATTGATACTGTAATTGGGACACTTTGAGGAACTAATGAGGACTATTGACAACTATTAGAGCAGACCAATTGAAACATGGAAACAGGCAAATGAGAGAGATTAATGATTGACTACCATTATTCACAGTTACACACCTGTCAGTTCCAATACACTCAGGCACTTCCTTTAAATTCTGCAATTAATTCTTTTTCAATTCAGACCCACTGCAAACCGCTATAATGTTAACTGGACAAAACAAAACAGCCAGTAAATCAGTGCTGCTGTACCTCTTGATGCATAAAATGATTATAAACAGAAGGTATTTTGTCTAAACTGACAGTGGGATGCTGAATATAAAATGCTTATCAGCTGTGAAAAGATAGTTATGTTGTGAGACTCAACGCTTGGGGGTCGTATGCGCACCGGAGTAGAAGACCAAATTCTTGGTTCTACAATTGTGTAACTTAACTGTCCTAATATATTTTAGCAGATATGCTGCACTGACTAGCTGCAAGTCATACTCTTTATAGACATTGTAGGAATAACATGCCATACTATATATCATTTTCTTCTCTGAAATCCAGGTGCAACACAATGTTACCTCCACAACTTGAAGAAATTTCTGAATGTTTCCAGAATGATATTAATGACTCAGAATAGGAAGAACAACAGTGTGTCACTTCTCATTGGTGGAAGAAGTGGTTACTGACGAGGCGTGCATTGCATAAATGCCGTCATAATTCTGACTTTGCGAGATTATCTGTAAGAGTATACAATTTGAGTATGAACAGATACTTGTCTCTTGCAAATGGTGCTGGTAAGATTTTGTTATATGGAGCAGATGAGTCACAAGTAAATCTTTGGGAGACTCCTTTGTAGCCTTATCATTAACAATTAAGAGGAGAACTCAAGATCCAATAGAATTAGTATATTTAGCAGAAGAGAAAAGCCAAGTAGCACGTATTAAATACATACTTCATATTAACTGTTATTGAAACAAACAAACTTTTCGTTTTAAACTTTTGAATTACTATTAGTTCCTTGGAATTTTTATTTTCCAGATGAACAATACTAATAAAGAATATAGTTTGGGGTTCAATTAAGAAAACAACATTCTGTTAAAAATATAAAGACAGGCCTCCAGCAAAGAACTCCTCAATCAGAGCCTGGTGCACTTACGTTGCTTGCTGCAAAGATTGTTTTAATTCCATTATCATCTTTCTTCTAATTTTTTTCTCTTCTCCTTGTTCACAAGCACCTACCACTTTCCTAAACAATATAACCCTCCCTTTGTATGCTTGAATTAAATGTCCCAAATCTACCCAAAACTTTATTCTAGGATCATCACGCTGTGGATCATGGCATAGAACTTGGCTTGAATGCAATTAACAGCAGAAGCCTCAAACTGTATTGAAAAGAAATCTTTATTGAACAATTAACATGATATTCGGGTACCCTATGGGTATCCTTCCCACCCCATTCCCCTACCCAAACCTCACTATACAAAATACCACCCCACAGGTGCTGAATCCTTTGCAGAAAGAAGCCTCTTTTGAATACCCTGGTATCTCTCTGCACCTGACCCATCCACTCCACCCATGGTATCTATTTGCTTAGATACAATTACTCCCAAAGCACCTGCCTTCTTTCATTAGTTTTGAGAGTGGAAGGCTGTGGTAAATCGCCACTGACAAAAACTGTTAAGAGAAATACTCAGGGTGAAACATCAGCAAACAAAAAAGCAAGGACCTGCCATTGGGCCAAACACACATATTGTTTCTGGAACAAAGACGAATTAGGAGTAAGAGTATGCCATTTGAACCTCTAGCCTGCACCAACAGTTAATAAGATCATGGCTGATCTGTTTGTCGCCCAAACACTGTTTTCCCATCTATCTCCTACAGCCATTAACTGCCATATTAGTCACAATCTATTTTCTCTCTGCCTTAAAAATATTCAATGACCATGCTTTTAATGCTTCCTGTGGAAGAGCATTCCACTAATTCATGACCTGAGGAGAAAAAAAAAGTTCTCCTCTCCATCTTAAAAGAGAAACACCTTGTTTTTAAATTATGTACCCTAATTCTAGCCTCTCTATAAAAAGGAAACATCCTAGTCAAGCCCCATCAGTAATCAGACATTTCACTAACATCACCTCTTATGCTTCTAAACGCTATTGGATACATACACACAGACTGAAAATTTCATCATAAGATAACCACCCTCATGTCAGAAATCTATTGAGTGAATCAACAAGTATGAAACTTTACAGGTGTGCTGTTTTAAAGTGAAACACTTTTTTTTCCAATGTTTAATATTCATTAACAATCTGTTTAATTTCCATAATAGAAACATTGCATTACAACATTTTAACTGCAAAAAATGACTATTTGGGTTTAATTTTCTCCAAATGCACATGGTGAATCTATTCAGACAAAATACCCTCTTATTCTGTGTTAAGGTGTAAAATAAGCAACACCAAGTAATTAGAGCAAAGTTTGCTTTCTAAGAAAATTTAACTCGTGGACTGGAATAGAAACCTTTTAATTTGGAAAAATAATGTCAACATCACAAACACCAAATTCATGTTTTTTTTAATCAATTATTGTTTATTAAATAAGTGTATGAATTGTAGATTAGCACTGGCACCCTCTGTATCCACAGTAAAGTTATGCATACAGTCAGTGCAGGGACATTCTGGGAACACTTGTACTAATGGCCAGCTGAGGACAGTGTTATGAATAATTCAGTGAAGCCTAATATTTCAGCTGTGGACAAACCAAAGAGGATCAGTGGACCCAGTGTATCTGAAAAAGGAAACTGAGCTTTGAAAAATGCCAAAAATATATATTTTATCTTATCAAAGTATAAATTTATTATCAGAGGGGTTGTATTGATGGATGATGATAATAACTTGAAACAATACGCAGACACTCTGAAGCATGTTAAACTTTAAACATTCAGAGTATTAGGAGAGAAAAAGAAAATTATCTTGTAGTGTGTCATTGTTTTATACATGTTAACCCTTGGAGATACTTCTGCATCAAAAATTAAACTACCTAGAATTTTTTTTTTTTGCGCTTGTCCCAAAAGTTCAACATGGAAAATATCTTGCAGCTACTACCATGTCCATTGTTGGAAATAATGAGACTATCAAGTCACTTTTCTGGAATGTATTTTCCACAATCTGTGCTCAAATTAAAAACAACAAATCAAAAGTGTTTGGCGGGATAATTGGCAGCTCATTGTGCAGTTTTATAAAATGGGAGGCACAGGTTCAATCCCATTCCACTCAGTCCCTGATCTAAACTGTATTGCACAGAGAGCTGTAGAGCAGAAGGCAGGTGTCTCCCTGCAGGGGGAAGGGAATGTCAGAAGGGGAGGAGGGTTGGGGGGTTCTCTCTGAGCCGCTGTCATGTGTTTCTCAGCAGCTGGCCAAATAGTAGCATTGGCAGGGCCTGGGATCAGGCCACCTGCTGTCCTTTCACGGAAAAGGCATTTGGCCTGGAAGAACCAGGAAAAAGGAAGGGAGAATCTCAGGATGTATAGCTTTCAGCAGAGGGTAAAGATTCATCCATAAAAGACAGGATAAATAAAATCTATTGTAATTAGGTGTAGATATTTTTAATTGTTTAAAAGCTATAAAAGGGGCATGAATATAACATATTGCAATATTCAATATAGAAGTATGCATAAAATATTTTGTAAAGTTATCATTGGCTAGATATAAAACTTTCTATTAAATTCTTTTAAGAGTTATTGGCACTGAAGTGTTAAAGACAATTTTGTTTTTGTTCCATGTTGATGCCAATTGATGGCCCACTTGAGGATCAGTCATAGCCCAATAGATATTCTTAGACAGATTTTTATTCCCTCAAGTACTGAGGGGTGCAGCCGTGAATGTTTCTAATCAAAAAGACAATTCTTTCTTTTGTATGACTGCAGGGAACAGGTTTTGTCAGGTTGAGAAGAAAGAAGTACCTATAATAAAGATTTTAAAAATCATGTTGTCTCAGGTACTGAGCAAGAGCCCGAAAGTTTGAAATTAAGAAGGTATTCTTGAAGGAGTGACTGTGTAAAATAGAGAGAGTCCCCCTGGACTGGTAACAGCCTAAGGCTGGAGACCGAGTTTCTCATCTTTCCTGTGGACTCCTGTTGCCATAGAAACAGTGACGATTGATTAGATGCCATCTGATCCCAACCTCGTAAAACAGGCAGCAGATGGCAGTCAGAACTACACTACCTCTCTCCAGAGAGAAAAAAAGGAGAGTAAGGGAGTCAGTAAGGCAAGGGGAAGAGAGAAACAGACATTCAGGAAGTGAAAGAGATGGAGAAAGTGTGAAAAGAAGATTGAAAAAGTGAGAGAAAGTGAGACGATGGCAAAAAAGAAAGGAACAGAAAGAGCAAGACTTTGTTTTGCAAATCGTTGCAAAAACCTTAAACTTCATTTACAGTTTTAACACTATAAAGGTTAAATTGAAAATGGATTTTACTCAAAATTACTTTGCTGAGTTGGAACTATTCAGCTAATAAGTCTTTTTTCTCTGTAAAAAATCCATTTTTTATCTTCACTTAGAATTTGAAAGTAAAAGTATATTGAGCGTAGACATACTAGGGGGTTTAGTGAATCAATTATTCTGAATCTTTTTAACTCTCCTTGTATATAGCTGTGATTATATAAGTTTGATTTTCCTCTCCTTCCCTCTCGATCTGTCACTCGGTAAAACATTTCATTTGATTGTTTCAATGTGGTGTACACATATGAAAATGTATTTCCAAAACAGTACTGTTCTTTCCATTTAAATTCTACAGGGATTAATAACAAGAATATTTTTCAAATTCCACAATAGATGCACTAAGGAAGGATTCGTCGAAATGAATTACCTTCACCGGTGGCTAACTAAACAACGTACTCTTCATATCAAATAGGCCACTAAGTTGTTCAAATTGTATTCTGAGTCTAGAAACTAGGCTGTAAAAACATTGAGGTATAAAAGCTTACTGTGCCTGTGCAAAATTACTGTACTTTGTTATTCTTACAATTCAGACAATTAAACCCATGTTTGGTACCTCCGTGAAAAGCAAATTATATCTTCTCTTACAAATGTGTTCAATTTTAGCAACTAATATCACAGAGTGTAGGTGCTCGATTATAACTATAAAGGTTTAATGTGATGTTAATTATTTTGGTAAATGTTGTGGTCACCAACACTTTGAGTGATGTTGTTGGGGTGTGGAATGCCTTCCTATATTTCATGATCCAATGCCCTTATTAAGTGTAACTAAAAATATGTAGGTGTGGAAAAAAATTATGTCCTCAAAAATAAGGTACACTATTCCACGCCTTGTATCCCTCAAACACTACTTATCAATTGCCTATCAATTTGTTCAATATGTCAACAGTTTGCCTCTACTGAGCAATCTACATAATCTAAAGTTCTTATTCTCCCTCTCACATATATGGCTAGGGTTTAAATTATATGTGCCTGTAGATACGGATCTTTCTGAGCCAATCTTTTAACCACATACTTATTCCTATTTTCTGAAGCCTCTCCTTCAGAATGCTGAAGCATCAATTTAAGAGTCTTTTGAGTTTGGCAGAAATGATAAGGTTGTATTTAGTCCCAACCATAACCACTCTCAAGCCATAACACCACTCTACGTAATGTGAAATGGACAGCATAGGAATATAAAGTTCGTTCCTAATATTATTCAACCAGCTAAAATGTGTGGTTAATAAAAACCGAAAGAACTGCAGATGCTGTAAATCAGGAACAAAAACAAAGTTGCTGGAAAAGCTCAGCAGGTTTGGCAGCATCTGTGAAGCAAAAAAGCAGAGTTAACAGTTCGGGCCTGGTGACCCTTCCTCTGTTCTGAAACACTAATTCTGTTTTTTTCCTTCACAGATGCTGCTAGACCTGCTGAGCTTTTCCAACAACTTTGTTTTTGTGAAATGTATGATTAATTTTTGGACAAGCCCACAAAGTACCACGTTTGTCAAATTTGATTTCAATTTTTACACAATGAGATTGGAATACATGACCTCTGAGTTGCTAATCTTATATCATAACCACCCTACTATCACAGTGCAACACCACTGCTATTTTCTGATGAGGAAATAATTGTGTACGGCACACCGTGTGCAGCTGAACAAAAACTTTGTTCAAGTTCACAGCTACTGCTTGGGCACTGTACTCTATTTCTTTAGGTAAATACTGTAATGGCACGTTTGCTTTCACTGTTACTGCTGTATACTATAGTGATGGCTTCATTGAGCTATTCATAAGCACTCCCAGTCTTATGCTGAGTCCCATAGACCATTTATCTTATGGTCATTCTGCTTATTTGTCTTTCCCAGTCTCATTAGATGCAACACATAACAGGGACAACACAGCCACAATTCAAGGTAAAGCTCTTTTCTTACTGTTCCAACAATGTGATGTAATTCCAGCTACAGATAATGTTCAAGATTAGTAGTATCTGACGTTTTCCAATTATTGTCCTTTATGCCTGCTGTGTGAAATTGGCAGGACATAAGAAGTTGTGGTTCGTTTAGCCCTAAGGATTCAGACTATTGAATACCTTTTGGATGCAATCTTCACAAGCTATGAGAGAGACTTTCATTGAAAACGTTGACTGAAATTTGAGTCCTAAAGTTGGGCATTACTCATAATAATGAAGTGAAAAAAGGAAAATGCTATAAATGTGTAACAGATCAAAAAAAAATTTGAACAGGGAAATGTTATTTTGGGTATTTAATCCTTCATAACTGAAGATGAGAAGATATTTTTGTAGAAGTAGTCTTGTGGTTGAAGAAATAGAGATGAAAAAGGAAGAATTATGAAGAGAATCAACAGATGGATAGAATGACGTGAAACTATTTAATAAAAAAGCACTCAAGGATACAAAAGATAATCAGTAAAACTATGTAGACAGGACATGGACAAATGAAATGTGAAATGTAAAACTGCAGTGGAGAGAGGCACAGTAAAAGATTGTAGAAATAATGAAGTGTAAAAGGGTACATGAAATCAAGTTATGATTGAAATAGATCATAAATTAAATAAGAAGTTCTAAAAAAGTGGACCAGAAAGTCTCAAGAAGAAAACAAGTCAACACCATGGCCGCAAATACAAACGCAAAGCTTCAACAAAGGGTGTACATTTCAGCCAGTAATTCACCATTGCTTCTTTCCTCGTAAACACAGACTGACTCCTTGCAATCCCTGCCGTAAATAGCTAAAGTCTGTAAATACCTGAAGTCATTAAAATTAACGATCAGACATACAAACTCCAGAGACACATCAGAAAGGTAAGATATTGTTCTTGAAGTTTTCAATGTGTTTAGATGGAATGATATTAAAGACCAGCATCAGAATGATCCAATGAGTCTGAATAGGGCAGTTAAAATGTCAAGCTACAGATAAGTCATGGTCTCACTTGTAAACAAAGTGGAGATATTCAACAAAGCAGTCACCTAATCTGCATTTGAACTCTCAAACATGTATGAGGCTTTTCTGAGGGCAGTGAGCACAGCATTCTAGATGAAAAATGTTCGGCATGCATTGGCTGGAATGAATGTTTGATGCCTTGGTGTCAGTAAGAAGGAACAAGATTGCAGCAGACTTGAAAAAGAAGGACAGCTTGAAACTGAGATGATTGAAGAATGAACAAGATGAAATTAGCTCAAATAAGAAGTGGTGTGGGAAGGAGTAGGAAATTTGTGCTTGCTGAATGGAATTATGTGGTTGATAGAAGTAGCAGAAGATGATCTGACAAATATGGAGATCAGTGCAGTGGAAGAGATCGGGGAAGCCTATTAAGAAAGGAAAGGATAAAAGCAGATAGTATAGGCCCATATTTATTTATTAATTACTTCTGCAACTCCAGAAACTGAGCAGGAATTTGCTGCAGAAACTGAGAAAAATTGGGCATAGCTCAGGGGTAAGAATGCTAAGATGCTCAAGAAACATTGTTTGCAGATCTGTACCTTCCTGAAAGCAACTGCTTGATAATCCTACAGGACATTTTCACCTATGCTAAGAAACATGGCTTAAAAACGGTTGCACCTGAGTTCCACCTGGAATTAACACCATTGAAAATAAACAGAAATGCAGCAGATCACCAACAGCTGAAAAGAGGCACAATTAGGACTAACAAAATGAAATAAAGACAACCATAAACAGGCAGCAAAACCCTTTCCATACTGAAAATGAAACCCAAGGGCAGGTTGCCAGGAAAGAGAGTGATTGTAAGATTTAAAAAGCTGTTATTGGCTCATTTCTTCCTGCCACAGCACAAGCAGAGCTTGAAATCTAATTCATTCAATGGCTTATGGTAGTTTGATACATAAAATCAGGGATTATTCACTATGGCTGCAAGAATTCAAAGGAGAACATCTGTTTTGTTTGATTAACAGCAATGGTTAAGCCTAATATCACGTGCACTTAAATATTATTTTAATTTTTTTTATAGACAATTCAGTCAAGGTAGTATTTGTTACCCATTCTGAGTTGCTTTGGAAGCAGGACGGGACAACTATATAGGGTTGGACTGAAATTGTAGAAAGATCAGATTGGGAAACAAGGTTCACGTCTATAAATGTGACTAAAAATAAATTGGGTATTTAACAGTAATCAAACAAATTTAGTCAAGCCAAATTTTAAAATATCATCTCAACCTGTCCTGTTCTAATTTAGCAGTCTATTTGAAGCTATCAATTAAGTATAGAGCTGGCAAAGATACTCGGGGAAAACCAACAGCAAACTGCTATAAAGAGTTATTCAGGGACCTTTGCCAAGTTCGATTCAACAAAACACAAGGAAGACCACAAGAGCACATCATGTAGTTAGTGTAACAAATACCATTGAGCATTTTCTCTTTGGATTTGAGCTATTCCCACAAAAATATTTTGACATTAGACATATAAAGGCAGGCGATATGAATGGAATGAAGGGATGGATGGGATACTTAAAACAAAAGAGTTACAAAGGCTTTATGAATATGTGACAGTTGACTTGTGTTTAGAAGGAGACTTGCTACTGGCTATCTCAGAATGACAATAGTACATACATAGAAATAAATGGCAAATTATAATGTGGTTCTAATCTCCCAGATTTGACCGATAAATGAAAGAGAAGTAGCACCATGAATGAAGGAGCGAAGTACAACATAAACAAAAATTAGAAAGAAACTTGTAAAGTCAATTACACTGTATTAAGAGAGAGCTGCAACAGAAACATAGATCAGAGATAGGGCTGCAGTATTGTGACAACGATACTGAGGTCCATTTTGAATACATAGTTTTGAAATATAAGAAATCTTCAGCTGTCCATTTGGAATGGCAACAATTCATTTTGATTTTAAAAAATTGATTACATTTTGTGTAAGTAATTTTAAAAATACACAGCATCATATATTTAAATAAGTTTACAATCTGCGGCGTGCTGCTAATTGTAAACATCACTCCTATCATTTTCCTTGTGCTGGCACCTCTGCAATCCAAGAACAGAGGACACAAGTCAGGTTGGGAGATGAAAAACGACATTATAATTTGCTAGTTATTTCAATGTATGTACTATTGACATTCCAAGGTAGCCAGTAGCATCCTTCCTTCCAAACACAAATCAGCTGTCACATATTCATGAAGCTCGGGTTTGTTGAAAATTTCAGTTGTGGTTAAATCATTTCTCACAAAATAGCTGCAAATGTCAATTTTAAAAACATTGGAAATTACGGACATGGGTGGGAAAGTGTTAATTAGTAAGTTGTTAAACAAAACAAGGACTTCTCTTGGTATGATTTAAATATATTATTATTTCAAGTAAAATTTGATAGAGCTAGAAATTAAAGCAAACAGAAATGAAGAAGCCAGAAATCTGGAACACAACACAGAGGTGATGTTTTACATCACCTGTGGCTTTGTTTTCTCCTTACTATTTACACCTGAGAATTTAGTGTGAGTCAGCTACATGCATGCACGAGAAGCAGAAATACAGCTACAAAAGGCAAAGTCCATTTAGAAAGACCTTTTCACATCTTCACATTTTTTTATTTTAATACAAGTGCAGTTACTTTTATTTCATTTGGAAATATATCAAACAATTATAGAATCATTGAGTCATACAGCATGGAAACAGATCCTTCAGTCCAACTCATCCATGCCAACCAAGTTTCCCAAACTAAACTAATCCTACTTGCCTGCATTTGGCCCATATTCCTCTAAACCTTTCCTATTCATGTACCTATCCAAATGTTTTTTAGATGTTGTATCTATACTTGCATATACCACTTCCTCTTGCAGTTCTTTCCATATATGAATCAGCCCGTGTGTGAAAATGTTGCCCCTTGGGCCCCTTTTAAATTTTTCTCCTCTCACCTTAAAAATATGCCCCCCTAGATTTGAACTCCTACACCCTATGGAAAATACCTTTTCTATTCACCTTATCTCATGATTTTACAAACCTCTATAAGTCCATAAAAATTGACCCATAATCACAAACGAAATTAATGATGAGCTTTTCTATATTTTTAAATTGAAGAAGAAAGTGAAGTCAGTCAAATATAACACCATCTAGCAAAACTAAGGTCACTAAGGAGTAAAATCAATTCACATAATTTTTGACATGTATGCAGGCAACTTTAGTTGTCAGAAGCCAATTATTACATCCGAGACATTTTTGCTGGAATTCCTGAGGGTAATGACCTCTCTCATGATAATCTTACAAAGTTTAGTTTCAATTGTAACTTCTTCAATCCAGCCCAACCTACAACAGAACTTGGACAACATCAAAGCCTGAACTGACATGAGATGAGTATCATGTTAATGATAATGGACTGATGATCAATTATTCATCCGAAGTTGATTAACTTTGCACATCAGAACTTTGTAAAAGACTCATTTACAGGATCTGGACATTGCTGGCTGAGGAAACATTTATTGTCCTTGAGAAGGTGGTGATGAGCTGCCCTCCTTGGGATGTAGGAACAGTCCTTGGGGTGCTGGTAGGAAGGAAGTTCCATCGCTTTGACCCAGCAAGAATGAAGGGACAGCGATTATAGTTCTAAATCAGGGAAGTGTGTACAGTGAAGAAAACTTGCAGCAGGTAGTTGATGTTGTTTCTTGGGTCAAGCAATACTGCCAGTATGATGTATCTGAATGGTTCCCTATATATTAGTCCATGAAGACAAAATTCTTGTTGACACAACCTACTCATTAACAGCACTAACTACCTACGCTGCATGTAGTCTGGCATCTATGCTTACTGATGTTACAACTGTATGACAGGACCTAACAATATACACAGTTAACTGCAATTATTATACATTACATCAACTCCATTGCAGTACACACTGCTGAAGGTGAGGCAAGGACCTTATACTGGAATGTCATATATCATGATGTCATCTCATTGTCTTAAAAGTACACTGCCTTTTGGGATCTATTAAATAACGCAAGTTATCTGCAACTTACTTTAACGAATGGGAAAATTATTTAAAAATAAATATGCACAAAGAGTCTCATAGATACATTATCTGTGCATGTTAAGATAACACTCTCTGGGAAATGTATGACAAGACCATGGCACAAGCTGATATAGTCCTTATACAGTTATCACAACTTGGCTTCAATCTGCAGTGTGCTATCTGCCATTTCAGATGGATGTGTATCATTTGTAGTAGCTGAGTGTTTACTATTTGGCATGATGTCCTCAGGATCTGAGTCATTGCCCTGTGTGATAAGTGGTTGATTATATGCGCCTCAGATATTTCTCGGCAGGATTTGACTATTGGTTTTTACAGTGTCAGATGCCTTCAGCTGGGTACAATGATGTATCATTCCATGAAACCATGTGTTCACAAGAAAATCTTGAACTATATTGCTTTGTCCCAATTAATTTGGGATAACTATTTGCAAGCTCATTGATCATGCTCTTGCATCATGTTCTCCCTTCTTTCCAAGAGCGCATGGTGCACATGTAGCTGAGTGATGAGAATGTAGGGGTGATGAACTATATGGATCTGTCTTGTGAACATGAAAACTAAGGATAAACTGCTGCCTTGAGTATTTAGACTTAACATATCTATCCAAAAGTCCTGCCAAGTCATTTTACGCTAGACTATCATGGATTTTACTGTTTGAACAGTTCATTATGTAAGACCATTATATTGAGGGTAATGTGGAGAAGCAGTAATGCATTGTACCCATCACATCCTAAGAACATCTGAAAGGATACATTCATGTATTGTGAGGAACACCACACATATTTAATAGGTCCCTGTCCACAAAGCAGGGCACAAATTTCCCTTTGACTTCCATGTCAGATGCAAATGTTTTGAACCATGCAGGACAACTCCAAACTGCTGGCTCGCGACTGGGTGCATGACAACCAAAAAGCTTGCACTGAGGACCCATAAGTTCCTTGATTTGTAGGGAACACATGTTAATCATTCAATACCTTTTTGATGCTAAAAGTTTCCAGCTTGTCTCTCAAAACTTTCTGGAAAGTTTCCACTGAGGTGCATGCAATCATTAACTTAACAGTTCCGTTTGCTAGCTTCCCATCTGACAAATCCCATAAAGAGCTCTTTTCTCTGCATTTTGCTCTAGAAATAGTCTATGGATTCTGTAGGCATTTGATCTGAATTCTATTCTATAAACACAGAAGTTTAATCTTACTCTGAATTGCTCTGTCAATGTAGTCCATATCTTTTGAGATCTTTCATCTCTTCAACTGGTAATTCTAACATGTTACATCCGTGTAGATCTTCATTGTCAATGGTCAACCAAGTTTTAATGGCTTGTTTTCCTCATCAGATACACTCAAATCTGGAAACTTTCACCCTGAACACTGTTTAAATATATTGAATACTGTGGGCAGGTCTGATCTGTCCCAAACTAAAACAGGGAATTTTGCAGACAGTCTGACAATATCGATCCATCTTGCACCCTAATCAATTTCCTTTCTTACACAAGTTGAACTAGCCTCTCAACAGGGTTTTGTCTGCTTACCAGAAACGCAGTAATGATCAGAGATATCAAAGGTTGTCTCATGCATTTTAACGTGATTAATGACTATTCACCATGTGTTTTACCTGCAGATTAATCAGTCATCAGAGATTGATTAACTGCATGCATTAGTTTATATAAAACAATAAAACATATTACAATTTACGAGGTAGGCTTTGGGGCAATCAACTGATTTCTGGGTGGGCAGCTTGCAAATTTAAAGACTAGCAGCCAGGCAGAATTTCAACATTGTATGTACACAACATATGAAGTCCTCAAGGTGAGCTGCCTTAAAAAGAAAGTGTACTTAAATACTCACTCCTCACAAGTACCAGGTGCTACCATCACTGAGCTGCCCATTATCAGTGTAGTACTGGTGATGTCAGTCTGCAGTAGGACAATAATCAGAAGTGCAACTCAAAAGTGAATATTGTAATAGTACCACAAATGATACACGTGTCTGCAACTTTCAGGCAAATCACAACATCCCCAAATTTTAGGTCAGGTGAGCAGACATATGACATTTCAAACAGCACTGCTCCAGTACCAGATTTTCCATTGGATCTACCAATGGGGTTTCAACTTGTATTTTAAAATGCAGTATCCTGTCAAATAATCTCATATTTCCTTTTAATCAAAAGATTTGCATGGAGCACTGCAAATGAAAGTTTTTTTCGGAAGTCTGTCCAGGCCATATAACCATTTACAAACATCAGCAACAATGCTGGTCAATTCTTTTAATATAAAAAAGAGTTAATTAGTGGGACAAGTGCTACATCTCCTCAAGTCAAGTTGAAAATTGTCAGTTGTTGCTGAACTCTCCAAGGAAATCATAACACATACATTAATTTCTAAATATTTCCAGATACAATGGAGTAAAATAGGTGTATGATGTAAGGTGGAACTTTACCTCAATATTGGCTTGCTGTAGGGGTGGCACGGTGGCACAGTGGTTAGCACTGCTGCCTCACAGCGCCAGAGACCTGGGTTCAATTCCACCCTCAGGTAACTGTCTGTGTGGAGTTTGCACATTCTCCCTGCATCTGTGTGGGTTTCCTCCCACAGTCCAAAGATGTGCAGGTTAGGTGGGTTGGCCATGCTAAATTGCCTGTAGTGTCCAGGGATGTCTAGATTAAGTGGGTTATAGGGGGATGAGTCTGGGTGGGATGCTCTGAGGTTCAGTGTGGACTTGTTGGGCCAAAGGGCCTGTTTCCACACTGTAGGGATTCTATTCTATGTAAACAGCAACTTGTCAAGATACCAAGTGACTCAGGTGCTATTGGACCTAATACTTTGGGAAACTAGAGGATGATAGATCAGTATAGAATCTAAGCAATAACAACCATAGTGTGGTGGAGTAGAAGTTTAAAGCATACAATAGTCAATATGCTGACTATGATCAAACCATTCCTTTTCAGGGAATAACGGGTAAGCTCAGGAAACTGAACTGAATGACACTGTCAGAAAAGAAAAGTTTGAAGAAGTTAGATTCTGAGTTAGCTTTATCCATACAGGATAAATCAATTTTAGCATTAGGTGCACCAGGAAGAACCAGAAAGTAAAAATAAAGCAAAGTAAACTGTCTTCTGAAGAGATTGGCAAATTTAAAGATAAATGATGTTCTAAGAGGAGGAAAAAGTTCAAAGAATCCCTACAGTGTGGAAACAGGCCATTCGGCCCAAGAAGTCCACACTGACTCTCTGAAGAGCATCTCACGCAGACTCAGCCCCCTACCCTACCCCTGCCATTCCCATGGCTAATCCACGTAACCTACACATCCCTAGACTCAATGGGCAATATAGCAAGGCCAATTCGCCTAACCTGCACATCTTTGGACTGTGGGAGGAAACTGGAGCCCCCGGAGGAAACCCACGCAGACACGCAGAGAACGTGCAAACCCCACACAGACAGTCACCCGAGGCTAGAATTGAACTTGGGTCCCTGGCACTGTGAGGCAGCAGTGCCAATCACTGAGCCAAAAAGTGTAGTTTTGTTTTAAACGCAGAATGCTGGAGAAACTTACCAAGTCTGTCAGAATCAGTGGAGTGAGGAACATTTAAAATTTTGAGTCCGGTGGTAGTCATAGTAGACTAGAAACATTAACTCTGTTTCACTCTTCACAGATGCAGCCAGACCTGCTGAGCTTCTCAAGAGTTCTCAGTTTTTGTTTCAGATTTCCTGCATCTGTTGTATTTTGCTTTTATTCAAATAGTTTCTGTGAATGCAATGATTACTTTGTTAAAAAAAGTATGTGATAAAACCCAGTGGTTGGCACAAGTAGTACTCAGGATGAAAAAAGTGGGGCTAGGACTAATTACTGAGGAGTTGCGCTCAGTTGGAGGGGTGGTAAAGTGATGCTCAACCCCTACACATGCACAAAAAACTAAGCTGACCTTGTTTGACGCTAGTTTTAAAAGAGCTGCCCCTATCAGGCATTTACACCTTATCTGACCTGCCACTCCTCTGTAGACCCAGTGAATTGCTCTGAGAATTGAAAATGCCAACACTCCTGTTGTAGGGAATCTCTGCCCTAGCCTGCACCCCACCCCCCCCAACCACAGTTTAAACTATTGATTTTGCACAGTGTGGAAAAAGGCTTAGATTCACAACTTCAATTGAGAACTCAGCGCATCTAGGTCACACGCAAATTTGTGACCCCTCTAATCAACTACCTGTTAAAGTAATACCAGGGGCTTTCAGCTTATAATTTTTCAACCAGTTAATTGATGGAAGGTGGTGGGGTCAACATTATGAACACAATTTGCTAGGTAAAAAAGTGGAGATAGTTTACAATGTGACTGTCGTAAATTTATTAATACTGGTTGGCACCATTTATGTGATCAGACAGAACGGTAACATGGATACAAAGTAAACGGAGTCAAAATACAGCTGACTGTTAGTTGTCACTCACTGGTCCAGTCCTAAAGTGCATGTTAGCTTTTGGCATCTTTGCAGCAGATGGCACATCTCTGGATCAGGCTATCAGCTGATCCATAGCCCACATTGCTAGGCTTTGTGCTCCTTATTGGCACATATGCTTTTAAATGTAAATGTAATAGCTAGATATTGAAAATTTGGTGTAAGCTACTTCAAGTGCTGTCTGACATTCATTGTCATTTGCTTCCATCAAAAATGTTAATTGGAGGCTGTTTCCTATTGAGAAACCATGAAGTAGAGATGCCAGTGTCGGACTTAGGTGGACAAGGTCAGGAGTCAGACCACACCTGGCTGTAGTCCAACAGGTTTATTTGAAATCACAAGCTTTTGGAGTGTTGCCCCTTTTGTCAGGTGAAGTGACAATGTTGCAAAAGCTTATGATTTCAAATAAACCTGTTAGACCACAACCTGGTATCATCTGAGTTCTGACCTTATTGAGAAACCATTGCCCTAAATCATGAACTTAACTAAAATATGAAATTGTCAGAACTTTTGGTGAAAATGCTGACCAACTAATTATCAATAGGAAATAAAACAAAAATACAAGCTAAAAGCCAGAAACACCACAAATTGTTGTGTCAGATCTTTCTCTGGGTTTTTTTAATTGCACACTGTTAGTGTCAGACACCAATTTTATATAACAGAAACTGAGTACAAATCAATGAATATGTAAATGTCACCAAGGCCCCATTTTAATATATCTAATTGTAAACTGGGAGGCCTCAATAGCCTCATTAAAAAAAATTCTGACTGGTGTATTGGATGACATTTTAGATGGGTGGTAGTCAGGGTAGGCACATCTCTACTCACTTTTCACTCAATCCACTCCTATTAACCAGTCACTACCAATTAGAAATGTACACCAGGGCATCAAAGAAGCTACTTTAAGTTTATTGTGCTTTCAAATATAACCATAACCAGAGGCAAAATAACTCCCAAGAGGCTGATATCCCAGCACCAACTCACCCTTTATTTACACATAAAGGTTCCTTGACCTTAGTACTGCCTCATACAGAGTCAGACACCAGAGTGTCAGTATCTCTGATGCTCTACCTTTTTATGTTAGCCAGGACTGCCTGATTGGACCAGATTAACAACCCCAGTCAGGGAACTCATTCTATGAGGTCCACTTGGCTGACCTTGTTACAACTGCTACAAGAGATAGTCAACTTTGTAACAATACCTTGTGATAAGTAAGTTTCCTTGTGTAGCCACCGTAAGACAAGAGCCCAGAAAGAGAAAGAAAGCAAGGTTTGCTATGTGAGATTTAAGTATTCATGATCTTAAGTATGCCATAACACTTTTCTCATTCTTTATTCACTGTTTAATATAGTACAGCAACCATTCTGGGTCAAATGTCATCTGAGAGCCCTTCATACTACTTCTTCTTCCTGCATGTGTTCCTTTAATCACAGCTAAAAACGTGGAGCATTAGGGAAATACACATGTGACAGGCATTTCATTACCATCACTTGTTTTTGCTTTCTTAAGGATGGTTTCCTGAAATCTGGGTCTCATTCACATGACAACCATCTTCAATCTACCTTTTCTTAGTAAGGAAATTGCCTAACACCAAATAAATACAGACCCTCAATATTTATGCTGCTTATTGCCAGTCTGCTAACTCGGAGCCTCCCACCACCGTAAAAGAGGGAGAGGAAAGGATTGAGATCATGCATCAAGAGACAGCACAGTAGCCTTCAAATGCAGGAAGTCTGTCAGATTTATTTTCAGTGCATTATTTTTGCCGATGATGGGATAGGTGAAGAATTTTACATTTTGCTCTGCATCCCTAGCCCAGATGTTAGTGGGAGGTCACCAAGTCACAAGCTCTGTTTCCATTGAGAAAGGGAGGAAAGTTAGGCCTTTAGGCCTTCAGTCACTTGCCACCATAAGCATCTGGCTGGGCTTAGCTTTTTCTCAGTTGCACAAAAATAAATAGGGAAGAGACATGGTGCAGCCTAGGGCCAGGCAGCATCAGAGGAACAGGAAAGTTGACGTTTCGGGTTGGGACCCTTCTTCAGATATGCAGTTCTTGCTATCACAGCCTAGGATCTGCCATTTTTAAGTGGGTTTGATTAGATCCGGTGGAACTCCAGTGAGTATTTAAGATTTTAATCTAATTTCTTCTGAAACGTCACAATAATGATCTTATAATGTGGTAAGTATCCAGGGAATAATAAAGCATACCATAAAGTGAATAGCATTTGAACATTGTTGTTAAAGTGATAATTGTGACCTCCCTTCAAAGCAGCTAGCAAAGAAATGTTGCACACCCCAAAGTATAAGGCACAAGATTCAAATTCATTGTTCATTAAAAATTTACATTAAAGTTTAATTTATGTCCTGGAATTTATGGTATATACACTTTACCATTGCTTACACAATAGGTACTTTCTGACATTAGAGCCAGCCTAATAAATCAATAGCTGGGAAATAAAGTTGAAAATAATGCAAAATAGTTCATTCTGCAGGAACCTAAGTGCATGGTTAATTGCAGAAAATGAAACTATTCAACACTTGCACCTTCTCAATGTAAACATGTAATGTCCACTGGAAGGATATTCAACAGAATACATGACTTGACAAAGCACCACATCAGAATTCTGGCCACTACATCTGAATGTGATTTTCAACCATGTTCTGAAGACAAATGATTCTAAAATAACTATTTTGACATCAAACTAGTTCATAGCACCGTTTAATAAATAGCTATTTATATTTGAAACTGATTTTCTACTTTGTAGATGTTTCTCAGTTAAATTTTGTAATTCTGTGAAATTTGTCACTTCGATGTACGTACGAGTTAAAATTTATTTCTTTCAGTCTTGGCTGTCTTTTTGTTTTACCCACGTCTAGTATCTACTAACCTTTATCCATGAATCTTCTGACATCCTCTGCCACTTTACCAGTTTCCTGGTTTTAACCCTCCCTTTCCAACTGAAACTTTCAGTCCTTCCCTCTTCTATTCCCTCACTGGGGTGATCCAGAGACCCACCAATTCTTTCTTGATTTGAGGCCTGATTGCTCCAAAACCACCATCGCCCTCCTCCATCTGGTTGAACTTGTTCAACTTCTCTACTAACTTAAAAGAAAAATAATGTGCTGAAAATTAGGGTCCCTTTAAAACTGAATTTTTCTAGTATTTACTGTATAGCATGAGACCACATCTAACCACTGCAACAGTGCAATCTGCTTTCCCCAAATGTAAACATTTAAACTATTTCTACTAAACAAGGACAAAAGGAAGGTGAAATCATAGAATCCCTCTGGTGTGGAATCAGACCATTTGGCCCATCGAGTCCATACCAACCCTCTGCAGAGCATTCCACCCAGACAAACACCCCTACCCTATCCCTGTAACCTTGCATTTCCCATGGTTAATCCACCTAACCTAAACATCCCTGAATACTATGGGCAATTGAAATGTCACTATCTTCATCAGCAGAGCTGAGTTGGAGAGGGTCAAGAGTGTCATGTTCCTAGGAGTGACGATAACCAACAATCTGTCCTGGACTCGCATGTAGATGCAACAGTCAAGAAGACATAATAATACCTCTTCTTCCTCAGGAGGCTGAGGAAATTGACATGCTCATAAAGACCCTCACCAACAATTACAGATGCACCACAGAACTCATTCTATCTGGGTGCGTAATGACATGGTGTGGTACCTGCTCTGCCCAGGACTGTAAGAAACTACAGAAAGTTGTGAACACAACCCAGACCATCACAAGCCAACCTCCCAGCCATGCACTCCTTTTACATTTCCTGTTGCTGCAGAAAGGCTGCCTACACATCAAAGACCCCTCCCAACCTGGTAATACTCTTTTCTAACCTCTTCTATCAGGCAGAAGATACAGAAGCTTGAACACATGCACCAATAGGTTCAAGAAAAGCTTCTTCCCTGCTGTTATCAGCTTGCTGAATGGACCTCTCTAATTCCAAATCCAATGTTGACCTTGCTTTTGTGCACCTCCAGCGCAGTCAGAACCTTGTACGCCTGGTATGCCTTGATCTGTCTAAGCACCCTACGATCTGTATGTCCTTGTTTGCTATGATCTGCCTTTACATCTTGCAAAAAAAAGACTTTTCACTGTATGTAAATAAATCAAATTTGGTATAGTCAATCCACCTAACCTGCACATTTTTGAACTGTGGGAGGAAACAAGACCAAACCACGCAGACACGGGGAGGATGTGCAAACATCAGACAGACAGTCACCTGAGGTTGGAATCAAACCCAGGTCCCCTGGCACTCTGAGGCAGCAGTGCTAACTGCTAAGCCACTGTGCTGCCCAATAAAGATCAATGAGGCCACAATATTCTATAAATTGACACCTTTATTATCAATGCAGTGCTTAGGAAAATAAAGATTTTGTTTCAAGTTGGAGGTGGGCAGTTGGAGAATGGTTATTTTGATGTTGTGACTAGTTTTCTTGGTTCCATTGCTTAGAATCATTCAAATGAATGATTGATACAGCAGAAACTACCAGTCCAAGATTAAAAGTCTATTTACAAGTGTCCAGGGTCAGAACACAATCTTTGTCAGATGGATCTTGACGGGCAGCTCTCTTCGTCAGATGGAAAGTCAACCAAAAGAAATTGAGAGAAAAGTTCCATAACACTATGACTGGAGGCTGCCTTTACAATTTTAATGAGATTTGCACACTCTATGCCAACTGCCTGCTCCTCCTCTGGTATCAGTGAATCATCCTCAATTTTCACAGGTCATATATGCCTTTTGTCCAATTAATGTATCATTATCTTATCTGTTGTTTCTTAATAAACATAACAGAGTACTTGAAAATTCCTTCTGAATTGTTTACTTCCTTTATGCGATAACTGTGGTCCCAAACCCTCAAATTCTAACCACTGCAGAAAATGCTGGAAATTTGAGATATAAATGAATCAGCCCTCACCATGACTGGCAACACCTGTGGAGAGAGAGAAACAGGGTTAATGTTTCAAGTTGAATATAAATCTTCTTCAGAACAAGCAAAATTTAATCTTTGTTGACGACTCTACGGGGAAACTAAAAACAGATTGGGTGAGCCCAAAAACGAAAGCAAAATACTGTGGATGCTGAAAATCTGAAATAAAAGAATAAAGAGCTGATGCAAATGAGGGAAGAGAAACAGAGTTAATATTTCAAGTCCAATTACTCTTCTGAACTAAAAGGAGCTGGAAAATTGTATCTTTTTATACTGTTCACAGATTAGGAGGGGGAGCAAGTAGAAGAACTGGTGAGGATGCCCAGTGCAATAGTCAAAGGAAGTGCTAAAAGTAGCAAAGGAGAGATAGAGATGTATAATAGGTGTAAATCTTATATGAAAAGGAGAAAATGGGTCACTCTACTCACAGCAAAGCTAACAAGGCACAAACAAGACATGACCGAGACAGGGGGAGGATTATAAACAAAAATGGTGAACAGAGGACATAATTGTTAAACTCAAAATTGAGTCCTAGAGGCCTAAGTGCCTAAATGGTTACTTAGGTATTGTTCCTATAGCCTACATTGAACTTCATTGGAAGCAGACCCAGAAGAGAAATGTTAGTGTGGGAGCAAGATGGTTTCTTGTAATGACAAGCAACTGGAAGGTTGGGTTCGTTCTTATGGATGGAGCAAAGTAACCATTCTGCATTTTATCATGCCAACATAAAGGAGACTACATTGTCAGCAGTGAAAAGAATAGACTAGATTACAAGTAAATACAAGTAACATGATGTTTCACTTGAAAGGTGTATTTGGGGTTTGGACACTCAGCAGGGAGCAGTTGAAGGGGCAAGTGTTGTATCTTCTGCAATTGCACAGGAAGGTCAGTGGGCATGGGACGTGATGAAGTATTAGGATGATGGAGGAGTAGGCCAGGGTTTTGTGAAGGGAATGGGACCAAACTTGAATTTCACCAGCACTTCCAGTTTTTATTTTGGTGATACTTACTTGCAGAATATTTACATGCAGTCCATAAATGTGACCAGGAGTTTTTAGTCTCTTGTCATTTTAATTCTCTGCTACAATGTGACTTGTCCGATCTCAATCTCCTACACCGCAGGGCAATGAAGCATAAGGGGAGCTTAAGGAATAGACCTTCATCATATACTTTACAGTTTCTTGAACTCAACACAAGTTAGACAATTTCACTTAATAACCGTTCCTCCCTTTTCTTCAGCAATAGGCCTTGGTAATGATACTACTGTTGCCATTACAACTCCTGTAGGCCCATCTTTTGTTTGTTTGCTTGTCTCTATTTAATTTTTTGCCTTGTCCCATAATTCCTTTTGTCACGTACATATTTCTGTCATCTACTCTATCGCATACCTTCTCTTCTTTCTTTCTCACCTTGCTTCCCGTGCTGAACAATTTCATAGAATCATAGAATCCCTACAGTGTGGAAGCAGGCCATTCAGCCCATCGTTTCCACACCGACCCTCTAAAGACCATCTCACCCAGATCTACCCCCCCCCACCTTAAACCTGTAATCCTACATTACCCATGGCTAATCCACGTAGCCTGCACATCCCTGGACACTATGGGCAATTTAGCATGGCCAATCCACCTAACCTGCACATGTTTGGACTGTGGGAGGAAACCTGAGCAACCAAAGGAAACCCATGTAGATACAGGGACAATGCACAAATCCCACACAGGTAGTTGTCTGAGGGTAGAATTGAAACTGGGTCAGTGTCACTGTGAGGCAACAGTGCTAACAACTGAGCTGCCATGCCACCCCTTTCAGGTCCTGATGAAAGGTCATTGACCTAAAAGATGAGGTTAAACTTTCTCAGCCCTGTGGTAATGGGATTGGAGGTGGGAGAGCTAGGGAAAAAAGAGGCTTCCTCTTTGGGGTGGGTCCCTAATGTGCTCCTGTGCCTGGGGAGGTTTAAGGCTGTTGCAAATGGACTTATTGCTGCTGTACAAAGACGACTTAAAGCCAAAATTAATAGTCATTTTGGGGCCCTGTTGCAGCAGAATTAAGGCTAGCGAAGGTTCTGGCCCAAAAGGTAGGCTGCACACAGGAAAGTCATGGTCCCAAAAACCAAACAATCCAACTGGAGAGCTTTCCTTAATCCAAGTGGTTGGCTGCCTGCACCCTGGCTACCATCCTTAGTAAGTTGGCAAACCCAGAGATGGCTAACTAGGAGAAAATAGATCAGCCTGTCTGATTCCCATCAAGTACAAGCTCAGGACCGCCATTTGATTCCAATGTTAGGCTACCGAGATCTTAGAAAAATCCCTGCCAGTTACCTTTGTTTCTCCCTCCACAGATGCTACCAGACTTTCTCAGTATTTCCGACAGTTTTTATTTATCTTTATTGTTGGGACACAGCTCTGATCCATGATGCAGAACTATCTCTGATGGTAAATGGCCCAAGGTTAACTGTCTAAGCAACTTTTATGGTCATGGAATCAATGCTTCGCTCTTTTCTGCTTACAAAATTTCTTCCTCCACTGGGGAGATATTGATGAAGTAAAGCCAAGTTTGTAAATTGGCAATGCCTATCCATCTTCTTAAAACAATTTTGTTTGAACAGTTTGGCTGTGAAATTGGACTGGGCATGAAAACTGGTGTGAATATCACATTGCGCTGTCTCCTCATTTGTTTGGTAGCTGCATGTAGCCAACTCTAATTGTACTGCTGAATGGCTGCATGCCTTATCGGGGGCACATATTTCTGAGTGGCTAGAATTGCTTAACGCTAGTCTACACTTGGAGCAAGCAGACATCCCTTAAAGGGGAAAAACTCCCTGTCCGAACAAAGGGACGGTGTGCAGGATAAACATTGAATCAGGCACAATAGGAAGGAGAGAGGGATCCAAAGATCTCTGATGCTATACTGGGCACCATGGTGGAAATGTTAGACAGAAGAAGTTTGTCTAAGCCTGAGCCACAAGTTACTGCTGATTGTATCGTGACATCCAGCAACAGATGGTGATGGTAAGATTGGGCATTGAACTGGGCAGCTCAGGGTGCGGAGCCAGGATATCCAGCAGCAGGTGACAACAGAAACTTGGTCAGTTGGAGCAGTCGAATAGAGCCTCTCTGTGTGTCTTTGGGGGAAGGAGGAATCACAGGAAAGAGAAGCAGACGAAGAATTCCTCAACCCAATGCAAAATCCACTGGCCTAATTCCATGTAAATACTGTAAATACTTTCTTATTTAACCTGAATTTCACTTCATGTTTGTAATGATCTGACGTCAGTGGAATAATGAATTCTTGCTTCAAGATCTTTGTGCTGTCTGCGTGTTCGGTTAGGTGGTTTGCTCAATTGTTTGGATGGCTAGCTTGCACTAACAGCATGGGTTCAATTCCTATTCCGCCTGAGTTTACCATGAAGGCCTTACCTTCTCAACCTCTCCGCTCGCCTGAGAAAAAGTGACCTTCAGGTTAAACGCACCACCAATCATCTCTTTCTAATGAGAGAGCAGCCCTATGGTGCTTTGGGATTATGGTAACTTTACCTTTACATAATTATAAAAATATTTCTCTGCCTGGTCAGCTCTGGATTACAGAAGAAGCATAGCAAGAGGGGTTCAGGATCTATTTGCACAGTGGGTTACTTCCTGGACCTGCGCTGTACAACAACCATCCAATTGTAGCGTGAATTTCCTTTTGCACTTACAGATCTTCCAATCAGGATTCCCATTTATTGATGTGGCCCTCTCACGTGGGATTACTTGAAGGATTATTCTCTACCATTTCAACAAACTGTGGGACAAAAAGACAGGCATGTTAATGGCAGACACTGAACCTGCCTGGGTAGATCTCATTCACTCCCTTCCCGTCCCAGAGAACCACAATCATACTTCCAAAAGATTCTGAAATATTGCTCTGCATAGACATTCCAGCTAAGGCTGACACAAAGGATTTGGATGTGAGGTGTATGCTCCCAGTCAGTTGTAGACAAAGAAAAAACATTAAGATCCATTATGCCAAAATGGATGCCAATACTTTTACGATTACCTCATCACCTCATAACTGAAACTTTACTGGAGAAGGTAAAGCAATGTTGAGGTTTAAATGGATTTTAGGAAGGCTTTCAATAAGGTCCCTCGTGGTAAGCTTATCTAGAAGATTAAGATAGATGGGATCCATGGAGACTTGGCCATGTGGATTCAGAATTGGTTTGCACATAGAAGACAGAGAGTGGTGGTGGAAGTGTGTCTTTCAGGCTGGACATCTTTGACGAGTGGTTTTCTGCAGGGATCCATACTGGGACCTCTACTGTTTATGATATATAGAAATGACTTGGATGCGAATATAGATGGGTAGGTTAGTAAGTTTCTAGATGATACAAAGATCAATGGAGTTGTGGGTAGTGTAGAAGGTCGTTAAAGGATATAGTGGGATATAGATCAGTTGCAGATATGAGCAGAGAAATGGCTGACGGAGCTTAATCTGAGTAAGTGGGAGGTGCTACACTTTGGGAGATAATGTTAAGGAAAAGTATACAGTTAATGGCAGGATCCCGAACAGCATTGATGTACAGATGGATCTTGGGGTTCAAGTCCATAGCTTCCTGAAAGTGGCCATGCAAATAGATTGGGTGGTAAAGAAGGCATATGGCATGCTTGCCTTTATTGGTTGGGGAAGTGAGTACAAGAATCAGGATGCCATGTTGCAGTTTTAAAAGACTTAGAGTATTGTGTTCATTTCAGTTCACCACATTATAGGAAGGATGTGAAGGTTTTGGAGAAGGTGCAGAAGAGGTTTACCAGAATACTGCCTGGATTAGACAATATGAGTTATAAGGAGTGGCTAGAAAAGCTCAGGTTGTTTTCTCTGGAGAGGCAGAGGCTGAATGGAGACTTGTTAGAAGTCTATAAAGTTATGAAGTGCATACATAGGGTTAACAGTCAGAATTTTTTTCCCAGGGCTGAAATGTCTAAAACTAGGGGGCATGCATTTAAGGTGAGAGGGGGCAAGTTCAAAGGAGATCATAGAATCATATAACCCTACAGTGTGGAAATAGGCCATTCACCCCAACAAGTCCACACCAACCCACTGAAGAGCATCCTACCAAGCCCAATCCTTAAATCTGCACTTCCCATAAATGATGGGCCTAATCTATACATCCCTGAACACTATAGGTAATTTAGCATGGCCAACCTACTGAAGTTGCACATCTTTGGACTGTGGGAGGAAACCCGAGCACCCAGCTGAAACCCACACAGGCACAGGCAGAACAT
This sequence comes from Ginglymostoma cirratum, assembly GCA_024137785.1. NCBI lineage: Eukaryota > Metazoa > Chordata > Chondrichthyes > Orectolobiformes > Ginglymostomatidae > Ginglymostoma > Ginglymostoma cirratum. The sequence continues at coordinate 6,201,334 of JAHRHZ010000032.1, forward strand.
GCAAACTCTACACTTACAGTTGACTGAGGCCAGAATCAAACCCGGATCCCTGGTACTGTCAGGCAGCAGTGCTAACCACTGAGCCACCATGCCATCCAGTGTGAGGGGCAAGTATTTTTACACAGAGAGTGGTAGGAGTCTGGAATGTACTGCCAGGGTGGTGGTGGAGGCAAACACAACTGGGGTGTTTAACTGACTTTTAGATAAACATGTGAATATGCCAGGAATGGTGGGATGTGGACCAAGGACAGACAGAAGGGATTAGTTTAATTTGGCATCATGTTTGGCACAAAATCGTGGGCTGAAGAGCCGTTCTTGTGCTGTACAGTCTACGTTCTACGTAATGACCTTCTAATTTCCCCATCGAGCTGGGCCATCACCATCTGAAATACCTGTCTGTCACCTGACTGAAATCTGAACTTATTGAATTGCTTAAATGTACAATTGTGGAATTCCAAATCAGTTGCTGTTTCACCTCCAGATGGAAAGTAGAACTTCAGGTTGAATAATCAGATGCCTCAGATCTTACCACTCTGTCACCATGTTACTGGCTGGAAATAAGTCTATGCTTCACCTGCAAGAAGGAGATGACTGGGTCCAGCTCACTGAGACCACTAATGTTGGATGCTGACATCTAGGAAGTTGTAATTCATGCGAACTTTTTATTTTAAATACTCCTGGATTCGTTCAAACTTGTAGTTTATAACCATCTTCTCTTCTATTCTGTCTTCTTTAATTTCTTGAGTGCTTGAGTGTGTAGATGGAGTAGCAAAGCAATTCCTCCTGTATTTTGAGTTCTGTATTAATAAACCTTATCTTTGAGTTTGTCTTAAAGACTCTTGCTGTGGGTTAACTTCTGAACTTGGAATTCAATAACCAGAGTTTTGGGAACAGCTTTTGGCCTATCTCAGTAAGGAACAGGAGTGAAAAGGGAAAAGCACAAACCAAAATTATCTTGCTGTCTCAGGGTTATGAGGAGAAAAGCAATCATAACAAAATTTCTCCCCCATTCTCCGTTTATATGTGACCCTGTTAAGTTTTTGAAGCTTCACATTTCTAGATTGGGCAAAATTTAATCGGGAAGGGGATGTTAATATAGTGAATTGTGTAATTAATGAAATGCATGCAAATAGGCTTCTCGCCACCTGATGTGAGAATGTGATCAACTAAGAAGGGAAAACTTAATTGTGACAGTTTTTCTCAATGCCAAGATCTGATTTTTGGACTGTTGTCTGATTAAGTCATCACACTCAATTACTATTCTCACCACCTCAAGGAAGGGAAAAGCATCTTTCTATCTCTTATGTAAAATTGTGAACCTTTAATGGATGATGTTGGCTCTGTATTGTGTCGTAATAAAAAATATCTCTGTTATCTCTTTTCCAATGAACTTTTATAAGGCAAATGAACTTGAGTATTAGAAATTGTATCTCTGCCTGCCAACAATTATTGATTCTGCTTTGTTCTCTTACTTTGATAAACATTTGACAGAGTGAATAAACAGCTCTAGGGGGCTTTGGACAAGAATTTGCTGGGAAAATAATGGTGAATTGTGAATTTGTTTTGAATGTGCAAATTGTCCAAAAATTTGTAATGAAGAAGTAATGCCCCATAAATTGTAAAATCACAACAGAATGCTGGACAATTTGAGAAACCAGGAACTTGCCATAAACTTGTGCATTAATTACCAATAAAATTCACCACAGGGTGAGTAAAGGTAAAGTTTCCATAGTCCTAATGGACCATAGAGCTGCTCTCTCTCGTTAGACAGAGACAACTGCTGATGGTTTAACCTGGGGATCACCAGACACATAAGGCAAGGGCAGAGATTGAGAAGGAGAGTACTTCATGGTAACCTCAGTGGGTGTGGGAATTGAGCCCACAGCGTAGGCATTACTCTGTATTACAAGCCAGCCATCCAGCCAAATAAGTACTCAACAGCACAAGTATCTTTTTAATGGTGACCTTCGTGTCCCTACAGTGACACTCAACATCTCCAGCGCAGAAAGGTACCAACATAAACCATGGAGTTTCATTCCTGCAGTTAAAAAAAAATTGTATTTTGCGATAATTAAAATTTAAACCAACCTTTAAAAGATGTTCTAACTTTTCCACTTTTTGTTTTCTCTCAATTAATCCAATCTTCCTTTCTCTACCTGTTTGCATTTTAATTCAACCAATTTCCCAAACCATCATTCCTCTGTTTCTTTCTTATTTCATAAATCTCATTGGTTTTGATAGCCTGCTAGATGCATAGTTCAACAGGAAACTAGATACCTTGTATTTCTCCCAATTTGTAGCATAAAAATGTTGCAGCTAGAAAGTGAAGGAATATGTTCAATTAGCAGAGTACATTGTGCAATGTCCAATTGAAATGAGAAGAGGCAATGGTCTAGTGGTATTATTGATTGACTACTAATCCAGAAACCCAGCTAATGGTCTAGGACCCAGGTTCAAATCCTGCCATCGCAGGTGGTGGAATTTGAATTCAATAAAAAAAACTGGGATTAAGAATCTACTGATCTCCATGAAATGATGGCTGATTGTCAGGAAAAACCTATCTGGTTCAGTAATGCCCTTCAGGGGCCTGGCCTACATGTGACTCCAGACCCACAGCAATGTGGTTGACTCTCAATTGCCTTCTAAATGGCCTAGCAAGACATTCAGTTGTACCAATTGCTACAAAGTCTCAAAGAAATGAAACTAGAGGGTTCCCCTGACATCGATCTACGCTACCGGAAAAGACAACAGCAGAAACACCCCTGTTGACCATGTAAAGTACTCCTTACTAACATCTGGGGCCTGTTGCCAAGATTAGGACAACTGTCTCACAGCTTATTCAAGCAGCAGCCTGACATAGTTATACTCACAGAATCATACCCTACAGACAATGTCCCAGACACCACCATCACCATCCTTGGAAATGTTCTGAACCACCAGGAGGACAGACCCAGTAGAGGTGGTGGCACAGTGGTATACAGTCAGGAGGGAGTTGCTCTGGGACTGCTCAACATTGATGCTGGACCCCATGAAGTCTAGTGGCTTCAAGTTAAACATAGGCAAGGATCCTGCTGATTATCATGTACTGTCCTTCCTTGGTTGATGAATCAGTATGCCTTCATGTTGAACAACACTTGGAGAAAACACTGAGGATAGCAAGGACACAACATGTACTCTGGGTGGGGTATTTCAATGTCTACCACCAAGAGTGGCTCAGCAGCAGACCCACTGATCGAGCCGGTTTGATCCCAAAGAACATAGCTGCTAGACTGAGTCTGCGGCAGGTAGCGAGGGAGCCAACAAGGGAAACATTCTTGACCTCATCCTTACCAACTTGCCATCTACAGATGCATCTGTCCAGGATGAAGCTTGATTGGCAGGACTTCCACAACCCACCAAACTCCACCACCAACTCTCAGTACAGCAGTGTGTACTATCTACAAGATGCACTGCAGAAATTCACTAAAGACCCTCAGACAGCACCAATCCAAACCACTTCCTTCTAGAAGGACAAAGGCAGCAGATACATGGGAGCACAACCACCTTCAACTACTCCTCCAAGCCACTTATCATCCTGATTTGGAAATATGCAATTTTTCACATCCTAACCATTTGGGTAATAATCTATGAAAATTATTTCCATCAGTCTATTTAAAAGGGGTTCAAATAGACTTCATGGACACTTGCTTCATGTTAAAAGATTCCTTTGAGCTGAGTATGCCACAAAATGGAGCATTTTTGTTTTTTCTAGATTATCTATAGTTTTCTTTATTATTGACCACAATACAAACAGGGCTAAAACAAACCATTGCAAATTGTTATGTACTGGAGGGAAGCTACAGTTTTAACACAAACCAGCCAAAGGAAAGAATCATGGCTTTCAGAAATAAGTCAACCCAGCGAAAAGAGACTAGGAGTAGCTCAAAAAAGGTTTCTTCTGCTTGCTTGTGGTACTGAATTACTGAAGCACAGAATAGTTGCAGCACAAAAGGAGCACATTGCATCTGGAGCAATGCATCCACCACTACTCACCTGCCTTCTCCTCATAGTCATGCACATTCTGCTTTTCCAGATGACAATTCAATTCCCTCTTCAACACCTTGGTTGAATCTGTCACCACCAAGCTCATAGGCAATGCATTCCAGACCCTAACCACTCGCTGCATGAAAAATCTTTTCTTCACGTCATTACTTCACTTTTTATCAATTGCCCTAAATCTGTGCCCTCTTGTTCTTAATCCTTGTACCAATGGAAACAGTTTAACCCTTTCTACGCTGTCCAGATTCGTTTGTGGATTTGAATACCTCTAATAGATGTCCTCTTAATTTTTTCTTCTCCAAGGCAAAATTCCCATTCTAGCTATGTATTGGAAATTCCTCATCCCTTGAATCTTTTTCACCATCTTTCTAAAGCCTACGCATCCTTCCTAAAGCATGGTGCTCAGATTTACTACAAAACTACAGCTGAAGTGGAATCAGAGTTCTAAAAAAGTTTAACAAAACTTATTGGCTGTTGTACTCTAAAACCTGGGAAGCCTCTAAAATCCAGGATGCTGTGTGGTTATTTACAGCACTCTCAACCTATCCCATTTTCTTCAATGATTTATGCAGATAAATCATTGAAGGAAAGGTTGGAAATGGGAAGTTGACAATATTGACGGTGGAGAACATTGTAGTGCTTGAGAGAATGAATCTCCCAGAGGGGTCAAGGCAGAATCCATTTGGCTAGTGCTAAAGAATAAAAAGGTGCAATTACATTGCTTGATGTAGACTGTGGGCTAATGGCTATTGAGAAAGATAGGGAAACATTTAAGGTTATTGTTGTTTCATATGGTTTACATGGGTTATGGAAAAGGGCAAAGAAAAATCTGGAGTAATTAATCAGGGGAAGAACATCTTCAATGGTGTTAAAATGAATCTGACCCAGGATCAAAGGATAGCAGACAAGACTTTTTAATATGTATGGACCTGAAATCCATGTCATGTATTTAGTACATCTTCTCTGACCCAATTAGTTTTGCAGTTTTACCACTGAAATCAATTTGGATATATCTCATTGAACAAGAACAGTGAAGGGGACTAGATACCTTCAGATTTGAGAATCAATTGGATTAGTTTTAGCTGGTGTTCCTTTATAAAGAAAAAGAACTTGTTTTGTTCAGAGTCTCATGATCCCAGTGCTGAATCACACTAAAATTTCTGCTGTAAACACTGGGGAAAAAAACACCCATTCCACCACCTGTATTTCTAAAAACAGCATAGCTGTATATTTACTCATCTCTCTCAGCTGTTGTTCAGCAGGGAAGAAGAAAAGCTGTCATAGGTCACATTAAGTGAAGGGGTAGGGTAGTGTTATTGGACTGATAATCTAGTGAATGAATGGTTTAAAGCTCAAAATTTCAAATAAGTTGATACAGAAAGCAGAAAATCATAGTTACTGATGGAAATATCAATTTTGGGGGGGGGGGGGCGGCAAAGTTTTAATGTGGACTGATGTAGAACCTTTTGGGGTAGATTTTATTTTTGGATGTAATCAGGAAATTGGACACAAATTGCACTTGTTTTTCCAAAATGAATTTGTGTTTACAATTACCACCAAAATTCATTTTGATAATCACAGATGAAAAAACTTCTGTAAGTCAATGCAATTGGTCAACATGAGTGAATATATGTTTTGTCTTTGCATTGAAAGGTATACATTAAAAAAAAAACAGTATTTGAGATTGGCACCCTGGTGGTCTTAGTAATACAATCAAAAATGGTTTCTTTCTGCAAGTAACCTGATACTAGATCACTGAAAATGTCTTTAAAAATGTACACTGAACTATTTCATTGGTGCGTACTAGCCAGTCTCTGAGTAAATAACAAGTATTGTCATTATTGTGCATTTTCCCCCCAAAAAAACAAGGCTCTTTAACATTTGTACAGGTATATGAATAGGAAAGATTTGGAGGGATATGGGCCAAATGCAGGCAAATGTAACTAATTTAGTTTGGGAAACTTAGTTGGTGTGAATGACTTGGACCGAAGGATCTGTTTCCGTGCTGTATGACTCCATGATTCTATATATTTGGAATGTTTGAGTCATCCCCAAGGTGGTAAGAATAATGGTGATTGTGATGATTAAATTGGCCAAGAGTCCAAAAATCAGATTCTCGACATTGAGTTAAACTGCCACAATGAGGTTCGCCCTCCTTAGTTGGTGATATCAAATTCCCACTAACAGACAGTGAGAAACTGATTTACATGTTTTTGTAAAAACCAAAAGAACTGCAGATGCTGTAAATCAGGAGCAAAAACAAAGTTGCTGGAAAAGCTCAACAGGTCTGGCAGCATCTGTGGAGGAGAAAACAGAATTAATGTTTTGGGTCCGGTGACCCTTCCTCAGAGCGTTAACTCTGTTTTCTCCTCCACAGATGCTGCCAGACCTGCTGAGCTTTTCCAGCTTTTCCAGCAACTTTGTTTTTGTTACATGTTTTTGTGTCTCATTAATTATTTTAGATGAACTCCCCCTTCCTGGTGAGTTGGCCATCTTATCCCCAATCGAGAAACGTGATTCTTCAAACCTCAGCTGTAGAAGCTAAGCAGTGACCTGTCAAGTTGACTCTTCTGATTCCTTTCCTGGGGGAGTTCATGACTATGACATCCATCGTCTCTTACTTTACTTGGAACAGTTATAACTGCAGCATGTACTCCCTGGTGACTGGGCATAGTGTCTGCCTGGGCCCTTCATCCATACCACAGGGTAACAGCAACACATCTGCCTCAGAAAATCAACTTGCTTCTTATCGGAGATAACAAGGTGTGGAGCTGGATGAACACAGCAGGCCAAGCAGCATCATAGTCGCAGGAAAGCTTGACGTTTCAGGCCTAGACCCTTCATCAGAAATGGGGGAGGGGAAGAGGGTTCTGAAATAAATAGGGAGGGAGGGGGAGGCGGATAGAGGATGGATAGAGGAGAGGATAGGTGGAGAGGAGGCAGACAAGTCAAAGATATGGGGATGGAGCCAGTAAAGGTGAGTGTAGGTGGGGAGGCAGGGAGGAGATAGGTCGGTCCAGGGAGGACGGACAGGTCAAGGGGGCAGGATGAGGTTAGGAGATAAGAGATTGGGGGTGCGGCTTGAGGTGGGAGGAGGGGATAGGTGAGAGGAAGAACAGGTTAGGGAGGCGGGGACGAACTGGGCTGGTTTTGGGATGCAGTTGGGGGAGGGGAGATTTTGAAGCTTGTGAAATCCACATTGATACCATTGGGCTGCAGGGTTCCCAGGCTGAATATGATTTGCTGTTCCTGCAGCCTTCGGGTGGCATCATTGTGGCATTGCAGGAGGCCCAGGATGGACATGTCGTCTGAGGAATGGGAGGGGGAGTTGAAATGGTTTGCGACTGGGAGGTGCAGATGTTTGTTGCGAACTGAGCGCAGGTGTTCTGCAAAGCGGTCCTCGAGCCTCCGCTTGATGTCCCCGATGTAGAGGAAGCCACAACGGGTACAGCGGATGCAGTATACCACATTGGCAGATGTGCAGGTGAACGTCTGCTTGATGTGGAAAGTCTTCTTGGGGCCTGGGATTGGGGTGAGGGAGGAGGTGTGGGGGCAGGTATAGTACTTCCTGCGGTTGCAGGGAAAAGTGCCGGGTGTGGTGGGGCTGGAGGGGAGTGTGGAGCGGACGAGGGAGTCACAGAGAGAGTATCTCTTGCTTCTTATCGGGCTGCGTGGATCTGGTGAGTTGGCCATCTTATCCTATCATCTGGGAATAGGATTAACCTTCTATAGGTGACCCCATCCAGCTACACGTGGAAGGTATTTTCCCAAAAGCCTAGAGTTAATTTGGCCTTCTTCAGAGCAGCGTGTTCGGTTTCAGTGCAATCACCACAGACTGAGGGAATGGTCCGGACTTGCAGGAAGTGGTGTTCAGCTGGCCTTCAGAAATGATGCCCCACAATTCACTGAATAGCTTGCACAATATCTCCCTGGTGTCAGTAGTAAGTTAAGAAATGCATGATCTGACAACATTACTCACAGAATCATAGAGTCATACAGCATGGAAACAGGCTCTTTGGTCCAACCAGTCTACATTGACCATGTTCCCAAACTAAGCTAGTCCCACCTGCCTGTTCTCCCTCCAAGCCTTTCCTATTCATGAATTTATCCAAATGTATTTTAAACGTTGTAACTAACCATTTCTCTGGCAGTTACTTCCACACACAAATCACTGTCTGTGTAAAAAAGTTGCTCCTCACGCCCTCTTTAAATCTTTCTCCTCTCACTTTAAAAATATGCCCCCTAGTTTTGAAATCTCCCACCCTATGGAAAAGACCCTTGTCATTCATCTTATATATGCCCTTCATGATTTTATAAACCTCAATAAGGTCACCCCTCAACCTCCTACGCACCAGTGAAAAAAGTCCCAGCCTTTCAAGTCTGAGATAAAAGGTACTGCAGATGCTGGAGAATCCGAGATAACAAGCATGGGGCTGGATGAACACAGCAGGCCAAGCAGCATCATAGGAGCAGGAAAACTTGACGTTTCGGGCCTAAACCCTTCACTCCAGTTTAATAATATCCTTCCCATAGCAGGTAGACCAGAACTACACACAGTACTCCATAAGAGACCTTACCAATGTCCTGTACAACCTCAAAATGACATCCCAACTCCTATACCTAAATGTCTGAGCAATGAGGCAAGCATGCTAAGCAGCTTCTTACCCACACTGTCTACCTGTAACACAACTTCAAAGAATTATGTACCTGAACCCCTGTGTTACATCACTACCAAGGGCCCAACCATTAATTGTTTAAGTCATGTCCTTGTTTGTTTTACCAAAATGTAACACCTAACATTTATCCAAATTAAACTCCATCTGCCACTCCTCAGCCCATTAACCCATTTCATCAAGATCACTTTGTAGTCTTAGATAACCTTCTTCACTTCCCACTATGCCACCAATTTGGTGTCATCTGCAAACTTACTAACCATGCCTCATATATTCTCATCTAAATCCTTCACATTAATGACAAACGCAAGTGGACCCAGTACCGAACCCTGTGGAACACCACTGGTCACAGAACTTCAATCCAAAAAACAATCTTCCATCAGCATCCTCTGTCTCCTACTATTAAGCCAATTTTGTATCCAACTGGCAAGCTCACCCTAAATCCCATGTGATCTAACATTACTAATTATTCTACCACGTGGAACCTTGTAAAAAGGCTGTACTCTAGGAAAAAGGCATTTGCTATTCAAATCGTCTAAGCCCCTCATGATTTTATTACCTTCTATCAGGTACATATGCTCCAGTGAAAAAAGTCCCAGTCTATCCAGCCTCTCCTTATAATTCAAAGCCTCTAGTCCTGGCCACATCCTGCTGAATCTTTTCTGAACCCTCTGCAATTTAATAACATCTTTCTTATAGCAGGGTGATGAGAACTGTACACAGTACTCCAAAAATGCACTCGCCAATGTCTTCTACAACCTGAACATGATGTCACAACTCCTATACTCAATGGTCTGGGCTATAAAGGCAAATATCCTAAGCACCTTCTTAATCACCCTGTCTACCTGTGACACCACTTTAAAGGACCCAGTCAAGGCAGCTGAAGTTCACTGGTAGTCAGCGCTCCCACTAATTATTTTTTGATCTGTGTGGACCTCTAATATTGGGCGGCACAGTGGCTCAGGAGTTAGCACTGCTTCCTCACAGCACCTGGGACCCAGGCTTGATTCCAGCCTCGGACAACTGGCTGTGCGAAGTTTGCGCATTCTCCCTGTGTCTGCTTGGGTTTCCTCCCACACTCCAAAGATGTGAAGGTTAGAGAGATTGGCCATGCTAAATTGTCCATGGTGGCCAGGGATGTACAGGCTAGGTGGGTTAGCCATGGGAAATGCAGTGTTTGTGGGATACTGGAGGGGGTGGGTCTGGGTGATGGGCCCCATAGAGGGTCAGTGTGGACTTGAATGGCCTGCTCCCATATTGTAGGTATCTATGATTCTGTTCTATGATTCTATTCACTTGTGTCCCTCAGGATGAATGTGATCCCAAAAAAGCAGTTTAAATTCTTCTCAAATTCAAGTCCTTCCCTCTTCTCAGTTGATTAATCAGTGTAAGTACATTTAACCTCATTTAAACTTAATGTCAGACTTAGCAATTAGTGCTATTCACAGACTCTTTAAAGTGAGTTAGATTTGATGTATTGATGCATATAGACACTTCTTTTATGAATAAATTTGTTGAGGGACCACATTTATAAGAGCTTTACACAGTTTGGGCACAAGACAAACATTCAACTTGTGCTCAAACAGCTCCTTTTTTTTTCTATTCATTTTTGTGGGATGTGGGCGTCGCTGGCTGGCCAGCATTTCTTGCCCAATCCTAGTTGCCCTTGAGAAGGTGGTAGCGAGCTGCCTTCTTGAACCACTGCATTCCTCCTGCTGTAGGTTGACCCACAATGCTATTAGGGAGGGAATTCCAGCATTTGGACCCAGCGACAGTGAAGGAACGGCAATATATTTTCAAGTCAGGATTGCGAGTGACTTGGAGGGGAACTTGGAGGTGGTGGTGTTCCCATATATCTGCTGCCCTTGTCCTTGTAGATGGAGGCGGTCATAGGTTTGGAAGGTGCTGTCTGAGGATCTTTGGTGAATTTCTGCAGTTCATCTTGTAGATAGTACACACTGCTGCTACTGGGCGTTGGTGGTGGAGGGAGTGGATGCTTGTAGATGTAGTGCCAATCAAGTGGGCTGCTTTGTTCTGGATGGTGTCAAGCTTCTTGAGTGTTGTTGGGGCTGTACTCATCCAGGCAAGTAGGGAGTATTCCATTACATTCCTGACTTGTGCCTTGTAGACAGTGGACAGGCTTTGAGGAGTCAGGAGATGAGTTACTCGCCACACAATTCCCAGCTTCTGGCCTGCTCTTGTAGCCACTGTGTTAATGTGGTGAGTCCAGTTGAGTGTCTGATCAATGGTAATCCCCAGAATGTTGATAATGGGGAATTCAGTGATGGTAACACCATTGAATGACAAGGGACGGTGGTTAGATTGTCTCTTATTGATGATGGTCAAAGCCTAGCATTTGTGTGGCATGAATGTCACTTGCCACTTGTCAGCCCAAGCCTGGATATTATCCAGATCTTATGGCATGTGAACATGGACTGCTTCAGTATCTGAGGAGTCGCGAATGGTGCTGAACATTGTGCAATCATTGGCGAACATCCCTACTTCTGACCTTACGATAGAGGGAAGGTCATTGATGAGGCAGCTGAAGATGGTTGGGCCTAGGACACTACCCTGAGGAACTCCTGCAGAGATGTCCTGGAGCTGAGATGATTGACCTCCCACAACCACAACCATCTTCCTATGTGTCACGTATGACTCCAACCGCCAGAGCTTTTGCCCCTGATAACCATTGATTCCAGTTTTGCTAGGGCTCCTTGATGCCACACTCAATCGAATGCAGCCTTGATATCAAGGGCTGTCACCCTTACCTCACCTCTGGAATTCAGCTCTTTTGTCCATGTTTGAACCAAGGCTGTAATGAGGTCAGGAGCTGAGTGGCCCTGGCGGAACCCAAACTGGGCATCACTGAGCAGGTTATTTCTGAGCAGGTGCTGCTTGATAGCACTGTTACTGACACCTTCCATCACTTTACTGATGATCGAGAGGAGACTGATGGAGCAGTAATTGGCCAGGTTAGATTTGCCCTGCTTTTTGTGTACAGGACATACTTGGGCAATTTTCCATATTGTCAGGTAGATGCCAGTGTTGTAACTGTGCTGGAATAACATGGCTAAGGAGCGGCAAGTTCTGGAGCACAAGTCTTCAGTACTATTGCTGGAATGTCATCAGGGCCTGTAGCCTTTGCAATATCCAGTGCCTCCAACCGTTTCTTGATATCACGTGGAGTGAATTGAATTGGCTGAAGACTGGTATCTGTAATGCTGGGGAGCACTGGAGGAGGCCAAGATGGATCATCCACTTGGCACTTCTGGCTCAAGATTGCTGCAACTGCTTCAGCTTTATCTTTTGCACTGATGTGCTGGGCTCTTCCATCATTGAGGATGGGGATATTTGTGGAGCCTCCTCCTCCAGTGAGTTGTTTAATTGTCCACCACCATTCACGACTGGATGTGGCAGGACTGCAGAGCTTAGATCTGATCCGTTGGTTGTGGGATCGCTTAGCTCTGTTAATCACTAGCTGCTTTCGCTGTTTGGTGTGCAAGTAGTCCTGTTTCGTGGCTTCACCAGGTTGACACCTCATCTCAGCTATGCCTGGTGCTGCTCCTGGAATGCCCTCCTGCACTCTTCATTGAACCAGGGTTGATCCTCTGGCTTGATGGTAATGTTTGAGTGGGAGATATGCCGGGCCATGAGGTTACAGGTTTTGTTGAAATACAATTCTGCTGCTGTTGATGGCCCACAGTGCCTCATGGATGCCCAGTGTTAAGTTGCTAGATCTGTGCGAAGTCTGTCCCATTTAGCACGGTGATTGTGCCACACAACACAATGGAGGTTGTTCTCAATGTGAAGGCAGGACTTCGTCTCCACAAGGACTATGCGATGGTCACTCTTACCGATACTGTCATGGACAGATGCAACTGCAGCTGGCAGATTGGCAAGGATGAGGTCAAGTATGTTTTTCCCACTTGTTGGTCCCCTTACCACCTGCTGCAGACCCAGTCTAGCAGTTATGTCCTTTCGGACCTGACCAGCAGAACTGCTGCCAAGCCACCTTTGGTGGTGGACATTGAAACCCCCCCACCCAGAGTACATTTTGTGCCCTTGCCATCCTTAGTGCTTCCTCTAAGTGTTGTTCAACATTGAGGAATACTGGTTCATCAGCTGACGGAGGACGGTATGTGGTAATCAGCAGGAGGTTTCCTTGCCCATGTTTAACTTGAAGCCATGAGTCTTTATGGGGTCCAGAGTCAACATTGAGGACTCCTAAAGCAACACCCTCCTGACTGTATACCACTGTGCCGTCCTCTCTGCCGGGTCTATCCTGCCTGTGAGACAGGACATATCTAGGGATTGTGATGGTAGTGTCTGGGACATTGTTTGTAAGGTATGATTCTGTGAGTATGGCTATGTCAGGCTGTTGCTTGACTAGTCTGTGAGACAGCTGTCCCAATTTTGGCACAAACCCCCAGATGTTAGTGAGGAGAACTTTGCATGGTCGACAGGGCTGTTTCTGCCATTATCATTTCCGGTGCCTAGGTCGATGCCAGGTGATCCATACAGTTTCATTTCTTTGAGTTTTTTTTTCGATGTTCATTCACAGGCTGAGGGCGTCACTGGCTACGGCAACATTTATTGCCCATCCCTAATTGCCCAGAGGACAGTTCAGAGTCAACCATATTGCTGTGGGTCTGGAGTTAATGTAGGCCAGATCAGGTGAGGGTGGCAGATTTCCTTCCCTGAAGGACACTGGTGAACCAGATGGATTTTTCCAACAATCAGCAACGATTTCATGGTGATCAGTAGATTCTTCATTCCGGCCTTTTGTTTTGAATTCCAATTCCACCATCTACTGCGGTGGGATTCGAACCCGGGTCCCCAGCACATCAGAGATAACAAGGTGTAGAGCTGGATGAACACAGCAGGCCAAGCAGCATCATAGGAGCAGGACAGCTTGACATTTCGGGCCTAAACTCTTCTGCAGTTCCCACTATCTCTGAAATAATTTTAACCCCAGAACATCAGCTGGGTTTCTGAATCTATAGTCTAGCGAATATACCACTAGGCCATCACCTACCTATCAAAACCATAAAATATCCCCAAGTAAGGTTAACAATCTAAATCTAACACCAAACCAAAGAAAAAGACTTCCTAGGGAGAAGAGGAGTGGAAGTTAAAGTGGAAAGAGAAATGTTCAGTTGAAAATTTCAGTTCTAGATTATATGTGATTGTGTTTATTATTTTTGAGTGTGAAATGTATTTTTGGCTAACTGCAAGCTGCATTATGTTTTTTGGAGGGATTTTTACCACGAGACCTGGTGAATTTTCTCACAGATTACTAAGCATTGCCCGTCTACTATGCCTCCTTGGCATGTCTCATGTCCATTTCCAGCTTCTTCATACCATGTGCCTTTCCCAGCGCAATTCGTCATTCATTGGATATCCTGCAGAAAGACTGACATTCCTTGCCTCCTTGTCATTTTTGAAGAGCTGCCGTGCACCCAGACAAACATTGGCAATCCAGCATAGCATTACCACTGATATCATGGCACAGCAGCTGTGAGCCACAATGCCCAGGGCACATAACTATCATGCATTATTCCCTCTAGACTGCCTCTCTGAGAGCCAGCAAACACCGATCAGTGTGCCGATGCTGCACTGATGCTCTCACTTCCACTTTCTCCAGCCACTTGCACGCGCGGAGTTCAAATGTCCATGTTGCACTGGAGAAATTAGAGGAAATGTAATTGAAATGGCTCACACATACAACCTCATTATCTCACTCTTGTCATTGCTTAAATACTAGGCCATATGTTTTAATGCCCATTACTGTATCCCATCTGAACACCCTGTAAGTCAGCATTACCTCGTCTGCCTGTTGTCCAGTGGAGTACATCACATACAGGCAGAACACCTCTGGATCGTGCACAAGCATGACCCCGAAATTTCCAGAGCCGGTCATTTTAACACAGCATCCTGCTTGCATGCCCACATGTCTGTCCTGGAGGAACAACATCTCATCTTCAGATTAGGCACTTTACAACATTCTGGACAAAATACTGAGTCAAACACTTTCAGTTTGTGAACCCATTCCCATTCCTTCACTTTCTTTTAGCTTTACTTGTTACATTCTCTGTCACCATGTAGTCTCTCCTCACCACCCACTCCATAGGACGGTCCTTTCTATTCTAGCAGTTAGGCACACTATTTCATTTCGTCACACTACGTCATTTTCATATTCCGATCACTTAATATACTGTATCAATATCCTTTCTCCCCCAGAACTCCACCCTCCTTTATTGCATTAAAGGTGATCCCTCCACACTTCAAGTCAGCTCTGCTGAAGGGTCATCTAGACTCAAAGTGTTAGATTGCTCTTTCTCCAAAAATGAGCTCCTTTTTTCTTTCTTTTGATATTCAGAAGTGTTCTTACACACAACTGAACATTTTTCTTCCCTTCACCAAGTCGCCTATTGTTTTTATCCTCTATTAACCACCATGAATAAATCACCCATATTTCCAGTGGAATCATTTAAGTGCAAAGCTGTTAATGGTAATGCAAATCATCAAAGGTGAAGCAGAAATAGGGAGATGGGGAGGGGGCTAAATCAAAATTGAGTTGGAAGAGGAGATAAAACACTTTAGCCCCTGAAGTGCCCATCTCTCTCTAAAGGCACCAAGACGATTTGTGCACTTGACTGTCCCAATGTATTTGTACTGTGGTAGACAACTGAGAGATCCCACACTAAGTTATCCAATATCCCCTGGAAGGAGGCCATCGCACCAAAGTTCAGAGCAACAGTGACCTTCACAGCCACCAATACAAGGTAATGTCACGCTGCAGGAATCCTCAGGCCCCACTCCATTTCTGACAGTGTCTCAGGACATATGGATTTCTCCCTGAGTGGGGTGCCCCTCATCCTCCAGGGGGACTGCCACTGCTCCTGGGCTTGTCATTGGCCCTGGTCCTCCTACATCCATCTTCACCTTCTTAGGGAGAAGACCACAGCACCAACATCCCACCAGTGGCAGGGTCCATCACTCTTGGTGGAAATATCCTACAATGAGAACAGAGAATGTGAAAGAGATCAGTAGATCTCTGAACAGCTATCAGTGATGTACTCTGCATATGAGGCTGGGCACACTTTTTCACACAGTGAAACATGCTGCACCTGGATAATGAGGGACATGTCTCCATTATGAATTGGAATTAGAATCCCTACAGTGTGGAAACAGGCCCTTTGGCCCAACAAGTCCACACTGACCCTTGGAGCATCCCACCCAGACCTGTCCCCCTATAACCCACACATCCCTGAACACTATGGGCAATTTAGCATGGCCAATCCACCTAGCCTGCACATCTTTGGACTGTGGGAGCAAACCAGAGCACCTGGAGGAAACCCACGCAGACACAGGGAGAATGTGCAAACTCCACACAGACAGTTACCTGAGGCTGGAATCGAACCCAGGTCCCTGGCACTGCGAGGCTGCAGTGCTAACCACTGAGCCACTGTGCCGCCCTCCATCCATACTCAGGCTCAGCCTGAGCAGCAACTTGATGAAGGTGTCACATCAGCTGAGTGAACACCCAACGTCATTGAGAAGGGAGAATCTGCAGCAGTCTGACACCCTTCCTACCTCAGACCCACATTTCTCAACTTCTCACTGTATTCAGTACAGACCGTCATTATGCCACACACAGATGATGAGTTGATGTTGTGTGACTCACACAAGACTCATGGGAGCTGTGCCGGTAGTGGCTCCACTTCAGCTAGCAGTTGCCTTTTTGTAACATCATTGCTACTAATGTCCACATCATTAACATGTCCAAATGCAATTTGAAATCATTGGTGGTATGTTGCAAATTACCTTTGAGCAGAATCTAACTCTGAAATACCCTCACTCTACATGCAAAGCAAATGGGTAATGAAATAATTGCAGATTCAATGGAACTGAGCTTTCCAAATGGCTCCTTCATGTATTTCTTTCCATAAAATCATAGTATCCAGCAATAATGGATGCTATACTTTCACTTATCAAAGTGACACTGACTCCACTCGCCCTGAGCATTGTTCCAACTATTTGCTTTAAATCTGGAGAACGGAGAGTGATGACCGGGAGTATAGCCTGGTCACCAGGTGCCCCCACCTCCCGTCTGAAGCCTCCATGTGCCCTTTTACCTCGCACTACCATGGCAGCCCAATTCCACCAAATGTGGAGACCCGCCACAGTGAACTGCACCAAAAACTATCCCGCTTGCCCACACCCTGGCATTACACCTTAATGACGCTTATCCTGCTCCCCTTCTGGAGGCCATGGTGGTGGTATTGCCACCAAAACCCCTTTCTGTAGCTACCGTGCCCTTGAATGCTGTTCCACATACTGCTATTCGCTTTGAGATCCCCCTATACCCAATAGCCCTGAATCTCTGACATCCTTTTGTATGTGCGTCCCCTACTGCTCCTATAGTCCCTATCCCTTGCACTGTCTTCAATGATCAGCCAATGATAACCCAAACCACCCTTTCTCCCTAGACCTTTGAGCAACATCACAAGAGATGCCCTTAGGCATGACTAACTAGGCCACTGACCATTGTGTTTGCAACTCCCTAACTGATAATACGCACTACCCCTGCCTGCTTGTGCTGACTCTACAGGAATGATTGCTGCTGTCTCTCCTTGGACTAGACTGAGCCAGATCCCCTGGCCATGCGCATTCAAAGTGGTGACTGACCATGGTAAGACCCAGATTGTGTGTGTGTGTTGTGCCCAAGAATAATGACACCATGCCTCCCCAATCAACAGTGCCCCCTCACCTCTTGACAGAACTGAGGACCAGCCCCCATCAGTTTTCAACACAGCTGGTTAGTTAAATAAACATGCCATATGTTTGTCATGCAGGGAGCTGATATAAGCTCCACGCATTAGGTTGACACCTTGGTGTGCTATACAGAGAGTACAAGCATCAAAAAAATCATGATGGTTGTGAAGGTTTGAAAAATGCCAGATGCCAATGTCTTTGGACACGAGGTGTGGTGGTTGGTGCCCATGGATCATGCCCTGCACTGTGCTGGTCACAAACAACATGGAGATCATTCAGAGCATTTGGCAAGCTGACTCTGTTATGTCACGTTTTCTTAACAGCTAGCTTGTTTAGTGAATTTATCAATATAGAGAGCCGAATATTAATGAGGCCATTTCATTGGGCCTTTCTTTATTTATTTACAGAATGAGGGCATTGCTGATTAGGTCAGCATTTCTTGCCCATCACTAATTGCCAAGAGGGCAGTTAAGAGTTACCACTAGAGTCACATGTAGGCCAGACCAGATAAGGATGGCAGTATCCTTCCCTCACAGACATTAACGAATCAGATGTATTATTCTGATAA
The DNA here is from genome assembly GCA_024137785.1 of Ginglymostoma cirratum. Classification (NCBI taxonomy): domain Eukaryota; kingdom Metazoa; phylum Chordata; class Chondrichthyes; order Orectolobiformes; family Ginglymostomatidae; genus Ginglymostoma; species Ginglymostoma cirratum. The sequence continues at coordinate 6,219,391 of JAHRHZ010000032.1, forward strand.
TCAGCAATAGATTCATCATTAGACTCTTAATTTCAGATTTTTTTTATTGAATTCAAATTCCACCATCTGCCATGGCAGGATTCAAACCCGAGTCCCCAGGACATTATCTGTCCAGCAATAATATCACTAGGCCATTGCCTGTCCACTACTTACCACGTATTTAACAAGAAATAAACCCCCTTAATTGGTAACTCGCCACTCCCCAGTGAGAGGCATGTCTTGCTACTAGTGAAAAGATAGAAGATGAAGTGAGATGTTCCCGATGTTGAGATGGGCCTTGATGGACTTCCTGTCTGATTCTGCTGCAAAGACCACCATAGCTCAGGTCACTCAGACCTCGATAAGATTCCTCCCAGTGTTAAGGTGTTTGTACTTACTTTGTTTAATTTAGTTTTACATACAGAAAAACTTGTTCTTGTATAAAATGTGGAATTGTGTGGTACAATTCTTCCAATTAATTGCTGGGGCCTTGGATTTCTCTTTGAACATTTACAGCCTCAAAAAATTCAGAACACTTTCCTTCTTTTTATTTAGCCCCTGTTTACAATTTGGATTTGAATGAACAATCCTAACTTACGTTTCCTGCTATAGATTCCGTGTGTCTTCAATTTGATCTTTAAATAAACTATATAGTTGTCTGTCCAATTCACATAAGCCTCAAATCCCTTGATGAGTGCTCTGTACCTAAAAGGCTTTCTAAATATTACACATTATGGTATAAAAGGCTATAGATGGCCTGTTAACATGTGCAAGTTTAATTACCAGATGGTGCTGTTCCTTCATCGCTGACTTCAAATCTGTAGCTGTTAAGTTTACCCAATTCAATAGGAAATATTCAACACAGATAATAATGTGGTAATGTTATAATACATATGGAGTGCAGCTGTGGTCGCGGTTATTAGTAGTCGATCATCTTAGACCCAGGGACATCTCTGCAAGAACTCCTCAAGATAGTGTCCTAAGCCCAACTATCTTCAGCTGCTTCATCAATGACCTTCCCTCTGCCATAACGCCAGAAGTGGGAAGGTTTGCTGATGATTGCACGATGTTCAGAACTGTTTGCAACTCCTCAGAAACTGAAACATTCTATGTTCATACGCAGCAAGACATTGACATGTTTAAGTTGGGCTGACAATTAATATTCACATCCACACAGGCACCCGTCAATGACCATCTCCAATAAGAGAGATTCTAATCATCACCATTGACATTCAATGACCATACCATCACTGAATCCCCCATTATAAATATTTCGGATCATAACATAGATGAGAAACTGAACTGGTCCATCTACATATATACAGTGGTCACAAAAGCAAATTAGAGGTTAGGAATCCTGCAGCAATTAAGTCAACTCCTGACTCCCCAAAGCTTGTACACCATCTACAAGGCTTAAGTCAGGAGTGTGATTATATGTTCTCCACCTGCCTGGGTAAGGTAGCTCCATCAGTACTCAAGAAGCTTGACAGCATCCAGGACAAAGCAGCTCACTTGAATGGCACCACATTCACAGTCCGTCCCTTCACCATGATGTACAAAAGCAGCAGGGTGTCTACCTGTAAGGTGTACTGTAATAACTCACCCAGATTCCTTAGATAGCACTTTCCAAACCTACTGCCATTACCACCTAGAAGGACAAGGGCAACAGATACATGGGAACACCACAACTTGAAGTCTCTAATCAGGCCACTCACCATCCTAACTTTGAAATATGTCACCATTCCTTCAATGTCACTGGATTAAAGTCTTGGACCTCACTCCTTAAGAAGCATTATGGGTATGCATACACCAAATGGACAGCAGCATTTCAAGAATACAGCTCACCACCACTGTCTCAAGAGCAATCAGGGATGGACAATAAATGCTGACACAGCCAGCGACACCCATATCCCATGAATGAATAAAAAATGTAAGAATTAATTTTATGGTGTCCTGATGAGTTATTTTGTTATGTTGTTTTTGCTTTAAACTATAATATGGTGGTCAGTGTTACCTTCTGTGGTTGTGATTGTGGTTGGTCACAATATATTTACTAAAAGTGTGCAACAAAGTATATTTTAAGGGCTGTGGTGAAATCGATGTTTAAATCAGCTGAAGAGTTTAGAAATAAAATCTGTCACTGACCCCTGGAATTACATCAATTACCTCTGACTGTCTCAACCTGGTTCACAATAGTCACGTGACCACAGTAACACAAGCACCATAACACGAGTGGCATGGTGGCTCAGTGGTCAGCACTGCTGCCTCATAGTACCAGGGGATCCAGGTTCGATTTCCCCCCTTGGGTGACTGTCTGTGTGGAGTTTCCATGTTCTCCCTGTGTCTGTGGGGGTTTCCACCGGGTGCTCTGGTTTCATCCCACAATCTAAAGATGTGCAGGTTAGGTAAATTGGCCATGCTAAATTACCCATGGTGTCCAGAGATGTGTGGGTTGGCCATGGGAAATGCAGGGTTACAAGGATAGGGTAGGGGTGTGGGGTGCCCTTCAGAGGATTGATTTAGACTTGTTGGGCCAAATGGCCTGTTTCCACACTGTATCGATTCATGATAAATCAAACACACCTGTTGTGATTTACAAAATCAATAGTTTTCCAGTGGAGAGCTCTTCAATGTTTGAATATGAAGCACATTGTTTGGATGAAGTGGAATAAGGTTTACAATGTATATCTTACCTTGACACCAATACTGCAGTATACAAATAGTTGCATGTTCATTCCCAAGGTATTATACATTTAAAAATATCAATTATGATGGGAACTACTACGGAGGTAAATAATTGATTGGGAACACTTATTTTATCTAGAAGTGTCTCCAAACTTATGGCACAGTGTAATATGTTAGTACAATGTGGAGGGTGATAAACTATTGCAATGTTTCCCAACCCTTTCAGTATCAAGGCACACAGCAATGAGACAAACAATTCCATGAAATGTCCACTTTTTTCAGCTAAATTGATTGCTCATAAATGTCACATTTACTTGCACTTACTATGTTACAGAGGTATTTGTAACATAGTGCACCCAATAAGCTAATTTAGGATGAAAATTATCAATGTTTCAAATCCACGAGCTTCAACTGCACCTTTCAAACTGTGCTCAACTACTTCTAACTATTCATGAACAATAAATCGAAGCGAAACATAACAATTGACAAAATTGTGATTTACTAGGTGAGTGGGAAACCTGGGCCTGCTGCTGTTCACACAGCCTTTGATCTCGGGAGGGCCTGATAAGAGAGCCACCTGCAAATGTTCACCTTCACCGACGAGAGCTCCCTCCTGTTATTTTACATGTATGCCAATGCTGAAAGTTCTGTCTCTTGTCAAAGGCCCAGTTTTGACTTGAAACCTTGAAGTTTATCTGTGATGGTAAGGATCATCTTGTTCTTCCCTTGCATTTTATTATTCACCTCATTCAGGCAGATGAAAATGTCTGCAAGATACGCCAGCTGTTATCCAGGGACCTAGGTAATGTTCTGAGGGCCCAGCTTCGAATCCAGCCAGAGCAGATGGAATTTGAATTCAATAAATTTTCAGGTGACTGAAAATGCCTGAAAGATATGCTAGCTTAGCCCACCAACAATCATCAGATAATAACTCTTTATAACACGGTTTGTGCATTGTTGAAAACTGTTTTACTTCTCTCTGGAGCTCATGAACATGGGAGGGAATCTTCCACTGTGATAACCATCACACCTCAGCATGTAACAGTCAACTCTAATGCTCAGCCCCCATTTCTGCAAACACACTAGTGAACAAATATGATTTGAGTGACCATAATTTTGTGTAATTTACGATTTTCACAGCTTGCTCTAATACTGCAGCTAACTTTGGTTGCATTGTTTTTGCTACGAGAGCTTCCTGGTGGAGGATGCAATGCGTGATTTTGCTCTTTCACCTTACTGGCGAATCTTTTGCCTTTTCCCATCATGGAGGTTAATCTGTCAGTGCAAATGCACCCAAATAAGATTATTTTCCCTCAAGTCTGTATTTTTAAAAATTTGTCCATGGGATGAGGGTGTCGCTCTCTAGACCAGTATCTATTGCCCAACCCTAATTGCCCAGAAGGAAGTTTAAACCAACCACATTGTTTACTTTCCTAAAGGAGACTAGTGAACCAGACAGGTTTTCCAACAATCAACAATGGCTCATGGTCATCATTGGACATTTAATTCCAGATAATTTTTTATTGAATTCAAATTGCACCATCTGCCATGCTCACTGGCCTAGGAATGTGCCCTGAAATGTTGGTGCCTGGTGTCCAAGACAGAGGTCTGGAGGACCAAGCCTTGAGCTGGAGGCCTTGCAAATAGGCCTTTCATCGCTCACTGGTGAGAATCCTATCTCACTGTTCATTACTTCGTTGGAAAATAGAACTTTTGCGCTTGACAGCAGGAGTACCCTCACTGCCAGTCTCAACTCACCCAATTTTCCCATTAGTGCCAATGTTGTTCGATGCCTGGGAAGATTCTGCCCTGCGGCACGTATCACACAAGAATCAGCTCCATTGTTCATACTTCATTACATTCATCCACGACTAGATCTCTTCCCGATGATCCATCGTGTAATGGTTTCCCATGTCCACTCATTGAAACTGTCGGTGGACTAAGAGCCAACCCCAGTAAATCACTGACATTCATACAGTTTAAAGGCTTTGACTGTCAACCCACAGTTACATTTATTCATAATTGCAACTACTTGCTGTAACTTTGCAATAAGCTAATACATAATGAAAGATGCAACTACCAACTTAAGCAAAAAAACACAGACGATGAAAAATTAATATAAACGCAGAAAATTTTGTGAAATACCAAGTGGCTCAGGTGACATTGGTGAAGAGAATAGATTCTGCAGAGTACGGCGTTAATACCTGACATTATAAATAGTAAGCAATGTCCACAGTGATATAAACCATCCCATAATGAGGACACTCTGAAGCGATACAACCCTGTATACTTTGCGTTAAGAATAAAGTGTAAGTATAGTTCACAGAATGTTGAATAAATATTTACATTAAAAATGCCACTGAATCCAGCAGCTTATCAAATAATGTGAAACATCCAAACTCCTACCAGTGTACCATCTCAACACCAGATCATGAATGCAATATAGGGATACAAAGATGCTTCAAAGAGAATCCCAGCAAAAGTACAGACATTAGGTAAATCAGCAAAATCTCTGTGATGGAGCAGCCAGCAGCACAGTGACGACAATAAAACAGTTTGGGGAGCAAGCTGCAATGAGGGGATGGTACACATCCGACCATGAACAAACTCTTTCAGGCATGTGGGAAGCGCATGACTGATTGAGAGGTAGCAGGACTAGTGCTGACATTATACCTACCACAAAAATGCTTCAGGGTTAACAACAATAGCAAATAAAGACCAGGTCAATAACCAGATGGGAGATAAATACAGAGACAGCTGCTTACAACGAGGCTATTGGAATTTTTGAAATATATTCACTATTTGATGAAGTATCATCATAGAAAGAGCAAAATTTAGTAAATGAGGCAAAAGCCTGGACACAGCATAGATTCATTTATCATCATTGATACCTTTTAGCAGATAACTGTGAATATGAACGTTAAGTGACCTGATCAGAGGTTGGATTGTGTTCAGAGTTTGGAGGAAACCCTATTGGAATTCTTACAGTCCAGAGGTGGCGTAACATTAGCAAAGGTCAGAAGTCACTCGACACCAGGATATAGTCCAATAGGTTTATTTGAAATCACAAGCTGTCAGAGCGCTGCTACTTTGTCAGATGACGAAAGAGTGACACTCTGAAAGCTTGTGATTTCAGATAAACCTGTTGGACTATAACCTGGTGTCACGTGACTTCTGACCTTGCCCATCCCTTTCCAACACCGTGATTCATGGGGGAAGCTGAAGTAAGGAAATGGAATAGAATCTTTATTGAGATGATAGCAATTTCTTATGGAAGAAAACATTTAAGGCAGTAAAATCAATCTAATTCATTTAATCCAGAAAAGTATGAAGTTATGCATTTTAGGGAGGGCAAACAAAATAGAGGAATAAACAATAAAAGGGAAGGCATTGAGAGGGGTAGAGGAAATGGGAGGCCTTGGATTGCATGTCCATTGGACCCTGAAGGTGGTAGGATAGGTCACCAAGGTAGTAACAAAAGTGGTAAAGGAGAGGTCAATTAACAATGGGCACAGGTTTAAGTGATACAGTAGAAGGATTAGAAGAGACAAGAGCATTTTTTGCTTTCACCCAGACGCCGGTGCATGTCTGGAACTCAATGCCCAGTTTGTAGTTAGGTCAGAAATCATCAACTCATTCAAAAGACACCTGGATCTGCACTTAAGATCTGTTACCTGCAAGGCCACAGATTAGGTGCTGGAAAGCAGGATTAGAATGGACGGCTAGTTTATTCAATTGGTGCAGACATGATGGGCTGAGTGGCATCTTTCTGTGTTGCAACTTGACAATGATTCTGTTCTACAGCATGTCATGTACAAAAATGGACCAGACTTGAGGTCAGGCAAACACAAAGAAAGGATCCTGGATGCCAATATATAGTGTTCTCACTATACTGGGAAGAAGCTGTATTCATTGTGAAGAGTGACTTGCCAAAGAAGTGAGCATCGTACCTGTGGGAAGTTAGCTATTTGACACATTCTATCATTGTTAAAGAAAAATTTAACCTGAAAACAGAAGGAAAATCCTGTAAAAAAAGAGGTAGCTGAGATTTTGAAGATGTAGACTGCATGTTAGTCATATTCCTACCGGGAATGGAAGAATCCCAAGGGAAGAATTGGAGTACTGGCATCAAAGTAAACAAGCACCAAACATATTTCAAACTTGACAACACTGTGCAAGTGTATCAGTCTTCTTGGCAGCACAACAAAATGGCTGCCTCAAGCAACTCTCCGGTTACCAACCACTCATCTCCAAAGACTAGGAGGTACCCGACTAAAATACATATGTAGTTCACTGTTAGGCTGCTGTAGAAAGACAGAGCAATCTTTGAGACTTTATGCATAATTCAAAATCAAGAATGCTCCTCACTGACCGGGAAAGATCACTCAGAATCTGATCTTAATCTGAATCTAAAACATGGGACACGAAATTAAGACAATGTTTCACCTTTGACCAAGCTGATGAAATGGTGCTCCTAGATGGCACCACTTCCAAAACCATTGGTTCACTAAGAAGTTGTGCGGAAATAACAGACAGACCAATTTAGTTGTAAATTCTTGCTTAAGATGTGTTGCTTGCCCTTACATGATCTATCACTGACATTACGCTTCCTGGACATCTATCTCTAAGGGTGGGCTTTTCATTCATCTCCACTCTATGTTATTTCTTTCTCCAACTATCTTAATTATGTGATTCCACTTGCTTCTTGTAATGACCTATTCCATTATCCTAGGTTATCTATCACTGTCAATTCTACTCTAATGATGTTACCATTTTCCATATCAAACACATTCTCAAGTCTTCCTGTATCCTCAAAACAGGATCATCTTTTATCATCCTATTACTTCACCCGTTAGCCTCCAACATTCCAGGGAAAATAGACCCAGCATATTCAGCCTCTCCCTATAGCTCAAACCCTTCAACCCTGGCAAGGCCCTCATAAATCTTTTCTGAACACTTTCAAGTTTCACAAAATTCTTCCTATATCAGGGAGACCCAAACTGCATGCAGTATGCCAAATGTGGCCTAACCAATGTCATGTACAACCACAACATGATCTCCCACTTCTATACTCAATGTACTCTCTAATAAAGGCATGCATACCAAACATCTTCTACAGTATCCTATCTACCTGGAACTCCACTTTCAAGGAACTTTGAACCTGCACTTCAAGGTCTTTCTTTCTGTTCAGCGACACTCCCCTAGATCCTACCGTTAAGTGCATAAGTCCAGCCAGGATTTGCCTTTCCAAAGGCAGCACCTTTATCTTTTATCTAAATTAAACTCCATCTGCCACTCCTCAGCCCATTGGCCCATCTGATCAAGATCTCATTGTACTCTTCCTGGACGCAATGGCAATAACCTTTCATTCTTCCCTAGATTCAGAGATGGTGCCAAAGGACTGCAAAATTACAAACGTTAATCCTCTACTCTAAAGAGTTTATTAATACAGGCTCAGCAATTACAAACTAGTCAGTTTAAATTTGGTAGTGAGGAAATTTCAAGAAGCAATTATTTGGGATACAGCTATAGTTACATACAGAAATGTAGGTTAATTTGGCAAGTCAACATGAACTTATGCAGAGAAAAATGTGTCTATCTGACACACTGGAGCTTCTTTTTCAATACAATGCCACACAACAGATTTATGAGGAAAGCGATGTCATAAAGAGGCAGTAGCAACACAGATACAAACTTGGGTGAGGAGACAAGGAAACAGGGAGGAATAGTTAGTGGTTATCTTGTGGACTGGAGGAACATTTGCAGTGGATATTCCTAGGTTTTGGTATTGGGAGAGTTGCTTTTCCTGACATATATTAATGATCGAAATCTTGGAGTTCAGGAGACAAGTTCAAAATTTGCAGATGAACAAACTTTGGATGAATTGTAAACCATGAGGGGGACAGTGTAAAAATTGAAAAGGATATTGACAAGTTGGTCGAGCGGACAGATAGGCGGTGGGCGAAATTCAATTCAGTGAAGAAGTGTGAGGTACCTGTAAGATAGCTAAAAACAGGTGTACCACTTAAGTACAAAGAACATAGAGACGCAGTATAAAATAAAGGATATTATGCTAAAGGATGTGCAGGAGCAGAAAGACCCGGGTATGTGTGTGCATAAGTCATTATAGGTGGCAGGGAAAATAGAGAGAGACTGCTTTTAGTAAAGCAGACAGTATTCTTGACTTCCTTAATAGTAGCATGGAGTACGAGAGTAGGGAGATAATGCTGAACCAATATAAGACATGGGTTAGATTTCAGCTGGGGAATTGTATACACTTCTGGGCACCACACTTTAAGAAGGACATGAATGCATTACAGAGAGTGCAAAAGTGATATGTGAGAATGGTTCTAGGGATGAAAAATTTCAGTTATGAAGATAGATTGGAGAAGGTGGGACAGTTTTACTTGGACTGGAAATTTCATAAAGGTTTTCAAAATCATAAGACGTCCAGGCAGAGTGGACAAGGAGAAAGTATTTCCACGAATAAATAATAAGGAACCACAGAATATAGTTTTGAAAGTTTTTTGCAAAAATAACAAATGTGGGGTGAGGTAAAGTTTTTTTTCTCACCGTGGGAGGTCCGGATTTGCAATGCACTGCCTGAATCTGTGGTGGAGGCAGATTTAATGGAAGCATTCAATAGGGCATTGGAAGACTATTTCAACAGAAACAATGTGCAGGGTTAAGGAGAAAGTGGTACCAAGTCAAAAAACTCAGCAAAACAGTGCACAAACAATGGGCTGAACGACCTCATTCTGCACTGTAGAATTCTGCGATTCTGCAATAACATCAGAGAGGAAAAAGAGTAGCAGAAAATATTTCCCCTTTGTAAATGAAATTATCATTTGCAATACTCTTTTAAAACTATTTGTCATAAAGGTTAATGACCAAATGACAGGTTATCATGTTGTGAATCCACACCAACAAACATAAGTGTTGTGATATTGTTTTCTTAATGATGTGGCTGATTATAAATAATTCATTTGTTAGGCGACATTCTATATATTTCTGGTAGCTTTCATGTTCCAGAGTCTTCTGTGTCAGATTTTTTTTAACCCCTGCCACAGAACAAAATAGTTCTTATCAAAGTGGGAAATGATGACCTACGAGATTGCGACAAAAGTAGACTTTCCATCTTTGTTCTTTGCAAACAGTCTGCAACCTTTGACAGATTCAATCACATTGTCCTCCTTCAATACCCCTCCACTGTCATGCAGTTGTGAGGGACAGCGCAGATTCTTATTTATTTAATTTTAGCCAGAGAATGACTTGCAATGGCTGTCTTCTCACATCTGAATTGTTACTCCCCAAGAGTTTATTCTTGGGCCACTCCTATTTCAAACCTCAGTGCCATTATTCAAAAGTACTGTTGATTTTCATATGCATGCCAGTGACATCCAGCTCCGCCTCACGACCATTGGTTTTGATTCCTCCAGAGTTATTAATACACCAGACTGATCATCTGACATCCGTATTGAGCAAACAGAAAGTTCCTCCATTTAAAATATTGGAAAGATGGAAAGCAATGGAAAAAGCTTTCGATCCCCACTTCAAACTTTGTTCCGTGTTTACCAAATTCATCCCTTTCTCTGGCATCTGCCTGAGGCAAAACCAGACTGTAAACAAACTTGGTGTCATATTTGATTTCAATCAGTTGACCTTTGTGGAGAGAAACACATTGTCCCAAATCAACTGGATGTTTATCCAATTTGTTGAATTTAATGTCCAGAAATTACAGATGCCGAAGATGTCTGATAGATGGAGAGACCTGCGTGGGATCTCACAACCCTTGAATCAGAAATGTATCAAGGTTGTTATTGATGCAATTTGTATCAGATCATACTGCTTTACAGTGGGTATACAGGTAATAAGGTGAGTTGTGGAGAATAGCATGAGCTAACTGGCTAGGGCTTACAGAGAGAGACACTGTATGAAACTCACCAAAATTGACACTGACGATTTGTGTTAAAATTCAGCCTATAGTTTCAGATCAATGGCCATTTAGCTGAAAGATGATCAACATTTCTCTCTTTCTCGCCACAGATTCGGAATAATTTTGATTATTTCTGGTATTCTCTGCTTTTATTTCAGATTTTTAGCATCTGTAATCTTTCTTGATCAAATAGTATGCCTCCATGTCAACTAATAGGCTGACAATCAATAACAACAATTTCCAATTATATAGCTCCTTTAAAGCAATAAACAGTCCTAAAATGCTTCATGGGAGCACAGTTAGGTGCTTCTATAGTGGCAATGTCACTGGGCTAGGGCTCCGAGAGCCCCAAGCTAATGTCCTGGGGATATGGGTTCAAATCCTACAATGGCAGATGGTGAGATTTGAATTCAATAAGAACCCATCTGTTTTCCTAATGTCCATTTAGGGGAGGAAATTTGCCTAGGCTATGTGTGACTCCAGACTCACAGCAACATGGCTTACTTAACTACCCTCTGACAGTTAAGGATGGGCAATACATGATGGCCTACCTTGCAATTTCCATATTCCATGAATGAGTAAAAACAGAGCTTTACAAAACAAAATGCAACTCACTAAGGCAATAATACATCAGTTGGCCAAATGTTTGGCAAACAAAGGGAATGTCTTAAAAAAGGAAAGCAAAATATAATGATGGAGAGCTGTAGGGAACCTCTGGAACTTAAGACCTAGGCAACAGTGGACACTACCACCAATCGTTGAGCAATTAAAATTGGAAATGCTCAGGAGTCCAGAATTAGAGAAGGCTGTCAAGGCTGGAAGAGATTCTAGAGGTGCAAGGCCTTAGAGGGATTTGAAATTATGTTTAAGAATTTAAAAATCTAGGCATTGCTCAACAATAAGTCAATATAGTTCAACAAGCAAAGAGGTGATGTTAGATTCCAATGGGTTGTGAGGTAGGACATAGGGAGCTGAAGCTTGATCTCAAGATTGCTGAGAATAGAATGTGAGAGGTAGCCAGGAGTGCATTTCTAGGTACAACACAAACATGGATGAGCAGCAGATGAGCTGAGACAGGGGTGTAGATGAACAATGTTATGGAGGTGAAAATAGGTGGTTGCAGCAATGACAAAGATAATAGGTCAAAAGTCATCATAGGATTAAATATGACAGTGGATCTTTGGAAGCAGACAGTTGCATTAAAGTTTAGCATGGCTACACCTTGATGACCACTGGAATAGGATGGTCACCTGTCCCTTTGTGTGTAGGTTCCATCCCAGTGTGCGGCAAGCCCACCGACTCCCACAGCTACCTAGAATACACCTCCTCCCACCCACCTTCTGGCAAAAATGCCATCCCCTATTCCCAATTCCTTCGCCTCTGCCGCATCTGCTCCCAGGATGAGGCATTTCACTCCCATACATCTCAGATGTCCTCGTTCTTCAAGGACCGCAACTTCCTCCCTGCAACGGTTGAGATCGCCCTCGACCGTGTCTCCCGCATTTCCCGCAACTCATCCCTCACACCCCGTCCCCGCAATAACAACCAAAAAAGAATCCCCCTCATCCTCACATACCACCCCACCAACCTCCGGATCCAACGCATCATCCTCCCACACTTCCACCATCTGCAATCCGACCCCACCACCAAACACATTTTTCCCTCCCCACCCTTGTCTGCTTTCCGGAGGAACCACTCTCTCCGTGACTCCCTTGTCCGCTCCACACTCCCCTCCAGCCCCACCACACCCGGCACTTTTCCCTGCAACCGCAGGAAGTGCTACACCTGCCCCCACACCTCCTCCCTCATCCCCATCCCAGGCCCCAAGAAGGCTTTCCACATCAAGCAGATGTTCACCTGCACATCTGCCAATGTGGTATACCGCATCTGCTGTACCCGTCGTGGCCTCCTCTACATCGGGGAAACCAAGCGGAGACTTGGGGACCGTTTTGCAGAACACCTGCGCTCAGTTCGCAACAAACAACTGCACCTCCCAGTTGCGAACCATTTCAACTCCCCCTCCAATTCCTCAGACGACATGTCCATCCCGGACCTCCTGCAGTGCCACAATGATGCCACCCGAAGGCTGCAGGAACAGCAACTCATATTTAGCCTGGGAACCCTGCAGCCCAATGGTATCAATGTGGATTTCACAAGCTTCAAAATCTCCCCTCCCCCAATCGCATCCAAAACCAGCCCAGCTCGTCCCTGCCTCTCTAACCTGTTCTTCCTCTCACCTATCCCCTCCTCCCACCTGCAGCCGCACCCCCATTTCCTACCTACTAACCTCATCCCGTCCCCTTGACCTGTCCGTCCTCCCTGGACTGACCTATCTCCTCCCTACCTCCCCACCTACACTCACCTTTACTGGCTCCATCCCCGCCTCTTTGACTTGTCTGTCTCCTCTCCACCTATCCTCTCCTCTATCCATCTTCTATCCGCCTCCCCCTCTCTCCCTAGTTATTTCAGAACCCTCTTCCCCTCCCCCATTTCTGATGAAGGGTCTAGGCCTGAAACGTCAAGCTTTCCTGCTCCTATGATGCTGATTGGATTGTGGATAGGATTACTGAACATGTTAACAGCAAATTACCTGACAGTAATTGTAAGTGCTGTTTACACAGCAGCTTGTTAAACCAGTAGATAGATTCTAGTTGCAGATGAGCTTGAGATAGGGGTGTTTATGAATGAAGATTTAGCTGTCGACAAGTAGCTGATTGGTCTGGGGAATGGTGATGTCTTGACTATGACAAAGGCCTTCTGCCTGCCAACAATTATATGATTAGCTCCAGGGTAACTGACCAGCTTGTGGTGGTGAAAGATCTGTCCTTCACTCTGCAGTAAAAAAGAGATACCTCAGGCATGAAGAGTGTCAGTTGCTATTGGCATGGCTCTTAAGCATTAAGAGATTATCGGGGTGAACCAATCACCCTGTGCCTTCTGCAAGCAAGTGAAAGTACCTAGGAAAGAAAGATTGAGGAACAGCAAGACCTGAGAAGCCAAAAGGGTCATATCAATGAACCCTCTAGACAGGGGCTGTTGAACTGTCTTTTCATTCTTCCCACCACCCATGGCACCAATGTTTTTTTTTCCCCCATCTCCGTCTATATGTGTATGCAAAGGGAGTTTCATAAGGAAATTAAACACTTAATTAATTGAGTTATATACCAGCATTTCAAAATTGTTTATGTGTAGCTAGAATCTATCTATTTGGAAAAATAATCATTCTTATTAAGACAGAAGCATGATATGTGCTTTCTGTCAGACCAGGCCTAAATGTTTGGTAAATTGAGCAATTCTGCATATATTTAAAACCTTTAGCTTTTGTGTCAACTCCAGGAATAGTGGGACTTTATTTCCAGAATACTACAAGGAGGCATGACAGTATATGCCTTGTTTATCTGAGGGAAATGGTATCAAGGATGATAGACTTCCTGTACTTCTTCAACATCCTACGTGTCTCTTCAGTCATGACCTCTTCATGCAAAGCTGCTCCTTAGTTGCTGGAGGTTGGTGCATGTCCTAGACTTGCTGATCCTTCTCAATTTTTCTGTGACTTCATTGCAACAGGTATGTGAGCAGTCAGCGTTCACATCATTCAGAAATGATGGTCTAATGAATTCCTCATTGGAAACAACATGGATGACTCTGACAAGGAGACCCATGGAATGCCTCTACAAGAATTTTAATGTAGAGACCTTACTCTGTTGCATGTGACACGAGAACAGTAGGAAATTATGTGTTGTATGATCACTAACACTCTGACCATACCACATCCCTCACATCCTCCACATGCCCCACAAAAGGCAGCACTGCATTTAACAACACGTTGATGAATATTTACAGATCAAGGTAAGAGGAAATCAGCTCCATGCCACTGTGCAGCTTATGAGATCTTGGATTATTTTTGTGAATTGCCACCCACAGGTGCCACTTTTAAGAACACTGTGATTATGTCTGCTTAAAGGAGATGATTATCTTTAATCTGCAATGACCAATGACAAGGTCAGGAGTGTGTATGACCAGGATTTATACCCCACACAGTTGGACATTGCATGTGTTTCTAATCAGGCTACAATGATTTCAGATGTCTTCAACCTGTACTGTGTGTATCAAGTACCATGAATCTTTAATTTCTGGCTGAGAGGACAGAACACTAAAAGGGAAGTCAAGACAATGAGCATAAGGCAGAGATGTTGTGAGCATCCTAATAGGTGCAAAGTGAGTAATTGCAAGGAGAGCAAGTGAGGAGACCTGGACCAATCCATTAGCCAGATGCCTGTCCCTGCATACAATGTCCTGGCAACAGCATTACAATGGGAGGTGCAGAATGCAGCACTGAAATGCAGAAGCCCCCTATATTGTAAATGGATGGGCGATGTGCCATGAGAATGCAGAAAGGCTGGTACATGTCCAAAGCCAATCGCCAAGGATGGAGGGTCCAGGTGGTCACTGGCCATAAAACGTGGCTAGAAATGTTGCTGACTGCTGTCCAACATGGAGGGCCAGTGCAATAAGCAGTGAGTAGGAGTTGCTACCCACTCTAACTTTCACGTTGTGAACTGTCATTATCTGATTCTGTCTGGTGCATGGAAGAATAGGAAACTGTACACCAGTGAGGGGAAATTAGGTAATAATGGAAGGTCAATACCTGTAAATAGACCTCTCACCACTAAATAGCAAAATTCTCACCTCACTGTTCAAAATTTGGTTGGAAAATCCGACTATTTTTTCATGATGCTGGAAATTTCACCTCTGCCAATTTCATGCTATTTTCCCAACTGATTTTCAAATGGACACTGTTCAAGGCTAGGAAGATTCCACCCATTAATTAGGTTTCTCTCTCTGCAGATGCTGTCTTACCTGATCAGTATTTCTGCTAATTTCTGTTTTTATTTCATATAAATAATATTTCTTATTGTAATCTGTGACATATTGAGATTGTTTGTGCTCAATGTTTGATATTCATTTTGTGAGTAAAGTTTCATGCTCCCAAACTATCTTAGTGGGGAATTCAATCCCGGAATTTAAGAGAGGTTCCATCCACTGGTCCACAGGACAAAAATCAGGCGTTGAATTCAAGTTCACACACTCTAAATGTCATGACTTCCAAAACTAGAGCTTAAAATACTTGTACATTACTGTATATTAAGTAATGCCTCCAACCGATATCTACGGCAATTAAAAGCCCTTCTACATAAATGTAATACAGTTAATCAATACATGGGGGCTGTTTTTGTGTGTGCGTTAAAGAACAGTGGAGGTTAACAATATAATTTTTTTTTAAATTGTTGAGATGGTATAGGTTATTGTTGTATATATTTTCGAGATTTAAGCACTTCTTACTATCCTACAATTTATTATATAGCAAAATCTTCTAATTGCTGCTACTTTCTGAAATCATTTCACTTTGTTTTTGAGGAGCAAATGTTGCTCATCGTTGATGCGTGCGTTTTTATTTTTGCGTGGGACTTGCTCTTGAATTTCATGCACATTTAGAAAAAGACAAAACTGATTCCAAAAGGCAGACAACTCCTCTACTATTATTGGAGATGATCTCGTTACCTCACTGTGATCATGTGACATAGTTCGCGGAATGGGAATGCGTCATAAGAAACCAACTACAGTAGGTACTGACGATGGGATATGGTGAATTACTGCAACTGCTCGCCGTATCACCCAGATTGGTGACTGCTCACTTCGTCAAATAGCTATATATTCAATATTGAAATAAATAGACAGTGAATGACGAATACGTTCGAAAATAGTGCTGGGGTGGTAGTCTAGCTAAAAGAGAAAAGCATTACACTGTACATAAAAACACGCCGGTTATATGGAGGGTGGATAAGGAACTATTATGAAATGGTGATAATAAAAAGAAACTAGAGGATATTGGAGTTTGCACAGAGGGAAAATTGTCAACAGTATACATGTGGACGGTGCAGAAATGAGAACGTAAATTGTATTTGGATGAAGCATAAAAACTGGGAAAATGTATACAATGCAGAAAGAGAAAATAGTAATGAATCAAGTCAGGTTTAAAGGTGAGTTAGGAAAACATACTAAGGTAAAATGAGTGTTCATTGAATGAGCTTTGAAATATTAATAAACTATATCTGGTTCTGTTGTTGTGAGTTGCATACTTGGGCCCATATAGGACTTAGGGGGTGGAACTGTGAGTGTGATCTCAACTATGTTATAATACAAACTCTTTTAATTCTGATAGATGGTTGTTAAGGAAATGTACAATTGAATAGTGTGGTAATTATAACGTGTTTTCTCATTTTTGATTATAAGTTTCATAAGATACTACAATCTTCGTTGAATGGAGTCCTAGGATGGATGACAAAATTAAATATTTGTACACACAAAACCATGCGTTATGTGCAAACTTCCATTGCATTGAGCACTTCTGTAATAAGATAGAAATTTGTGTACATTGGCAGACAGTGTGTTAGGCATAATACTTCAATGAATTATTAGGAAATATTACGTGTTTAATAGCTTGCTATATGTTTAAATTTCGTTTGGATTTAGTCATTCTCCCAAAGCAATCTGAATTTTATTGTTGCTAAAGTATTAAGATCCAATATTATATTTAATATTACCCAAGGGATAAGTGATGCTGATAGATGAGATCGGAGTTTGTATAACAGCATATGTTATATAGTATGGCCTTATTTAAATGTGTAATATCAGCGGAGTAGCACAAAGTATTATATTTAAATCCGCATTGGGTTATTGCAAATTTGACTGTGGGAAGGATAACATCATGCTTTATTGTGGACTTCATTTGATTAAATCATACCACAGATGGGGTACGGATTTGTTTATCTCGTAATAACGTCGTATCTTATATTTAAATGTTCATTGGATTAAGAGATATTATTGATGTGATATGATTTTCATATCCAGATATTTCGCGAAATATGGATTACATTCTCATCCCGTCTGGTTTCTGCAGTATTGCGCCTATGATGTGTGATTTGTTTTATTTGACTATGTTATGGCACAGTGGATTGTATTTCAAAATGGATTGGCATCTGTGATATTGTATTTGTGATATGAATCTGTTGAATGTGCTTGCTCTGTGAATATTCTCAGTTTGTGACAGATGTCGGATCCCATTAGGTGACTCCTGGGGAGATTTCTCTCCAATCGGAGGCTCCATTAAAAGAGGATTTGGTTCCAGCCCGGCCCCCGAGCCTGGCCAAGCCCTTCTCTCATC
Source organism: Ginglymostoma cirratum (assembly GCA_024137785.1). Classification (NCBI taxonomy): domain Eukaryota; kingdom Metazoa; phylum Chordata; class Chondrichthyes; order Orectolobiformes; family Ginglymostomatidae; genus Ginglymostoma; species Ginglymostoma cirratum. The sequence goes on from JAHRHZ010000032.1 coordinate 6,237,216, forward strand.
TCCATCTCCACTAAGATCAGACAGGACCATCAGAGAGACAGAGAGACAGAGACAGAAACAACCCTTATCGCCGCGATCAGAGGCGGAGAGGACATCTTTTATATCAAACTCTTATCACCGCGATCAAACACTCGAACGATATTTTATCAAACTCTTGCCGCTGGGATCAGATATTAAAAGGGCATTTTATTAAATTCTTGTCGCTCGTTTCAGAGATTTGACCCAACACAAAATGCCTGGATCTGCAGGGCTGATTTGTGGATAAAGAAGCCAGATAAGATCTTCAGGAAAAATTGCTAGTCATTGGAATCTGCTTTTTTTTTAAACAAAGTCGATCTTGCTCCATTCCATTGGATCCTCCAGTTTCCTCCGTTGCTGGTAAGAATGTTTTCTTCTCTGTAACGCAAAACACTATATATGGGCTACCAGTCAGGAAAAAGAGGCGCTAAATTATATCAGAAACCTTAAAACATTGTCCACACAAACAAAACAAAAAACCCGTTGTCGTCTGCTATTCGCTAGAAGGCGAAATGTAAACTTAATTACACCATGTGGAGAAATAGAAAAGACAACTTCTTAAAACAATGATTAACTTTACTAGAAATAATGGTGCTGTAATCTGATTATCGCTGTAGATTAATTTGTGAGTATTTATTTATTCGGGCAGTTTGCCTGCATTCCCATCCGTTCAATTTCTTTATTTTCCTATTTCCCTGCCTCAGCTCTAACTGTTCATACTCCGTGTGTTCGGAGGTGGGTTGGAAAGATGTTTCTATTTCAGACTATTGTCTGCACTTTGCATATTCAGACTGTTTGTTAATTTTTGTTTTGTTGACGGTTTGTGTCTAGTCCACCTTTTCCTTTTACACTATTGTAGTTTCGGTTTGCACAGTTGCTCTGTTGGCTCTCTAGAAGCCTATCTCTTTTGTGTCTGGTTGTGTGAAGATTTTAGTTTATATGCTTATTTTCCCTATTCCGGTACATCGAATGTATCAATTCACATCTAACGATGATTCAATCTTAGTGTAGCTATGTGCTATGCGTCTACATGTGTTCATTTCAGTCCATTATCTCTATTTTTGTCCCCTTTCCCTCAAACCCAGTTGAGTTCAGTCTCGGTGCACATTGTGTGTATATATGTGCGAGTGTATCTGTGTGTGTCTGGGTGTGAGGATGTCCCTGCAGTCTGCTTTTCCGGGTGACAGATGGTGCCTGAATCTGTCTCTCCTTTCACCCCGGCTCGGTTCCAAATGAAATAATAATAAATTAATATTCTACACGGGCAAACATCGATTACTGCTGGTCACATATCAAGAATACTGCGAACAAAGCCTTTGTCTTAATCTCGTAGAAGGTTTTCTAATAAACTCATTTAATACCCATTACAAATACAACATCCTGCAGGCCTTGAGTAATAACCGTACAGACGGGAATCAATAACCCTCGAAATATAAACAGCTGTAAACTAAGATTAGATTGATACAGCTACAGATAAGAAAAGCTACCCAGAGATGATAGATAGATAGATAGATAGATAGATAGACAGATAGATAGATAGATAGATAAATACTAAATGTATGCTGGGGTGGTATCACATTTTAAAATTCAGATTTGAGTACAGAAGAAATTGATTAAATAAAACGTTTGGCGAAGAACATGGATACATCGGGAAATGTAGCCTTAACTGGCATTACACCGTGTACTCTCAAGAGTGTGGGTAAATAGTGTTTACATTGAGATGTCGAGTTGATATTTTCTTAATGGAAACTCTGGTGTTTAATGACATATTTCTGTGCTCTCCTGAATGTTTGTTTCCGTTTATATGAGATTTTATCATTATTTGGATAACTTCATTTCTAGTATTTTTCGTTTATTCTCTGGACAGCTCGGTCTGTTTTGTAGTTCAGTGCATTTCCAATTTACTGGCTTGTTATACGCTGACTGCTTGACTTTGAACGTTATTCGCTGTAGCTATAGTCACTTCATTGTTGTTAGTACTGGATTCACTTCCTCCCTTTCTGCTTCAGGGCTATTTACTCTGATAAAATATCAAGCCGTTATCCCTCCTCTCTTGAATCTTCAGGTGTGTCCCATTGCAGTTCGGATCGTGTGGCCCAGGATGTTGAACTCGGATCAGACTGAACTGGACCTGAATCCCAGCTCCTCGGAAAGCGAATCCGTGCTGTCCGATGCCCGGGGAGGCTGTGTGCGGGACAAGCCAGATGAGGCCGAGGGCAAGCGGGGAGTCCAGCAGACACTGAGCCGGGAAGAGAAGCGCCGCCGGCGGCGAGCCACTGCCAAGTACCGCACGGCTCACGCAACCCGGGAGCGCATCAGGGTGGAGGCCTTTAATGTGGCGTTCGCAGAACTTCGCAAACTGCTGCCAACTCTGCCTCCCGATAAAAAGCTCTCCAAGATTGAGATCCTCCGCTTGGCCATCTGTTACATCTCCTACCTGAACCATGTCCTTGATGTCTAGGCAGTGAGTGGGGGAGACAGAGAGAGAGTGAGAAAAACAGTGGAGATCAGAATGGGAAAAGTAAAGTTTGTGGATTTAAAACTGGAAATTTTTTTAAAAAAAGTTGTTTGAGGAGGTTGTCAAGTGCCACCGTTTCCAAAACAAATGGAACTTAAAAATCTATTTGTGACCTTAAAGTGTGTTAGTGGGTGCGGTATATTTATATTTAATTTTATTTTTTATAAATGTGCGTATTGATAATTAGTATATTTCTATATTATTTTATTTATTTTTTATATAAATGTTTGTCAGTTTTTTTGTGCCACCTGTTCTCAGTTCAGTGTTTACACCTTCTGTTGGAGAGCTGTGAGCTGTTATTTCTGTCCTTCTTTCTCGGCGTGCTAGGTTGCTGTTTTGAGAGCAGTGATGTTTTTTGCCTCTTGTATCGCACTTGTTTCTGAAGATAGAAGCTTTTCTGTTTGTCTCATTTCCACGAACCCGTCTCCCTTCAATATTTGGTGCAATGAGTTTTGTTGTTTCTAGGAGAGTCGAGCACTCGCACTTGATGCTTTAATTTCATTTAAATGTTTTAAGGTCCGTGGCGGTTGCCGTTGTGCAAAACTGTTTTTTTGGTTTGGTAGAATGTGTCGCAGTTATGAACACGGTTAAACAAAAGGAGAAGGATTCCCAGATTGTGCAGCAACTCCTAGGAGTGTTTTTTTTCTCATGCTTTAGTCTATCCTTCAAAACGTTTAAAAGATAATCTGGGCCAATCATCTCCAATCGAATTGAACCAAAAACTGAATTTCTATTAATTGTCCCACCCCCCTTAACCCCCGGTCTCTGCTTAGCACCCCTGAAGTGCGCGGATTTTGTAAAAAACAAAAAACAAACAAAAAAATGGACATATCAAACTGACATCCAAAGAATCTCGTCTTTTTCAGGGTTTCTAAATGTGTTTTTTGCCTAGTTCAGAATATTTTGTGGTTGAAACACCGAGCTGGTTTATATAAGGTAGTTTTCATATCTATTCCTGAATGGTGCCGTTTGGCAATAAAAAAAAGCTGAAAAGTACCGTCTCGTCTTTTTATTCCCAAATCAGAAAGATATACATCTTTGCCTTACATTCGTCAGCGCACTTAACCTTTTGCCAATACAATGGATTGACACTAAAACGATGAAATTCGAATTAACGTTGCGAGGGAGACTTCAAAGAGTTAAAGAAATCCACCAGTTGGATCTAGCCGTGAACACAACCCACGATTTCAAAGTTGCTGTAAGTGCGGGCGATCTGTGCAGGATAGTGTGTCAGTCTATGGTTATTCCTGGATGTGGCAGGGGGTGAAAGGTGACATTTTTGAAAGCATGTCACATTTCCCCAAGGAGAAACCAAGGAGTGTGATTGTGGTGTCTAGATGTGCGAGGGGTAGGGAAGACGAAGAGAGACGTCCCCATCCAAAACGTGTGCTTTATTTTTCCAAGGCATCTGCTATTGTCTTTGTTCACTCCCCTTTCTGTAAGAGCTCGCGGTAGAAAAAAGCCTCAAAGATGTCACGCTTTAGAACATTGTAATTGTACCTAACCACGCTGCTGCGCTGTTGTTATTGGGACCTCTAGTCATAGCTACCTGTCAGTAAGCTTTCTGGAAAGATACTTTTTAAATAGACCAATGATTGACGCGTCAATGGCAATTTTGTAAAAGAAATAAGGAGCAACAGAAATGTTCCCGGATGGAATAGACTGAAGTTATCATTCAAATCAATGCAAAATGCTGCGGATGTTGGAAATCTGGAATAAACGCAGAGAATGCCAGAGAAACTCAACAGGTCTGGCAGCATCTGTGGAGAAAACATTAGCGCTAATGCCTCAAGCCCTGTAAGACTCTTCTTCAGAAGAAGTTCCGAAAAGAAAAAGAATTTCTCCAGCGTTCTCTGGGCTTGAAACAGAATTTATGCCTTCTTTTAGGGATTACTTGCGTTTTCGAACAACGCGCGGGAACTTTACCTGCCAATTGCAGCTTCTCCCGCTACTAAACGCTAACTGTTGTGCACCAACAGGAACGGTCAGGATATAGATACGAAATACTTCAAGGGTGTTCTTAAATTTAAAATTTGGCAAGATCTTTCAGCCTATCAATACCATTATTTCACAGGCCAACCACAAATTTATTTCCCCATAACCCAATCAAACCCATTCAATGAATGTGCCTGCATGCATTTGAAATTTCCACGTTGTAGCCATTCAGGGTCCGGGATTCCACACAGCACATGATGACCAAACTGATTCTTAGCTAATTAAGCTTCCCAACAACAATCTGAAATAGTTGCATATCTTCCAAAGCACTTTACAGCCAATTAAGCACTTCCGAAATATTGTCATGTTGGTAACTGTAGCAACATGGGGAGGGGTGTTGGTGTATTTGGCAGTGTCGCTGGGCTAGCAATTCAGAACCTCAAGTTCTGCAGAAATAGGTTCAAATCCCATGGCAGATGGTGAAGTTTTAATTCAACAAAAATCTGGAATAATGCTGGCTATGTAATCATTGACAGTTGTGGTTGGTTGATTGGTGGGGAAGGCAGTGGGAACATCTAGTTCACTAATTACATTTAGGGAAGGAAATCTGCCTTTCTTACCCATTCTGGCCTACTTGTAATTCCAAACTCACAGCAATGTGGTCTCTGGGCAATTTAGGAGGGGCAACAATTACCAGCCTAGCCAGCATTACACAGATCAAATGCATCAAAACACGCCCCAAACTGCAAAGAGACCATTTGTTTTCAGCAATCTGTTGTGGGATAGTAACCAGGTGTGGTGCTGGGAAGAACTCTTCTTCAAACAGCACCATAGATCTTTTGTGTCCTTCAAATGGGACAGTCAAATCCATGCTGCAACATCTCACAGCATGTTTCTGCATCCAACAATGCAGCACTCCCTTACTATTTCACTTGCATATGAGTCAAGAGTGTAGGCTGAAGTTTCTGAAACGGAACATGATCCCACAAGTTTGGCCTTCTGAGGCAAGAATGCTAACCACTGAGCAAAGGATGAGCTTCAAATCTTTTGAAGCAGATTACAATGAAATCCATAAAAAGTTAGGTTTCATATCATTCGAACAAGAGGAGCATCATAATTGATCCACAAATAATTTTCGAAAATGCTTTAACATTAGAAAGGTTAAGAATCTACGTAGTGGAGCATAATTATGCTGTTATATTGAAAACTGTTTTATCGATTTATAAAAACAAAACAATTCATAACCATTTAAACAAGTTACTACTACTGCATGAATAAATACCAGTTATCTTGTGTGCATTATCAGTCTATATGTTACCTGTGGATAGTGATTTAGTGGGTGTCCATCCAAATGTTCTTGAGGGAATGAATCAATATCACATAAGCGAACTATTTGACATTTTCAAAGGCTTCCAGTATGCATGCAACTTGTAGGAGTGCAACACTACCTACTTTAACATTTTCCAATTTTCCTGATCATGCTTTTAGAATCACACTTTTCTTATTACATCTTTTCATGATGTTTAAACTGCAACTGCTAACCTTACTCTTTACACTTGTTTCTAATTAGTCTATCTCCCCTACATAAGACTCTGGGCCTTGTCCTTTCAGTTTCTTATTTGAATTTACAGTTAAAGATGGTATTTTTCTGAATGGCTTCCTTTTTTCATTCAGCCTCCTGCCTGACCTGAGCTACAGCTCACCTCTGTTCTATCACCAGTTGCCCAAAGTCCATAGATAAATTCCACTATGTCGTTACTGACCTAACATTTATCTAATCCAAGAAGCAGTTCCTCTTTCTTCTTTCCCAGCCATTCCCTCCATGCTGCTGTGCCTGAGACTCCAGCCACCCCCTTCTTTGTTTAAACTTTTAGTGATCCTGCTGCAAGTACCTTCCCTGCTCCTCCTCACTTAGAATCATAGAATCCCAACAGTGTGGAAGCAGGCCATTTGACCCATCGAGTCCACACTGACCCTCCAAAGAACAGCCTACCTAGACCCAGTCCCTACCCTATCCCTAAAACCCTGCATTTCCCATGGCCATTCCACCTAACCTGCATATCTTTGGACTGTGGGAGGAAACTGGAGCACTTGGAGGAAACCCACGCAGACACAGGGACAATGTGCAAACTCCATACAGACAGTCGCCCAAGGTTGGATAAAAAACGGGTCCCTGGCGCTGTGAGGTGGCAGTGCTAACCACTGAGCCACCATGCCACTCACATTTATTCCCAATTGTCGAAATTTATCCCATGGCCATGAGAAAGGTGTTAGCTGGCTGAGTTTCTGATCATCAGATGAATTGCTGAAATGATTGTGAGCATATTCAACTGACATAAAAGCAGATTCAAGCTAGAGTCTTGGAACATTGCAGATTTAACAACAACAACAGCAATTTGCACTGAAATGGCATCTTTCCATAGTAAAGTAACATTTGTTTCCATGTATGCTGATTAAACAGCAACCTGAGTGGATAGTACTTGCCAACTTGACAAAGAACTAATTGAAGCTGTAAAAGTGACCAGAGTGAATCCACCTAGGACCTCTCCCCTCCAGTGTTTTACAGATGTATTCTTACATTCCTATGGACAACAAAGAAATAGGGGTACGAGTCGATCAAAAGCTCTCAACTCTGCTCTGTCAACCACTAAAATCATTGCTGATCTTCAACGTCAATATTACTTTCTCCAAATTCCTCATATCCCTTGATTCAGTGAAAGTTCAAAATCTCAGTTTCAGTCTTGAATATCAGAAAGAAAGTCTTGTATTTGAAGAAACATGTTTTTTGACCGCTGGATATCTCAGAACACTTGAAAGCCAATTGACTTTTGCAATTGTAATCAAAGTAGTAATGTAGGAAATGAAGCTACCAAGTTGCACATAACAAACTCATACAAACAGCAATATGCTAATGACCAGATAATTTGTGATGTTGATTCATGGAAGAATATAGGCTGGGATATGGCCTTGATTGAACATTACATCTGAAAGGTAGAACCACCACCCCACCCAACGCCCCCCGCCCCCAACCCCGGCAGAACAGTTTTCTCCTAGTACTGCATTGAATTGTCAGTCCTGAATTCTATGTCCAAGCCTTGAAGTGACGTTTGGATTGGGAACCTTGTGACTCAGGCAAAAGTACTTCCAACTGAGCTATATCTAACAAAATATACTTAGCCAAAGAACATTCACAGGCCGCCATGGTGGAAAGTTCCAAATACTCATGACCCTTTGAGTAAAGAAATTTCTCCTCATCTCAATCCTAAAATATTGCTCCTTATACCAAGGCTATCCCCCGATGTTCTAGATTATTCAGAAGGAAAAAATGGTCTGACTTATCCTGCATTTTTCAAAATGGTGATCTAGTATAACCAATACCTTCATTTCAAAGCATTCATTTTTTTTTCTCTTCTTAGCCTCTGGGTTCCTAGTCATGGTAAATAACCTGTCATTGTCTACTTTGTCGAGCCACTACTAAGTCTTGTGCTTCTGTGAGACCATCTCTTAATGTGTTAAATTTCATAAGGTATAGGAGCAGAACTAGGCTGTATCGCTCATCCACACCACCATTCGATCATGGCTGATACGTTTCTCTAATCCATTATGCTATCTTCTTTCCATAACCTTTGATACCCTTATTAATCAAGACCTTTCTCTCTCTGTCTTAAACACACTTAATGACTTGGCCTCCACAGCCCACTGTGTCAATGAGTTCCACAGATTCATCACCCTCTAGCTGAAGAAATTCCTTCTCAGTCAGTTCTAAAGGGTCATCCTTTTACTCTGAGGCTGTAGTCTCAGTTCCTAATCTTTCCTACTAGTGGAAATGTCTTCTCCACATCCACTCTATCCAGTCCTCTCAGCATTCTGTAAGTTTCAATGAGATCCCCCTTCTTCCTTCTGAATTACATTGAGTCCAGACCCAGAGTCTTCAACCGCTCTCCATGTAACGAGCCCTTCATTTCCAGGATCATTCTTGTAAACTTCCTCTGGATCCCCTCTAACACCAGCACATACTCCCTTAGACACAGGACCAAAAGCCGCTCACAATATTCCAAATGCGATCTGACCAGAGCCTTATACAGCTTCAGCAGTACATCTTAGCTCTTTTATTCTAGCCTTCTTGAAATGTATGCTAACATTGCAATTCCAATTACATTCCTAATTGCCAACTGAACCTGCATGCTTACCTTCAGAGAATTCTGGGGTAGCGTCCCCAAGTCCCATTAGGCTCCAAAATTCCAAATCCCATTTAGAAAATAGTCTATGCTGCTATTATTTCTACCAAAGTTCATAACATCACAGTTTGTATTTAGCCCCATATTGAATTCCATCTGCCACTTCTTTACCCTCTCTCTTAGCCTGTCCAGGTACTTCTGCACCTCACCATTTCTTCAACACTATCTGTCCCTCCAACTATCTTCATATCATCTGCAAACTGTAGTGATTGGAACAATGGCCAGGTGGATCTCATTGACTATGAGATTCTTAATTGGAGTTGTTATCTGGCCCAATCAGGAAGCCCTGGCTGACAGATATAAACAGGAGATTCAGAAGGGATCCTCAGTCTAGGCACTGCCTTTGAGCTGGGTGGTCAGACCCCATGTACTGTGCACATGTAAATACAGGATGACTTGGTGATGGGATACTGGCCTCTGTGCAGTTATTTCACAAACTTAGCAACAATATCCTCCATTTCTTCATCCAGATTGTGAGTGTACAGCATGAACAGTTGTGGTCCCAACACTGATCCCGGTGGAACTCTACTAGTCGCTGGCTGCCATCCTGAAAAAGACCCCTTTATCCCGATGATTACCTTCTGTCAGTCAGCCAAACCTTTATCCATGCCAATATATTGCCACTAATACCATTGGCCCTTACTCACAACCTTCTATGTGGCAACTTGTCAAAGGCTTTCTGGAAATCCAAATAAATTATGTCCACTGGGTCTTCTTTGTCATTACCGTCACAAAGAATTCTAACAGATTTGTCAGACATAACCTCCCCTTGACAAAGCCATGCTGACTCAGCCCTATTTTACCATACAATCCCGAGAACTCTGCGAGGGTACTGCTAGTGAGTATAGGCTCAGTTTTTCGTCACAATACAAACCTCTCAATCCAGAAATGAATCAAGAAAGTCTTCATTATACTGCCACTAATGCAAGTATATCCTTCCTTAGATTTTGTGACCAAAACTACACACAATACTACACGGGTGGTTTCATCATATCCCTACACAACTGTAGCAAGACTTCCTTATTGCTGTACTCCAATCCCTTTGCAATATGGGCCATATGTTTTTAATCTTCCTAGAAACTGCCTGCATGCTAATGGTTGTGTGTTTTTTTCACAAATACATCCATGTTCCTCTGAGCATTAACACTTAAAACTTTTGTGGATTTTAAAAATATTTTGTTGCTGTTTCCTTACTACTGAAGTATATGACCTCTCATTTTCCTACATCATACTGCATCTGCCACCTTGTTGGTCACACATTTCTCCTGTCTATTTCCTTGCTTCTTCTTCACAGCTTCCATTCCCAAGTCTCTCTGAACACCAACATTAACAAGTTTCACACCTCTGAAAAATATTCTGCTCTTCTATTCTTACCACCTTACACTTCACACATTATACTCCATCTGCCAAGTTGTTGCCCATTCATGTTGTGCTTGTATAACCAGAACTGGGAAATATTTGTCTCAGTCTCATTGTCCAAGTCATTAACATGGATTGTAAATAGTTAAGGCCACATTGATCTTTGTGGCACTCAACTATTTACAACCTGTACATTTGAAAAAGCTCGATTTTTATCTACTCTCTGATTCCTACCCAGTAACCAATCCTCAATGCATAATATTATAAATAGTAATTTGGTAATGAAGAATTTGAATATTACTTAAAAAAGGCACATTTTGGCAAAGCTTTTTGTTGTGTACTCATCAGGACTTTTCACAAGAATTCACAGGGAAAGCCAACATTTACAATGCTTGAGAGGAGAGTGATGACATTGCTTGGCAAGCAGATTGTCATTGCCACTATGTTGTGAGTTTTGCAACAGGGGGTTGGGTGCAGTCAGTACCTCGCTTGTTGTGAACAGCTGAAAAGACATGCTGAAATGTTGATACGATCTGCAGTCTTGAGATACCAGTACTGAGGTTCATATACATATTATTCATATGTGGGCTAGGCAGAATGTCCTTTTGGCTTGACAGCAACGTCTTGTTAGTGTTGAACACAATTCCTATTACTCCTGAATGCTAGCAGCATAAAAGAGCTACCTTCACTTGTTGATCAAAATTTTGAGATAGTTTTAATCTGAGGCAGTCAGGGTATTTTTCCCCTTGAATTTGTGTTCTTGTAATATGTTCTGATGAGTACAAGATGAAAAGCTTTGACAAAATGTGTCCTTTTGAAGCAATGCCCACACTAATATATCGTGTCTAATTCTATGAGCCCACAATTTGGATATTAACGTTCTGTGATGAATCTTGCTAAATGCTTTATAGAAATCCAAACACACAACATGTATTGTTTTCCCTTTATTGACCCTGCCACTAATTACATCCTAGACATTGTGAAATCCTAACGCCACCCAGTATTGTTAGATCCTGCTGCCTAATGCAATTAGACTCAGCAATGTTCTATGGCTCATCTCCCTAGTCCTTAAAAGCCACTTCCGACAAATCTGTGCTTTGGGCCCATTTCCCTGCATCAAGATCCCAGGAGTGAATTCATGTCAGTCTGACACCAAGGAGCTCCCCTCACAAGATTCATCTACTTTCTGGTCTATCTACAAATTCTCCAGACTCCAAGACCCCTCAACATTTAAACAGCACAGAAAAACACATTCAACTTTTCCTACATTCCCAACCAAAACTTGGAGGATCTTCATTCTCCAAATGAGCCTGAACTCTTGAACCACCTACACATTAATACCAGACGCAGGGTGTACATGCTCCCTCTCAACCTCAATTCTCTCTGATGCCATTGAAACAGAGAATTCTTCACTTTTGACATAAGTCAGCTGTGGGTCAGTGACAGCATTTATCTCTGAATCAGAAAGCAGACTGTCCAAGTTTCACTTAAGGTTTACACTCCAGGGTAATTTTGAAGGACTGCTGCATTATTGGATGTGCCTGTCTTTCAGATGATAAATAGAGATCCTGTCACCTCTCTTAGCTGGAAGTAAAATATTCTATGACACTGTATTAAAGAAGAACAGAGGTGTTATCCCTGCTATCCTCTTCAATACTTGTCACTTAATCAACATCACAAAATCAGGCAATCTGTCCATTACGCACTGCTGTTTCTGGTCCCCTGATGAGTCCAACGAACAAATTGGCTGCACTGTTTCCAACATTATAATACTGACTGAGCATCAAAAGTGGGTCATTAACTATAACGTGTTCTGGGATTTCCTGAAGACATGAAATTTGCTTTTTTAATTGAATGTCTTTTTCCTATGAAATCATCCCTTTTCTTCAAATGCCAGGAACATCCCCAATCCTGTCACAGAAACCCTTAATTCTGCCACACCATACATTCCTCATCTCAACCAACCCAGCCCACTACCACTTCCAATACTGCCAGTGCATAGACATTCCACAGTCTACATCACATTTTTGAAATATGATTCAGCTGAAAATGAGTACATGGTGCTCAGGGAATTCACAACAGCTCATTGTCCACATGAATACAAGGACATCATGAAATCTATGCAAGCATCTCAATGGCATGGATACATGATGCAACCAACATTACCAATTACAATATTGGAAAAATATCAAAGGCCTCATCAGAGATCTCTTGGTAAGAATTTTATTTTCCCTTCGTCCCTACACCACCTGCAACCTCAACATCACTATTCACTGTTATCCTCTCCCAAGATTAATTTCACCACCTTACAATCACTCATCACACTTTACCACTGCTACCTCATCTCACCATCACTGCAACGCCCTATTCTCCACACATCATTGTTAACACAACGCTATTTGCCCACAACAATAACATCATCTAAACAGCAAGTTTATTTATTTATATATTATTATTGATGTTTTAAATTCTTCCAATACACACAATGGACGCCTCTGAAGGAGCCCAATCTAACGTACCTGGTGTTGCAACTAGTGTGGAATAAACATGCACACATTACTATACCTAAGCGCCATGATATAGTTTAAAATGGATGCAGCATGATTGAACTCCAAGTCATCTCACCTTGATTCACCTTGAATAGTACCATCTGAAATCTACTACAAAATACCAAATAGACAAATTGCATTACTTTCATGAGTTATAATTTTTAGGAGGGGAATACTAAATCAAAGGGTAATATTGGAACTATTGTGAAAATTGGGAATAGCTTGTTAAACATACGTCAAGTGTGCAAATGACATTGCAAGACATGCTATGGAACTCATTAACCTACACTTACAAGTTAGAAGATTTGCATGAATCTAAATTGTAGTCTCAACTTACTTCTGATTTTTCTCCCATGCCCTTCTCTCTATAAGACAATCATGATGCTAAGATAGGCTTCCATGTATCACAATGACTTGCCAATATATCTTTTTATGTCAGCACTCTGTAAGTGTGTACCTAGAGCGTGACAGGATATCTAATGAATGTGGCCCACAGTTGAGTTTCAACCTTAGCTAAATTTTATCCTTCATTCACACGTACAAAATTCCAACAAGTGTAACCAGATATTAATTAAAACAGCTGTCCTTTTCCTGAAATCCTGACACTGAAGTTAGTTTTAGTGCACAGCCACCCTGAATGAGATTAACTGCTTCAATATATATAAGGAATAAAAATTGAGTCATCTTTTATCATGTGGAATGCCACATAACACAACACATTTATTCACTGAACCATGGGGAGGGATGCAGCCATTAATTTAATGTCAGTGCTACAGGCAGAATATTTTCTCTTTATGTAATTGTGTTGTTAAAAATCTTGAACATAGTCCATGTCCATAAACCATCAGAGTTAGTGTCAGTATGTCAAAGCTAAAAAGTATACATTACTGCTTTATATGTCATATCTTTCTGATTGGTGTAATTAATAATTTGATCGATAGGTTTGTTAAAATATAATCAGCTAGGAAAAAGTATCACAAGCAAAAATAAACTCTCAGAATAACTGATGCATTTTGCATTTCTTTCAGTTTTGAAATTTGTCCATAAAATTGCCCATGTCTTGTGGGAATTCATCCAGGGGTTTAATGCAGAAGCTTATTCCATTTCATGAGTCTAGGATTTGAGTTCAGTCCCTTTTGTGAGTATTCCTTTCTTCTGCTAAATCTCAATAAATGCGAGATCATTCTGACCTGCATGTGTGGATGACCTCAAATGTTAATGACTACTGCTAGCTCTCCAATAGGCTATTCAATCTCACACTATTAAATAGAGAAAGACGTATTAATGATCCATATTTTGCAGTTGTGATATCAGCTACGCTGCTAACTTTTGCTAACATAACAACCATGAAACCAATAGCAAACATCTAGCAGCTGCACAAGCTTGCTGACAGTATGTATGGCGGGACTGTGGCCATTGGAGGTGAACTCAAGATCTAGCTAACCAGCAGCCATTATAGGCAGTCTGCCCCTTTTAAGGGGAAGTTGCATCGGAACACTCAAACCTGGAAACAACTGAAACAGAAACATTCAAGGTGAAGAAAAATAGAGCATCATCCCAGGGAGAGGGGTCCAAGGTATTTCCACATCGTTCGGGGGCAGCAATGATGGATGTGCAGAGAAGGAGTGAGGGCATTTTTCACACGGGGTCAGGTGACTCACAAGGTACATCCTCAGAAAGAAATGTAAATATATGACCAGGGATTCCAGAGTCTGATGCTTGAAACCTGGCAGCACAATGGAAAGATTTTTAATGGATGTTTTCCAAGTATGTCCCAATTCTGTTCATGACTTTTGCCTGATATTAGAATGGTTTTAGGTCCATTCTGTGACGTGTTGAAGAAAAGTGTGTTATGATCTGGAGAATCCCACAAAATTACGTTACAATCTGGCAAAAGACCAGCAATATTCTTGTTTAAAGTAAATGAATCTTAAGACCCGAGATACTTGTTAACAGAATAAAGCCAAAAGTTCTGTAATTTTAAACGAACTGCACTTTACTATGCCAGATTAGAAAAGTGAAGCCACCAACAAAACACAATGATCTACACTCTAACGTAAAGTATTATAGAATGAAGTAAATGCAAGTTAATAGGTAATCTGCGGTAAAACATTCCACAGACCAACAGACCACACATTAAGTAATGGATGCAGTCAAGACAGATTGCACATACGCCTCAGCAAATCCATTCCACCTCCCCACCACCCAAGATGGTAATGTCACTGTAGTCACCAAATCTGTTTAAAACTTAATCTCTTTTACAAGGGATTCCAATTCTTGAATTTTCAAGAGTTAGCCTTGCAACTTCTGGAGTTGCCACTGCACCATGGACTGTCTCAATGACTGCTCATGTCTGGTAATTTAATATCATCCCTGAGACTGTGTCCTATTGAATTCTCAAAACTGTATTCCAGCACCCACACATGTCATAATTAGCTCCACTGGACATCTCCTCAGGCCTGACTAACTGCAGACTACCAGCACCAACAATTTTGTAGTCTGGAGTCTCCTCCTCCTGTTTCTAAAAATCTGATCAACTATCAGCCTAAAAGTATAGCCTTTAGTTTTGATTGTCTCCAACCAACTGACTAAAACGGATTTTTGAAATGCTGTTCAGTGACCCTTGAATTGTTTTGTGTGATTTATTGAAAAGCTCATAATTTTTCCTACCTTTGTTCCTAGGCAGGAATGAGTGGAATAAATGTTGAAACATCCAATGCTTACATTATAATTTAAAGTCAACTAACTCCCCACAGGTACCAAATTTGACAGCACATGTTTGGGAGTATTGAAAAATAGATTTTATCATATATATTGAATGGGAATAATCTAATGCATAAGATTCTTATCATGCATGCAAGAGAAGCATGACAACAGATACACAACATGTTCATTATGAAACAAACTATGACTTGAAGTCAAATGTGACACTTAAAACTAAATGGAATTCAAACTGTCATCAGTCATGTCATAGATGATGGTCAAGAGAAGCCTACAGCATTTGTGATGTGTAATCTCCCTGAGAGTGAGTGAGTGAGTACAACTATGTGTATATAGAAACAAAAGCACTGATTCACCTTCAAAATCAAAAGTTTCCACCAGATATTTTTGGTAGAAACTTTGTCCCTCATACATTATAAACCCCTAGTAGCTAGCTAGCCCAGGACCAAAGTCTACAAAGATGATGGTAGTGTCAAGGATGCTTCTGTCACAATATTTAACATCTCAGTTTGAAAGATAATGCATTGTGATGTTTGCTTCATGAGGTCTATTAATTAATCTTTGAAGATTTGGCGGTGATCTGTTATTTATGGAGAGAGAAACAGAGTTAATGTTTCAAGTCCAATGTGGGTCTTCTTCAACACTTCTGGATAAGTGTCATATCATACTCAAATTATAAATCTATTTTCTCTCTCCATAGATGCAACCAGACCCACTGAGTTTCTCCAGAATTTCTGTTTTTATTTCAGATTTCTAGCATCCACAGTATTTTGTTTTTAATTTTTGAAAGTGAAATCCATACAATAGGAATAGTACATGATTACAATCACTGCAACTAAAATTGAAGCTAAAATTCAGAAACTTCAGTGTTGGAAAGATCTCAGGAACAAACATTGAATAGACTTTGACTGGCAAACAATCAAGGAAATGAACAGAATGAACACAATGGTTACAATGAATTGACATGCGAGCAGAGCTGCATCAATTGGAGTCACAGAGTGGCGGTATTGAATTCTTTGAGAGATACAATTTTACCGGAATTTCCATACTGAACTCACAGGAAATGTTATGATGAAATCTATAGCAAAAGGTTTTGGTTATTGGCTTTGAGTATGTAATGATCTTGAATCACTGATTTAAAAAATCATCTGCCAAAACTGTAGAAACAGATGCAAAAAAGCCCCTTTGTAGCCATGATTTTGGCCACCTCAACCAATCAAAAGAGTTCATGGAGATTTTTGTGAGGAGAAAAATGACAATTTTGTGGTATCCATTGTTAGTCACTCAAAGTGGAGCAAAGTAAAGTACATGGGCTAAGACATCAATATTGAATGAATAATTGAGGACTTACATTCTATTTTTGTTTGTTACCAGTGGCACCAAGCTTAGAAATGGCCCACAATTTAAATTTTCTCTGTTCCAAAATTTCATGGGGCAAATTATGACCGTAGGAGTCTGTTCCACCATTCAATGAGATCATGGCTGATCGGATAATTCTCAAATCTACATTCCTGCCTTTTTGCCATAACCCTTGATTCCCTTACAGATTAAATATCTATCTACCTCAGCCTTCAATCTACATAATGACTCAGCCTCAATAAACCTCTGTGGTAAAGAATTCCATAGATTCCCTATCCTCTGAGAGAAGAAACTCCTCATCTCTGCCTTAACTGCGTGATCCCTTATTCTTAGACTGTACCCTATGGTTCTACATTCTCACACAAGGAGAGTTTGTGTCAAATGTCCTTCATTCTCCTTTACTATTCGGTGTCAAACAAAGCATCTAAAATAATTGTTAGGATTATTAAAGAACTGCTCAAAAAAGAAAGCTTGCTTGATATTCAAATCTCAGCAAAAAAATGTGACATCTAATCTCTTGCTGATGTATAGATCAACCCCAGTTCTTCTACAGAGTAGACACTCACTTAGCTTTTGAGGAAGGGAAATTTGATGGCATTTGTGAATCTGATTCAATCAAACTTGACTGTTGGAGGTGAAGACAAATAGTTCAGTAAGCAACATCAGTGTGCAGGCAGAAGGGAATGCAGTTTTAAATAGTATTAGCCCGAAATTATGCTCTGAGCCCCCATAATAAGTCATACAAGCAATGTATGAGAAGCATAGAGGAAGTTTGTGGAATCAAAAAATACCTAGTTGAAATTAATGGAAATGGTTACAAAGACCACATGATCCTGGCAAAGGGTGATTGAAAACATAAGCCAAATCAACTAGGTCATGTGCTATGCCAGAGTTTGGAACATTGTAGACTTCAATTACTGCAGTATCAATTTCTCAGAAAGAAGCATAATTTTCTTTGGGTGCTGAACCAAAACCATTCAGTCTAAATCCTAATTCAAAGGAAGGTTTCAAAAAACAGTTACTTAACTTGCTTTGTGAATGCAGTTCAAAGACGAAAAGTCCATTTTAATCAGAGATAAAAGGTACTGCAGATGCTGGAGAATCCGAGATAACAAGCATGGGGCTGGATGAACACAGCAGGTCAAGCAGCATCATAGGAGCAGGAAAACTTGACGTTTCGGGCCTAAACCCTTC